>ML799292.1:281710-326807 GCA_009831015.1 Picea engelmannii
GCAGTGTAAGTTGCACTGAGGACAGTGCAAAAATAAGGGGAGGGGAATTGTAGTGTCCCCAAGGCCGAGCCCTGTTGCAGATCATGTATATGCAAAGAATTGTAAATATGTTCTATAGGCTGGTGAGCCAAGTTTTGAATAAGCTGTAGGATTATGAGTTGTGTTAGGCCAGGGAGCCTAAGTGTTGAAGGCCAGGAGCCTGCTGTTGTACTTGTATGTATGCAGAATATTTAATAAAATATAAATACCGCCGGTGCAGACCGACCACGATGAAAGAGTGATGGGGGACTGAGCGTCCACAGATTGGGCAAGGAACTAGGGGCTGAAAGGTGGGAAAGGGGCTGAGGGTGGAGCCTAGGGGCTAAGCCTAGGGGGCTTAGGCCTGAAATAATATTTTATTATTATTCCTAAAAATCCATGTGCACATTATGTTAACCTAAGTCCTTTGGAAGGGCCCATGATTTCCCAAGTGGTGGGAGAAGGGCGTATGGATGGAACACATGCAGTTCCCAGGGTGACAAGTGTCAACCCTGGTGCATGCAAATGTAAGCGCCGAACTGAACCGTTGGTGGGGGATCTTCCTCCATTCGAACCCGAACCTCTATGCGTGGAACTGGTACGCCGTCTGCCAGAATACCCTGGTTTATCTCTGGAAGCCGTAAAGCCTGTGTTTGGTCCAGAGGAAATCGTGTACACCATGTCCAGAGATGTGGAGTCTGTGTCTGACTCTGAGTAACCCGTGTCTCTGATAAAACCTGTGTGCGCATTAAGCCTGTGTTAAACTCGAGTGGAAGAATCCCTGGTTGTTTGGGAAAAGCTGAGCTAGCCTGTGCATGAGCCTCTGTTCCGAAAATCATCCCATGAGATCATCCTGGGACAGCCGAACCTTTTGGGAAGCCTTGTCTGTGTTTTCCTGTGGATTGATGTGATTGCGCGACACTGGACTGCGTGAGGCTTGTTGGCCTGTGAGCGACCCCTCCAGGTGAGGGAGTCACCCCTCCAGGTGAGGGAGTGCGCAGGGGAAGAAGAGGACTCCTGGAAGGAATCTCTGTAGCTACCTTAGAGCCCAGAGAATTCCGGTCCGGTCTGTTCCTGTAACCCAAGGTAAGGGAGACTGGCAACCGAAGGACTGTCTAGGTGCACTCTCCTGGGGTGGAACAGGCATGTGGGGAATGAGGGTCTGTGTGCAGTGAGTGTGGGAGATTCCTAGGAGAGCTTCTTCCTCTTGAATGTGTATGTGTTGTCTTCCCTGTGACCTCAGCCTGAGTCTAGATTCCTTGCCTTGGGGTGGAGCTCGGTCCTAGCTCGGGGGTGACCTACTGTTGAGCTGATGAACAATGTGGTCTAAGGCTGGGAGGTTCGTGGAAGGCCTGCACCTGGTTGGTGATTTTTACAGCAGATAAAAGATAAGTATTTGAATTATGTTTTGAACATTTTTTCACTGTGTAAATGAATTATTGTTGAATGCTATGTAATGTGTGATTATAGCAGTAACGAGATATATATTATCATGTTTTCCGCTGTGTAAATGAATTAATGATGAATTCTATGACTGGCTTAATTATAGCAGTAACCATATGTTTTACTCTGAGAATTAAGTGTGTTTAATTCTGGTTAAATGCATGTTCTTATAATCCCTCTACCAATTATGTAAACATTCCATGTAATGCATGGTAATTCGAGAGGTTTGGGTGAACCTGGGTAGTGATGGGTATGCTACAAATTGGTATCAGAGCCAATTGGTACGCTACACTGGAACCCCAAGCTCAACTCCAAGAAGGGGCTAAAATCACTATCCTGGATCCTCCCCTATGAAGATGTCTAAGTGAAGTCTAAGTATGCAAATCCAGGACCGACCTCGAGCATGTCCTTCTAGATAGAGTAAGTCTCTACCTCCGCTCCACTGACGTCCAAAAAATAAAGCAGATGAATCACAATCATGGGTATGTATATGATCATCATCTGAATCAATCTATCACTTAGATGAATTCTCGGATCCCACCACCAAATTGGAATTCCACCACTCCCAATACCTACTAGTTGTTCTTGTGCTATACTGGTAACCATCGAATTCAAAATGAGCCAATTCCCTGGTATGCCATCATTTGGTGGAAACCAGGTGTTATCACATGAAATTGTCCAGAGTCACGAGTGAAAGCTATGAGCACAGGCAAGTGGGAAAGTGCATATTGTAGTAGAAGAGATCCCATGTGCAGTTCAATCTAGCGTTATCTCCAGGCACAATTGGAGGGATTCCATAGTTAGCAGGTGGATAAAGTTTAGTGGGGAAACTTAAATTGCAGGCATGCCCAAATCATAGATCGCGATCGAATCAACGGTCACCAATCATTTCGGTGCCACAAGCTGCACGGGCGTTAAAACTCAAAGGCGGGATGAAATCCAAACCACGGTATTGTAGGGAGGCTACATGGAAGAATATGGTGCAGTTCGGGCCCGAAAGCATTGTGGGTCCAAACCACTTTCGACGGCCCCGAAATCACATGCGCGTATAATGTCGTATCCAATAGCGACAGGTGGTCACCCACTAGTCGTCCAACTGCGCTCCAATCCCGAGAAGGATTTAGTTAATGTAAAAGGACCGGTGGTTGAAACCTCAGCTCAGTCCATAAATAGGAAGCTTGAAAGTTATGTTCGAGGAGACAAAACTCTCAGCCCGAGGTACAATGGGGGATGGTTTCTTCTGGCAGGCCCACATTGATCTAAGATTGTGTCTGACAAGAGGAAACACGTATAGTCTGACAGAAGGATGCTCAGATGAAAAGCCTTGAATGAGATGGCCAGATCACACTCCTGGCAGTTGTGGGTTGATCTGATTATAAATAGACCAGTTTAAGATTTTGTTAAGGTCATTGAATGGTTGACCATAAATCCCTATTTTGTAATATTTTGATACCAGAGTTGTTCTCTGGTTATGTATGAGACTTGAGACTTTCTCATTAATAGAAGTCAGATTCTTTCATCATCTTGTTTAATCTGTGCTGAAAAACTCGTGCATGGACGATCCAGACAAGGGTTGTAGTTGTATTGTAATGTAGGTTTGATTATAATGTTGTTGTGACCTGTTTCCATATTTTCTTTGTTCCCTTGTTTCCTCTTATGCTGAAATGCTTGTGCATGGAAGATCCAGATGAGTTTTTGTAGTCACATGGTAATGGAGGTTTAATTATTATGCTATTGTGATATATTTCAGTGTCTGAAACTTGAGTTCAAGAATGCTCTTGTGCCTGATTTTCTCTTCACCAAGCTACTTGAAAGTTGGATGCTCACAGCAAACTTGTCAACCTTTCTCACTAAATCTTCCTGCTGCTCACCTTTAGCCTTAAACCACTGATTGAAGTTAATGAGAATTTCATTTCCCTATGCATTGCTTGTCCAGTTTCTGTGTTAAAACATTCTTGTACTAAGCTTTTTCCATTTGACATCCACTCATAAACCTATCTCCACAAACATTTTGATGGGTACTGGGCTTATCCTCTTGCAATATGAGGGTGACTCTCAGTGCTAAAATTATTGGCACCGTTTTCGGGGAACGAATTGAAAACTTTTCCCTGGGATTGAACAACAAAGAAATTTTGATTCTGAAGATGCATCAGAAAGCAGTACCTTGAAGATTGCAACTTGCACTTGGCGACTCCACTGTTTCAGTTGTGGCTTGCAAAGGAAGACACACGAGGTCTACTCCACAACTGCCTATGGAAACACCTGAATATGACCCAGAGAATATTATCAAGAAAGGAAAGACCTCCCAAGAAGGGCTTTCAGCTATTGTTCCGGGTGATTCTGGTAATTTACATGATTCTTCTCTTAAAACTCTAGTACTTGTATATAATTCTCCTTTTATACCATCTACTGAAGTTTCCATAAGTTTATATTTTGAAAGACTTCCTATAGCATTCTCCCCTTTCATGCCTCATTTGGAAGAAGAAAATTTTGACACCCATGTTTCCCTTGATATTGTAAAGTGGTTTAGATCAAGAAGCTTAGAATATTGTCCCACTTTGGGTTTTCCTACTCCTCCTCCTATCAAAGTTGATGTATCTAAAGAGGGGGAAACTTCTTTTCCCTTAAACCCCATATGGTTATTCTCCAACTCTCAAATGCTTCCGCCTTCCCTTAGAAACACAGCTGCAGTCCTAACTTTCCAAACTCCATCTCCCCCTTGTTCTCCTACAACTCACATCCAAATGACAGGTGCTAATCTTCCTAGAAACATGATGGTTGCCATAGTGCCTGCTAGATATTCCCCTCTTGTTTTAACTCAACCTATGAATGATCTCCAAGATGGAGACTACCGTAAGTATATGCCCATGTTCATAGGGGAGGAAGACATAACTGCAGAAGAACACCTTTCATCTTTTTATAGTTATGGAGATAATCTTAACATTAAAAATGAAAATGTGTGGATGAGAGTTTTTGTATAGATTGTTGATGGTGAGGCTAGGAAATGGTTTAGGGGTTTGACTCATGTATCTATTGATGGGATTGAGGCTCTGGATGATTCTTTCTTGAGGCATTGGGGGGATAAAAAATATTTTCTTTATTATATTACAGAGTTAGGGTCACTTAAGAGAAAAGAGGGGGACTCTGTTTCAGACTTCTCAAAAAGATTTAATAAAATGTACAATAAGATTCCCACTGAAATAAATCCTACAGAAACCTCTGCCAAGATTACTTATGCTAGTGCTTTTGACCCTGATTTTTTCCTCCTATTGAGAGAAAGAAGATCTACCTCCTTAGCTCATATGCAAGATGCAACCCTTGCAGTAGAGTCTAGTATATTGGAAGATGACAATATTAGGAGTAAATCTAATAGAGATAGAAGAAAAAGTAGGTCTGAAGCTTCAACCTCTGATTCCTCTGCTACCCACCCTCAAGTGGATGAATTGACAAAACTGGTAAAATCACTTTCTACAGAAATGGAGAAAATGAAACTTGAAGGAAAGTAGAGCTATAGGAACACCCATAATACTGATAATAGGGGTAATTTCAGAAGACCCAATAATTCCCCTCATATCATCAAAAGAGATCAAACAAATAGGGATAGGCATGATAAAAAAATTCAAGCCCCTCTCCAAAATAACCTTGTTACTGATGAAGAAGGAGAGGAAGAAGATGTTGATCCTGAAATCCATTGTCTTGGTGACACCTCCCAACTCCTGATTTAACCCAATCTGCATATGAAGAGTCTCTCATGGATAGCCAACTAAATGAGCTAAGAAAAGGGGAAAGGACCAGTAGCAATACAAATAGATACAACCTCAAGTCCAAGAAGAAAGAGGGAAATCCTGACATTCCTGATCAAACTACTAGAACAAAGAATCCTACTAAGGGTCTGGCAGCTAGCAATAAATAAAAAGAGGCACAAAAACCCCAGGAAGTGGTTAATATCCCTACCCCAAAATTTAAGGAGATTCTGAAGTCTCCCTCCTCTTTTAGCTTTGAGAATGAGATTCAAAAGATTAGAATCCCTGTACCTTTTTTGGAGATAGTTAATAATGAGGATTTCAAAATGTACCTTTCCAAAATGATGCAGCATGAACCTTCATATTATCCCATAGATTCAGTCAACCTCCAAGATGAAAAACCAATTGTCATACTAGGACCTTTGGTGGAGGATAGGGATGACTCTTCCGCTCCTTTCTATACATCATTAAACATTCATGATAAAGTGTTGCACAATAGTTTGATGGATTCAGGGGAATCTCATAATCTCATGCCCAAGACTGTCATGGACAAGCTTGGGTTGGAGGTTACAAAAACCTACCATGACCTATAGTCATTCAATTCTAGAAAGGTAAAGTGCCTTGGGATTATCAAGGACCTGGTTGTTTCCTTGTTCCCATTTCCAATGAAAAATGTGGTCATGGATATTGTGGTGGCTGATGTCGCCCCTAATTTTGGGATTCTCTTATCTAAATCTTGGATCAAAAGACTAGGGGGAACTTTGCATATGGATCTTTCATATGCCACCATTCCTATGTTTGGGGGGGGACATAGAAGGCTTTATAGGGACACACAACTTGTTTACATTATCAATGATGAATCAAATCCTACCAACCACCCCATTTTTGCAGTTGATATTGATTTAGGAACCAGTATGTTACAACTTACTGGTGCTCCTAAAACACCTATTGAAATCACAAAGAAACATATTACCTCTTGTGAAGATCCTCCTCCCAATACCTCTGTTTGGAAGATGTTTTTTGATGGAGCCTCTTTTAGGGAGAGTGTTGGTGTTGGGGTAGTCTTTATTTCACCTACCCAAGAGACCATATCTCTGTCTTACAAAATTGAATTTGAAACACCAAACAATGCGGAAAAATATGAGGCTCTTGTTTTGGGTTTGAGGGTTGCCAAAGACATGAAGATTGAAGAGCTAGCAGTGTTTGGGGATGTTGAGTTGATTGTTCATCAAGTCAAAAATATGTATCAAGATAAGCACCCCAGGTTGAGGGCCTACAGAAATAAAGTTTGGGATCTTGTGGATAGCTTCTTCTTGGAATTTAATATCTCATTTGTTCTAATAGAGGAAAACACTATGGCAGATTCCTTGGTTGTTTCAACAAGTAATTTCAAGGCTCCTTTTCCCCCCAACCTCAAGTATGATGTGGAAGTAAAGTATAGACCCTCTATTCATGACAATATCAAACATTGGAAGGTTTTTGAGGGAGATCTTGAGATAAAAATGTTTCTTGAGTTTGTGGATGAATTCTCTACTTTAAAGATTGATTGAGATCAAGATATTGAAGAAATCCCCGATGATGATATTTTTCTGAATAAAATTGTTGACCATCATATTGTTCAGTTACCCAGTAAACATAGTCCAAAGGGACTTGTCCCCTTGGTGAGATTGTTTGACATAAATGATGTTGTTGTGAAGGTTAAAGGTTCAACTGAAGATATTGATGTGACTGAATGCAATTTAGGAACAAAGGAAGATCCAAAATATGTCAAATTGTCTAGAAGCTTGTTGAAGGAACAAAGGGCTGAGTATGTCAAGCTTTTAAGAAAGTTTGCAGATGTGTTTTCCTGGAAATATGAATATCTGAGGACATATGACACAAAAATTATTGAGCATAAGATCCATTTGAAAAAAGAGACCGAGCCTTTTAGGCAAAAAATCAGACAGATAAATCCCATGTTGCTGCCTATTATGAAAAAAGAAGTGAAAAAGATGTTGGATGCCTAGATCATCATTCCTTTGAGATACTCATATTGGGTGGCTAACTTGGTGCCTGTGAGGAAGAAAAATACAAAAATCGGGTTGTGTTTAGATTTCAGGAATTTGAACAGGAGCTCCAAAAAACATAACTACCCTTTGCCAAAGATGGAGCACATTTTGTAGAGAGTGACCGGTTCAACTAGGATGTCTATAATTGACGGCTTATCTGGATGCAATTAGATCTATGTCCTGCCTGAAGATAGAGAGAATACAACCTTCACTACTCCTTGGGGCACATTCATGTATGCCAAAATTCCCTTTGGATTGATGAATGCGGGAGCAACCTTCCAACGAGCCATGGACATTGCGTTTATTGGGGAGAAAGAAACATTTGTAGTCATGTATCTGGATGAAATTACAATGTTCTCAAAGTATGACAAAGAGCATTGTCATCATTTGAAGAAGGTCTTACTGAAGTGAAGAGGGTTTGGTCTCTCTCTCAATCCTAAACAATCTTTGTTTGCTATGAAGGAAGGTAAATTATTGGGGCATATTGTGTCAGCAGAAGGGGTAAGAATTGATCTAAGCAAAATAGAGGCCATACAGACCTAATATTTACCCAGGTATAAGAAGGAGGTTCAATATTTCTTGAGTAAAATCAATTTTCTAAGAAGGCTCATCTCTAATTTCGCCGAGTTGGTTAAGCACATTACAACCATGGTTAGAAAAGGAAGTGAGGTGAAATGGATTGCCGAGTCTAGAAATTATTTTGACCAAATCAAAGGGGATTTGATTAAAGCACATGTTCTCATCAACCCTGACTATTATAAGGAATTTCTGATATTTTCTTTTGCCTCATCTGATACATTGGTTGTTGTTTTTCTACAGAAAAATACATAGGGGTTAGAGCAGCCTGTTTTCTTTTTTAGCAGAGCATTGAGGGATGCAGAAACGAGATATGATATCATGGAGAAGAAGGCATATGCTTTGGTCAAAGCCCTCAAGGATCTTAGAATATATGTTCTGCATTCAAATATTGTTTCATGTGTTCCCTCAGCCTCAGTAAAAGAGATATTGATCCAGCCTGACGTAGATGGGAAGAGAAGAAAATGGATTGCTAAAATTATGGAATTTGACCTTGAAATAAAGCCCACTAAATTGGTGAAAGGTTAAGGTTTGGCCAGGTTCCTGGCTGAATCAAATTGCAAGGATTTGGGGGTTAATTTCATGAACATAAACTCATAAAATCAGCAAGCTGACATTGTTGATAAAGACTCTCATGTCAGCCTCAACTTGGCAGAATGCACCTGGTTTAAATACATCCTATATTTTCTACATAAGTTGCGATCTCTTGATGGTTTAGATAAGAACAAGGTGAGATATTTGAAGCTCAAAGCAATCAAATATTGTCTCATTGATCAAGTTTTGTATTGGAGGGATCCTCTTGGATTTTTGTTGAGATGCCTATATCCATAGGAGGCCTAGAGAGCCATAACTGATTTTCATGACAACTTATGTGGGGGACATCATTTCTGGAGGACCACAGCTTATAAGATCCTCAGAGTTGGGTATTTCTAGCCCAGCCTTTTTATTGATGTTTGTGCAAATATTAGAGCTTGTGTTAAATGGAAAAAGTTTCCTGGAAAGCAACAACTCAAATCTTTGCCTTTGAAACCTGTGGTGGTTTTTGGACCTTTTCAACAGTGGGGTATTGACTTCATTAGAGAAATCCACCCAGCCTCAAGTGGTCAACACAGGTGGATTTTGACTGCCATTGATTGTTTCACCAAGTGGATAGAAGCCATTGCTACAATAAGTTCCTCCTAAAAGGTAATCATTATCTTTCTTGAGGATATCATGTCCAGATTTGGTTGTCCGAGCAAGATTGTTACTGACGATGTTGCTTCCTTCAAAGCTAAACCATTAATCAAGTTTTGTGAGAAGTATGGGATTACAATAATCCATTCTACTCCTTATTATCCCAAACGAAATGGTTTGGTAGAGTCCTCTAACAAGAGCCTCATAAATATCATAAAAAAATTGTTATAAGACAAAAATAAAGCATGGGACTCAAAGCTGAAATTTCCATTATGGGATGACAGAGTCACAACAAAGAGGTCACTTGGTGTTTCCCCTTTTCAGCTTGTATATGGGGTTGAGGCTATTTTTCCTACTCAGCTTGCCTTGCATGTGGAAAAATTCCTCCAGGACTACCAATGAGAACCTGATGATATGGCCAGGAGGATACAACAGTTGGTAGAAGTAAAACAGGCTAGGGAACAACTACTTGATAAATCTCAGGATCATTGGCAAAAAATAAAATAATCCTTTGAGAAGAGGGAAAGCAGGGAATATTTTCAGTTGGGGGATCTGGTGCTCAAGTGGCATACCCACAAGTAAGACAAAGTAAAACATGGTAAATTTGAAGCCTTATGGATTGGTCCTTTCCATATTTCTAAAGTATTTTAAAATAACACCTATAAATTGCAGAGCTTGGAGGACTTCAAAGTTTTTGGTGGCCCTATGAATGGGCACTTTCTGAAAAAATATTTTTCTTAAGCCATGCTTGGATTTCCACCATTGTAATTACCACTTCTTTTTTATTTTATGTTTGAATAAGATACTCCATGACCCAAAGGATAACGCACTAGAACTACGCGTTCTTGGAAGTTTGCAGGGAGCATGCCATCCCCTGTGGAGCCAAAGTTATCACATGAAATTTTCCAGAGTCATGGGTGATAACTATGAGCACAGGTAAGAAGGAAAGTGTAGTTTGCAGTGGAAGAGATCCCTTATGCAGTTCAATCTAGTGTTATCTCCAAGCACAATTGGAGGGATTCCATAGTTAGTAGGTGGATAAAATTTAGCAGGGGCACTAAAATAGTAGGCGCGCCCAAATTGTATATCACAATCGAATCAACGGTCAAGAATCATTTTGGTGCCACAAGATACATAGGCGTTAATATTCAAAGGTGGGACGAAATCCTAACTGCAGTATTGCGGGGAGGCTATGTGGCGGAATATGGTGCATTTCGGGCTCGAAAGAGTTGTGGGTCCAAACCACTTTTGACGGCCCCAAAATCACGTGCGCGTATAATTTCGTATCCAACAACGTCAGGTGGTCGCCCGCTAGTCATTGAGCCACACTCTAATCCCAAGAAGGATTCAATTAATGAAAAAGGACCAGTAGCTGAAACCTCAGCTCAGTCCATAAATAGGAATCTTGAAAGTTATGGCCGAGGAGACATAACTGTCATCACGAGGTACCACGATGGATGGTTTCTTTTGGCAGGCCCATACTGATATGAGCTTGCATCTGATAGGAGGAAACACGCACAGTCTAACAGAAGGATGCTTAGATGAAAAGGCTTGAATGGGATGGGTAGATCACACTCCTTGAAGTTGCAGACTGATCTAGTTATAAATAGATCAGTTTAAGATTTTGTTAAGGTCATCGAATGGTTGACCAGAGCTCCTTATTTTGTAATATTTTGATACAAGAGTTGTTCTCTGGTTATGTATGAGACTATAGACATTCCCATTAATAGAAGTCAACTTCTCTCATCATCTTGTTTAATCTGTTTTGAAACAATCGTGCATGGAGGATCTAGACGAGGGTTGCAGTTGTATTGTAAAGTAGGTTTGATTATAATGTTGATGTGACTTGTTTCAATATTTTCTTTTTTTTCCGTGTTTCCTCTTATGATGAAATGATTGTGCATGGAAGATCCAGACAAGTTGTTGTAGTCACATGGTAATGGAGGTTTGATTATTATGGTGTTGTGATATATTCTTGTGTCTAAAACTTGAGTTGAAGAGTGCTCTTGTGCCTGTGTTTTTCTTCACCAACCTTCTTGAAAGCCCGATGCTCATAGTAGACTTGTCTGCCTTTCTCACTTAGTCTTCCTTCTTCTCACCTTTAACCTAAATCACTAACTGAAGTTAATGAGAACCTCATTTCCCTATGCATTGCTTGTCCACTTTCTTTGTTAAAACATTCTTGTACTGAGATTTGTTCATTTGACCTCCACTCATAAAGCTACCCCCACAAACATTTTGATGGGTATTGGGCTTATCCTCTTGTAATCTGGGGGTGAATTTCAGTGCTAACAATAGGTACTAGGAATGAACTATGTGCCTGCTAATTTGTTCAGTTCCTTCCGAACTGCATCGAGAAATCTGTTATCTTGATCCATGTCAATGTGCCCAAGTGATTCGTGGAGTCTAAACACCTCCCTGGAAAATAGTCCTATCACCTGAGGTGCTTCATACTCATGTGATTACCCATAATTCCCTTTCAATGGTGAATGTCACATATCCCTCATAATTTTCTCCTTAAGTGTGGACTCAAGGACTACATGTGTGAAACCTTTGTAGTGGATAATGCCACCCACCAATCTATTAGCTGAAATCTCTATGAACTGATCCAATACCATGTGGATCTCCTCCTGTACTCTGACCACATATCCCAAATGAAATAACTCTGACATGGCTATAATCCTACCTGCATCAATCATCTAACTCATGTGAAACCTCAATGTCCTTCCGAAAATATTGATGTCATTAGAAAATAACACTAGATGCGACTACCATAGGCTACAAGACTAGAAAGTGTCAGGTGCATTGGTCACTCCCAATGGTATGATCAAGGACTCAAGGTAACATCTGAGAGAAATCCTGCGTGTATCTTTCTCTTTGTCCCTATTTTGGTGATATCCCAATCAAAGATCAATCTCCAAGGAATATTCCTCTCCATGAAGCTTGTCCATCCACTCATCGATCTTGGGTGAACCAAACTCAATGATGTGTCTAAGATTCCTGTTTGGAGTTCTCCCTGAGGGAAACATCCCAAAACCCTATTGTACACCAGGATACACCATGGTATATTGTTGTATACTACTGCATACCACTGTATCATCATGTATCACCATGTATCCTATATATGTCACTGTATCAATCACTTCACTAATATCAATTGGACCTGGATCCCAGAGTAATGTATCCACATCTATCCTATACTTAATAAACTAGTGCATATACTTCCTTATTAGCTTGTC
Source organism: Picea engelmannii (assembly GCA_009831015.1). Taxonomy (NCBI): domain Eukaryota; kingdom Viridiplantae; phylum Streptophyta; class Pinopsida; order Pinales; family Pinaceae; genus Picea; species Picea engelmannii. The sequence goes on from ML799292.1 coordinate 293,951, forward strand.
CACAAAGAATTTTCTCAAATACCTCCTCTTTAACTAAGAATTGACCCAAAATATAGGACTCATGATCCCTTCCATGCAAAACATGTGCACGAGAAAAACCCTATGTTTCAAATCTCTCATAGAACTCTAAATTCTAGTCATGCAGAATCATCACAAGAGGCTCCTCCCTCATATCGTGAGTGCCACTCATGCGTTCATGTGTCACTGCTCCCAACAATGAAGAGCATTCCAAACTAAGTTGCTGATAAACCTCCTCAATCTCCCTATACTTGTCTTCAGTGAACTTAAGAGCAAGGTCTCTATCTATGAACAACTATAAATATTCATATTTCATCTTCTCTAGAGCCTATTTAATGATTCACAATTGGGTACTAGTGACTGCATCTACAATTCCCATTTGCCTCTCCTCCATCTGGGTTTTCCACATAAGGTCTTCAATAAATTTATGAGCACTATCTTCCCTCATCAACACCTGCACAATTTTTTCCTATGTGACCAATAGTCCATTCTCCAAATCACGCAATGTCATTTCATCAACATGGAATTGGTTGTCACACAAGGGATCAATTGATTCATTAGATGATTTCATGCAATGTGGACTATCTTCTTCATGCAAGTTTTATAATTTCCTCTCATCCCCTAAATCATCCCCTTTACCGTCAACCTCTACACATAGCGCCTAATCTGTGTCATGTTCTAGTAAAATTATGTTTTCATCATCATACATGCAATAAATAGGATGAGGTACTAAATTACCACTCGAACCATCCTCATCATCTGCATCATACACAGAGAGAGGTATTGAATCCTTAACATCGGTTGATTGGAACATCTTCTCATAGTCATCATAAGTAGGACAAGATGTCATAGCCTCATCTCCTCCATCGAGAACACTAGTGTCATTGGCGTCATCGGTCAGTTATGATGATGTATCATAGAATGTTGGTTGGTTTTCCTCTATACACACATCATTTTCATGGATAGATGCGTGTTCCTCCACCTTTTTTTTGTGCTCATCCTTTTTCATTTCCTTCCCCGTGACATTAAAATAATCATTTTCCAAGTCCTTGGGCCATCTTCCATACTAGAGAGTGTAAAATATTTTAAAGGGAAATTCTACACGAATATCTTCCATCAATTTTTGATACTCCTCATATTGAGGCAGGATCTTCTTTGCTTCTAGCACCATCTTGGCTTGTTGAATAATTTGCCAAATTTTTTCTAAGAATTATGGCGTTGTTTTTATTCTCTTGTCCATGGAAGGCATTGTTGATTTATCCCTTCTCTGTAACCCATTCATGGCTAATGCAATCACAGGATGGAAATATCACCAGCTCTTATAACACTGTAATCTCCCCATGGCTTAATAGGCTTGAATATTATAATAGTGTTTTTACTGGTTATGTGTATTTTCCAAATATTTCGCATTTACCTTTATTTTTATGATCTAAAATCATGGATGAATTTTGACAAACACTTGGCATGTATTTCATTTATAATAATTTCTTCAAACATATAATATGCAAATTAAATACACCATCAATTGAAGAGCAAATATGTGGCATTTGATCATGAATGGAATCTGGTACACAACAATAATATAACTCTAAGGGCTACTAAAACAACTTCAACAATAAACACTAAAAATTCAAGCCAAACACTGGAATAATTCCATAGTATCCTCAAGAGATGATGTGTCCCTCCTTGGACTATCTAACCCATGACGATGCAATGTTGATTTTCTTCTTAGACACATCCTACAACACTGTAACACCTTGGGTTTTGAACCCCCATTTTAAATAATGTATTGTTACAATATTGAGAGGCCAGAGTGACCAAAAAATTATTAAAAGGCCAGTGTGCCCAAGAAATGTAATGTTTTGATCATTATTAATAATAAATACATCGAGGTCCCCGAGGTGTAGGACAGTCGGTGACGGAGTGTGTTGTTAAGCCACTCCGTGATGTTAAAGTCACCGGTTCGAAACCTGCGGGGACAAAAAATCCAACCATGTTAAGGGTTGGTGTGGCTCGGGCCGGGTGCGATCCCCGGGTGATTTTGACGGCTTAGATGCCCCTGAGTCGCGGTTTCTCAAGCCACAGGTTAATCGCAGGTCCTGCACAAATTAACAAACAAACAAAAAAATAATAAATACATCGATGGTTGCTAGACGAACAAGGACTAGAGTTATAGGGGGCTATGATTCCACAAGAGAGGGGGCTTGAGGGGATAAGTGTTTATTCTTATTTTTAATTACCCTTTTTGTCTAAGGGAGTGGATCAGTTACATGAGCTTCTTGGGGAAGGCCAGGAGGTTATTCATTCCCCACAAATTACTTAAACCCACCTTTGGTCTAATGGGGGGTTCGACTGATGGCTTGTTCATTGATTTCCTGTTCCTTCATTCATTCTCCTCTTCACTCATCCACTTGATCACTAGTTCCTTGGTTCACTCCCTTACTCACTCGTTCATTCATCGCGTCCTTACCATATCACTCATTGATCCATCCTCATTCGTTTCTTGTCTTAGGAAAGGAAAACGAATTGTTGAAGAGCAGCCATGGTATCCTTAGCTGTAGAGGTCGCTGGTGTAACCCATCCATGACTTAAGGCCTTCATGTCTGCGATGCATTGGCCTTTGTCCAATGTTTTTCACAATTGCGAGTCCTTAGAGTTCCAACATTGAGATTTTGGACTAGCTGTGATGGAGCCTTGGAAGGGGAAGGACTACCTAAGGGACTGTGTGGAAGAGAAGGGTGGAGGTCCATTCTTTTTGGTGGTGTCGGCTGGGTAGAAGAGAGCTGGATACTTGGATTGTTGTGAGTGTTGGGAAAACCTGTGAGAGCTTGAGTGTTGACTGGTTTGGGAAGCCAAATAACACTCTGGAACTGTCCTTGTGGATTCATAGCCCTGGCTCAGGGGTGACACTGTTGTTGATATTTGGAGTAGTAGTGTCTATGGTTGGGTGGAACGTCCTTAGTCTGCAGCTAGTTGGTGTCATATTTTATAAATATAATTTCTCTCTATTGTGGTATTATTTATCTGTATATGAATGTATTTCGATGTGTATTTATTTATCATTTAATTAAATCTTAGAATATGCATGCTTGCTGGTTATTGTTGTGCATGTCATTAAATCCTTTTCTTTTATGCATCCTTATTAATTGAAAGGGGTATCGATAAAAGAAAGAAGTCCAAGGGTGGTCTTGAAGGTGGAATACCTTGACCTGTGGGTGGCTGGGTATGTTACAGTTTGGTATTAGAGAAAGGTTTAAACACCATCCCGGTATGGGTCGAGTGTGTTAGTCAATGTCTCGTGGTTGAGATCTAATTCTGATCGTGAAGTTGAAAAGATTAGGAGGAATGGCGTTGCAGAATCTATGCAGGAGTTAGAACGTTAGAGATCCTCTGTAAGGGTTCTAAGGATCGTGACCATCCCCTTTGAATTTAGGAGCGATCACCACTATGGGATTGAGAGAGATCTGGGATCATTAGATCAGAGGACATGCGAGAAAGGGTTGTTCGATGAAAGTGAAGAAAAGGTAAGTCACAACCATCAGATCTCATTGGAGAGAGATTGACGACAAGGAGGCATTGGGGACCCAAGTTGCATGGGAGTTTACCAAGGGGTTACATGTCAACGCCAAAACAATTGTGGGGCAAAAGGCGAGTTACTCCAAAACGTCGATGCGTGCCCCCATAAATTGAAAGGCATTAAGCGATGTGGCATGTTAGGGCTCGAACATCGAAACTCCGAAGAGCTGAAGTAGATCCGGACCGATGATCAAAAAGGACATGCGACACCAGATCTCTAACTTCGGAGACTTAGAACTCCGTAAGGTTTTGCAGAGCAAAGCACTAGGGAAGGAATTACCTGAAGTCCCAAAGTATTTGAGGATTGTGGATCTCACATCAAAAAGAATTGTTGATCCTTGTTGCAGTATCTCCTGAAGTCCCGAAGTCCATGGTTAATACGGACCATCTGATAAGGGAGACACATGTCGGTAGATTGGCCAGCTCAGGAATTCAGAGTTCGAGAGAATTGGAAGTGTGCTAGTGTGAATCTCCTGAATCTCGAAGTGCCTAAGCGATTCACAACCGTTGATCTATGGGAAGACATGCATCGACAGATCATGAACTCCGGGTAAAATTGTTCTGGGAGGAAGCAAGCGAGGAAACTTAAGACCTATGAAGGTTGGTGTTCTGAAGTGGATCTTGATCATTGATCATGAAAGAGGACAAGGACCATTGATATGATCCTGGTTGAAGGTTCTGAAGTTGCAAGGCACCAGGAAGTATTTGGTCGCAGTTTCAAGACGTGGTCACCTGGGAAATTGGTTTGAAGGAGTGCCTGTGAAGAATTAAATTCTATATCGGTTAAAGGATAAAACAATTAAGGGGTTTAAACACTATGTATTTAAGAAATGGAAGAAGGTGAGGGAGCCTCCATCCATGATAAGGAGGCAGAAGGCCAGAATACCAGAGTGGTAATGCAGAGACAGATTCCAATGGACGCAAGGGAAAAGGAGAGCAGGAAAAATTAACAAAAAATGTAAGAAGCCTGAAAATAGAAGTGTAGAGCTACAACGAAAACAACGAGAGGTTGATGAGGGAGAAAAATCAGATAAATGCTTGAGTGTTGCAGAGATTAAATCAGTTGCAAAGTTAAGCCAAGAATGGATCAAAGCAAGAAGAAGAAGGTAAGTGTCATGGAAGAAGAGATGATCATGGAAGAGCTGGTTATTCAAGAAGTGCTAGCAGGACTCATAGACATCACTCACCTCCTTACTCGGAAAGAAATTTTTATGCATCTGAATATTCCTTAAGTAGTCCGAAGGTGTCTCATGTTAGGCACCAAAGAAAGAGACAAGAGGTGGATAGTTTGCAAGGGGAGCTGAGGAAGCTCAAGCCACCATCCTTTGATGGTGAAAGAGAAAGGGAAGGTTATTTTGAAGCATGGTTGCTTGGAATTGGGAGATATTTTCAATTGCATAACTATTCATCAAACTTGGAAGCTAGAATTGCCACATACCATTTACATGGGAAAGATGCAATGTGGTGGGATCAACTGAAGCAAGTTGAACATGTTAATGAGAATAGGATCACTTGGAAATGGTTCAAGAAGTACTTCCAAAAGGAGTACCTCTCAGAGAAGTTCTATGACAAGAAAATGCAAAAGTTCTTCAAACTCAGGCTGGGAGGCATGACTATGATAGAGTATGAGAAGAAGTTCTTGGTATTTTTAAAATATTTTGGGTTTATAAACGATGAAAATGTAAAGATAGAGAGGTTTCTAAGTGGACTGCCAACCTTTTATAAAGAAAAGATTAGGTATGATGAGCCCAAGACCTTGACCAAGGCCATCAGGAAGGATAAATACATGTATGAGAAAGGACAGGGAAGCGAATCCCTACATAAATCTTGGAAGGATAAGAAGAAGGAGAAGTTTGATCAGAGCAGGAAAGGATTCAAATCTCCCTTCAATAGGAATGAGCTTAATAGAAATCATCAAGATCAGTATGCTAAGGGTGAATCCAGGAAAGAAGACTCCTTGGGGAAAAGGGCAAGAACACCAATCCAATGCTGGGGATGCAAGGAAGATCGCCTATATAAGGATTTCCCACATAGAAAAGACAAAGTGAAGACTGTGCACAACATCCAAGAGGCTACAATAGTCGAAGATATGGGAATAATCTATGTAGATTTAGATGATCAAGAAGCAAAGTACCAGTCCAATATGATCGAGGTGGAAGGTAAGATCATAAATCATCCTTTTTCTATTTTGATTGATTAAGGAAAAAATCATTGTTACATTGACCCTAAAATAGTGGATAGATTACATTTGGAGAAAATTAAGCTTGGAAAATCAAGTTTGGTTCAGTTAGCCACTAGAACCAAAAGGAGAATCCATGATATGATCAGAAGTTGTTCCATAGTCTTGATGGCATGAATACTATTGTTGATCTAAATATCATAATGTATGGGTATTACGATATCTTAATTGGAATGGATTGGATGGACAAGCATCATGTTGTCCTAGATTGTCATAGCAAGACATTTACATGTCTTGATGGAGATGGAAAACAAAGCACCGTGAAAGGAGTTCCAAGACCCATCTCTATAAGGGAGATTTCAGGCTTATAGTTGAAAAGATGTTTTAGGAAAGGATGTCAATTGTATGCAGCTCATGTGGAAGAGCTAGATAATACAAAGGGGCCAAGCCTTGAAGATTTCCTGGTACTACGAGAATTTGAATATGTATTCCATGAAATACCAGGGTTTCCACCAAGAAGGGAGATAGATTTATCAATTGATTTTAGTTCTAGGAGTTGCCCCAATGTCAAAAACACCTTACAGAATGAGCACACCAGAGTTAAAAGAATTACAAATGCAGTTAGAGGAATTTTTGAAGAAATGGTACATACCTCCAAGTGTTTCACCTTGGGGAGTACCCATACTTTTTGTCAAAAATAAGGATGGAACCTTGAGGCTGTGTATTTATTTTCGACAACTGAACAAGTATACCATAAAGAACAATTATCCTCTGCCCATAATTGATGACATCTTTGATCAGCTAAGAGGAACAAAGATATTTCGAATATTGACCCGAGGTCAGGATACCATCAGGTAAGGATCAAGGAAGAAGACATTCATAAGACAACCTTTAGGACCTGGTATGGGCATTATGAATTTGTAGTGGTGCCATTTGGACTGACCAATGCAACAACTATATTTATGTGCTTAATGAATGGCATATTCAAAAATCATCTGGATAAGTTTGTCATAGTGTTCTTGGATGACATACTTATCTATTCTAAGTCTGAAGAGGAGCATGAACATCACTTAAGACTGGTTTTGCAAGTGCTGAGAGAACATCAGTTGTATGCTAAGCTGAGTAAGTGTTATTTTTATCAAAATCAGATCCATTACTTGGGACACATTATTTCAGAGCAGGGAATAGCAATAGATCTAGAGAATATTGAAGCCATTAGAGGATGGACAACACCCATAAATGTGTCAGAAGTCAGATATTTTATGGGATTAGTGGGATACTACAAAAGGTTCATAGTAGGGTTCTCTAATATTTCTCATCCCATCACTTTGAAAAAGAAGGGAACTAAATTTGAATGGACACTTAAGTGTGAAGAGAGTTTTAATTTGTTGAAGGAATTACTTACTAGTGCACCTATGTTAAAGATTGTTGACCTGAATGAAAGTTTTGTGGTATGCACAAATGCATGTAAGGAAGGACTTGGGGGATTCCTCATGCAAAATGGACATGTCATTGGTTATTAGTCCATAAAGCTTAAGGAACATGAGAGGAACTTTGCCACACATGACTTGGAGCTTTCTTCCATTGTCCACACCTTGAGGATGTGGAGGCATTATCTCATGGGGAAGATATTTGAATTAAGGACAGACCACATTGGCCTGAAGTATAGTTTTGATCAGCCAACCTTGACTGCCAGGAAAACAAGAAGGACCGAATTTTTAAGTAAATATGACCTCGATATCAAGCATATCAAAGGAAAGGAGAATAAAGTGGTCAATTCACTTAATAGAAGAGTGAATCTCATGCATGCTACTATTTTCAGTATGCATTAGTCAGACTTGAAGAGAAAAAATTTAGATGGTCTTGTTACAGATCGACATTACCTGTAGGTAAAGGAAAGCTTAAAGAAAGGAGATGTATGACAAAAAATAAAGGATTATAAGATAAAGAACGATGGATTGCTCATGCATAAGAATAGAGTCTATGTTCCTAGTTCCGGAGAACTGAGGAATTTGGTATTGAAGGAAATGCATGATGTTCCTTATGTTGGAAATCTCGATTACCAGAAAAGGATTACAACAGTAAGAAGACAATTTTTTGTCTGGGATTGAAAAAGGATGTTGTTTATTACATCGCTTGATTTATGGAATGTCAGAAGGTGAAGGACAAGAATAGGCATCTAGCAGGGTTGCTACACCCTTTACCCATTCCAAAAAAGAAATGGGAACTGATCACCATGGACTTCTTCATAGGATTACCTAGGACAACAAGGAAACATGATTCAATCATGGTGGTGGTTGACAAATTAACAAATACTGCTCATTTTTTCCATGTAAAGACAACATATACAACGACTAATATTGAATAAATTTACATGAGAGAGATTGCTAGGTTGCATGGGATACCTAGGAAAATTGTCTCAGACAAATATAGAAAATTTACCTCCAATTTATGGAGGTGATTGTTTAAGGGATTTGGTACAAATCTAAACTTCAGCACAACATAAAACCCACAATCAGATGGACAAATAGAGAGGGTCAACTAAATAATTGAGGACATGCTAAGAATGTATGTGATGGATAAGCCATCTAAGTTGGAAGATTACTAACACTTGGTCGAGTTTGCATATAATAATGGGTATCAAGATTCATTGAGAATGAGACCATTTGAAGCCTTTTATGGTGGGAAATGAAATACTCCAGTGAGTTGGGACAACCCAATAGATAGAGTGGTACTTGGGACACAATTGCTCAAGGATATAGAAGACCAGATGGTTAAGATCAAGCATAATTTGAAGGCAGCTTAGGATAGACAAAAATTTTATGTAGATAAGAACAGAACAAATAGAGAATTTAAAGTAGGGGAGCATGTACTTTTGAAAGTGAAGCCCAGAAAATATCCTTGAAACTGGGTAGTTGTACAAAGTTGGCAGCCAGATTCTGTGGTCCATTTGAAATATTGGACAGAATAGGGCCAATTGCATACATGCTTGCATTTCCTGCTTCCATGAATGTGCATAATGTATTTCATGTCTCTTTACTAAATAAATATGTACATGATCCTAACCATCTTATTGATTGGCATCTGATTCAGGTAGAGATAGAGGAAGACTTTCAGGTTCAACCAGTGCAGGTATTGGACAGAAAGGTCAAAATGCTCCGGAATCGAGTTATAGAGATGGTAAAAGTTCAGTGGACTTTCTACGGTCCTGAATATGCTACCTGGGAGCATGAAGATGCCATTCGGGCATAGTACCCACAACTTTTTGAATAAATTTTGAGATTTTGATCTTTGTTTTGTATATGCACTGAGGATAGTGCCATAATAAGGGGGAGGGGATGTAAAACCCCAGATTTTAAACCCCCATTTTAAATAATGTATTGTTACAATGTTGAGAGGCCGGAGTGCCCAAACAATTATTAAAAAGCCAGGGTGCCCAATAAATGTAATGTTTTGATCATTATTAATAATAAATACATCATTGGTTGCTAGACGGACAAGGACTAGAGTTATAGGGGGCTATGATTCCACAAGAGGAGGGTCTTGAGGGGATAAGTATTTATTCCGATTTTTAATTACCCTTTTTTAATAATGGATTGGATCGGCTATGTGAGATTATTGGGGAAGGCCAGAAGATTCTTGATTCCCCACAAATTACTTAAACCCACCTCTGGTCTGATGGGGGTTCGATTGATGGCTTGTTCATTCATTCATTCTTTTATTCACTCATCCACGTGATCACTGGTTCCTTGGTTCACTCCCTTACTCACTCGTTCATTCATCCCATCCTTACCCTATCACTCGTTGATCCATCCTCATTCATGTCTTGGATTGGGAATGGAAAATGAACTGCTGAAGAGCATCCATGGTATCCTTGGTTGTAGAGGTCGTTGGTTTAATGTAGACATGACTTGAGACCTGCATGTCTATGATGTGTTGGTCTGTGTCTATTTTTTTTCACAGCTGTGATTTCTAAGAGTTCTAGCATTGAGATTTTGGACCAGTTGTACTAGAGTCGTGGAAGGGAAGGACTGCATGAGGTACTGTGTGGCAAAGAAGGGTGGAGGTCCATTCTCTTGGGTGGTGTCGACTGGGTAGAAGAGAGATGGATACTTGGATTGGTGTGAGTGCTGGGAAAGCCTATGACAACTTGAGTGTTGACTGGTTTGGGAAGCCACATAACACTCTGGAACCGTCCTTGTGGATTCATAGCCCTGGCTCGGAGGTGACACTATTGTTGAGATTTGGAGCAGTAGTGTTTACGATTCGGTGGAACATCCTTGGTCTGCAGCTAGTTGGTATTATATTTTATAAAGATAAGTTCTCTATGTTGTGGTATTATTTATCTGTATATGAATGTATTTCGTTGTGTATTTATTTATCGTTTAATTAAATCTTAGAATATGCATGCTTGTTGGTTATTGCTATGCATGTCATTGAATCATTTTCTTTTATGCATCCTTATTAATTTAAAGGGGTATCGGTAAAAGAAAGAAGTCCAAAGGTGGGCTTGAAGGTGGCATACCCCATCCTGTGGGTGGCTGGGTATGTTACAAACACTCTGGATGCCCATATTAAATAACTATGAAACCCTATATCATAGAGGTCCTGGTGGGATGAGACTGGACAAGAAGCGAGGCCTCACATAACGAGGCTGGAAAACCAATGATGTCCTCGCGGAACACCGTATACTCAAACTATGGATATAACTCTAGACACGGTTTCATGAAACCCTCCAATCACTTGTGAAATCAAAGTATGACATACTCCTTAAAGTTCTGCCAATATCCTATGTAAGATGATACAACCCCAAACTAAAACAAACTCAATTGAATCTCCAAAGGAAATTCTGGATGGATTCCCCTCTTGTCTAGGCTCCAATGGAAATCCTAGGTAGATTCCCCTCTTGTCTAGCTAGGGTGGATATTGCACCACCGAAACCAAACCAATAATCGATTAAAAGTCACTTTTAATAATAAATAAGTAACTTATTAATCTATTGTCACTTTAAATACATAACATCTCCTAACCAAGTGACATTAAATAACCCCTTTTGACTCTATTTTTCTTCACTAATAAGCTACGTAAGTCATTTCCACTGTCGAATAGAGGAATCCAAAAATGGGGACATGACATAGTGGCACATCAAATTGGGTACGTGTTCATTGATCTTGCACCTACTTTAGGACATTCATGAATGTTATCTTAGTGAAATATTTTTACACCCCTGCACATAACTACCTACTACTCTTGCATAAAAATTCAACCATTATGTAGGCATCAATGTTTACGCAATTAAGGATAATCAATAATTATGTGCAAACCACCATCACCTAGTCTAGTTTTGGCTTATTTATGGATCAAACCTCCCTGCTCAAGAGTTGTTGGTCCCAAACAATTATCCTACTAGTATAGGAAACGTGGCTTTGAAATTATCTAAGGTGTACTTCTTATTAGCATGAAGCAGCTTCTCTTTATCTCAATATGATAAATTTCTAGGGTCCATTCTTTCAAAACTTATGTCTTGCACTCAAGAACTTCATCATTCTGAAGTTTTGTGATAACCTCTACAAAGAAAACTTTAGGAGAAAGCATGATGGACTTTTCTTCATCATCACCATGAAATATGGATGGTTCATAGAGTTTCAAGTGGTCTATATTAAAGACTAGATAAATAGCCATGTATGCATGTAGATCCAACTTAAAGACATTCTCTTCCATCTCCTTGCAAATAGTTTTTGGACCATATATAAATGGCTAGATCTTTATGTATTTTTTTTAAACTCTCCTTTTGAAGGTAAACCTATACTTTGTCAGGTAAACCTATACTTTGTCTCCCTTATGAAAAAAATTATTTTCATTCTATTGATCATGTGCGCCCTTATGCTTCTACTAACTCTTATGAAACAGATCTTTGAGTATGTTTGTGGATATTTTTGTTGTGGCTTATAAAATGTATTCCTACACATGTGAAACAACCTCCTTCATCGTTCTTTCCTTGAGTATTACACCTATAAATGATAATATATCCTTCAACAAATACCCAAGGCATGAATTAAAAGTTGAAGTGAAAATCGCATTATGCAATGCATGAATGCAAATATGTTTCACATTTAGGATATTGGGATCCCAATGTTTTGGATGTTTATGATTAAAAATACGCAACAATTGAACTATGGTGAGGTGCACTACATCTATATGACCATCCTTCTGAGGATGGAAGGTAGTGGTCCTCTTCATCTTGACATCCATCATTCCTCATAAACAATTGTGAAAAATAGCTTAAAAATATACTATCATGGTTGAAAGCAATTGAAGATGGTAAGCTAGAAAGAACCCATACGTTATCAAAGAAAAATCATGTTGCTCATTGTGTGGTACTACTTTCATACATGGTATGACACAAAGACATCTTCTTGAAGAAATACACAACTACCATAATATATTCATGGCATTTTCTGGTTGTTCGTAGTCCTTTATTCCATTGAAAGTTACTCTAATCCATTGAAAGTTACTCCCATGGTATGTCCTAGATAGAAAGTGGAATATACTTCCTCATTTTATGTTGGAGATGTTACACACTTTTCCACACTCATGTTTCCTAAGTTTTATCTAACAATATTATGTTGAGAATATTCCCCTAAAAAATAGGGTGCTCCTAAAATTTAGGGATATTCCTATAAAATAGGGTGCATTGTCACTTAAGTTAGGGATTCGGTTCAACCGTAGTTGATCTTAGTTGACTAGTGGATGACCACTCATGCATCTATTTTCTATATTTTAGGGCATGAGGGTGCACTTCCTTTGCATCAATGCATTATTCTTGGTCTCCACTGTGATGTCCCCAGCCCCCAAATGGTCAGGAAACATCACTTCAGAAACATCTTTTTGGTCTGATACAATTTTTGTAACATCCCCGACCACCAACAGGCCGGCCATGCTAACTCATAAAAATAACAATTATCATATGCATATAAATATAAACATAAACATACACCATATTCTACTAATACACACATTAATGTGGAAATAACAGTAAAATCATACATGCGGTATTCACAGGAAAAACCCATAAATATGAAAACATATACACACAATACTCATCCATATAGCATGTCCAAATACACAACATGTAAACGAACAGAGAAATGGATACTTATATTTTAATTGAAGTACACCAACTACGTGCAGACCTTCCACGAACCTCCCATCCATAGACCACACTGCTCATCACTCTCAATAGTGGGTCACCCCCGAGATGGGACTAAAATCCATCGGGAAAGGAATTCCTAGGATAGGCAGGGACAATAGGAAGTTGCACAACACAACATGAAGGATTTACTCCAAGGATCCACTTACGCCCACATCTCATAGACTCTCATTCCCCACATGCCTATCCCACCCCAGGAGTGTACACCTTCACTATCACATAGTTCATTGGCTACTACCCTCCCTTTCCTTGGGCTTCAACAATAGGCCAGATCAGGAATTCTTAGAGATTTGTAGCTGCTACTGGACTCCCTCCAGGAGAATTCACTTCCTTAGCACAATCTCTCACCTGGAGAGAGTTTCTCACAGGAGAACTCACACATGAGAAATGTCTTCCTTAGCACACTCTCTCACTTGGAGAGAGTCGCTCATAGGTCTGACAACCTACTTCTTCTATCCATGGGCCTGGAAACCCGTCTCTTCATTCCCTCTTCTGAACACATGGGCATGGTGATGACAACAACATAAACTGGACATGGAGGACGGTAATGACATAACAATACGCAGGCAACCCGCAGGTTGCATGTTCGGCAAGGGTAACCATTCAGGATTGTAGTAGAGGTTCGAGTGTCTTAGAATTTTACAATGGCGGACTGGCTCATTGCGTACTTACTTAGTGCATCACCGAGTCATCGTAAGGGATGGCTAGCCTGGTCCGAATGCTAAGATCGAACGCCTTCGAAAATATGGCTAGATTGGTTCATGAACCCCAACAATGGTGGAAATTCCGACATAAATATGCATGCATCTTGGGTGACACTTGGCTCTCTAGGAGCACATTCCTCTCCACTTGGAACCCGTTTCTCCTTCTAAATGAACTTAGGATAACTAGGTTTATTTCCCAAAACTTTAGTAATATAAGGAAATACATTATAATATTCCCTTAGGCTAAGCCCTCAAGATTAGCCCCTTTTCTTAGTCTTTCAACCCACTCCCTTACCCAACCTAGTGGAGCTTAGTCCCCCATACTCTTTCTTCATGGTTGGTCTGCATGCATCAATGTATAATTTTTATTAATGATCTGCATAATTACATATACAAAATAGGATCCCGACCTTAGCATCCTAGGCTCTCTGGCCTAATCATCACATAAGCCTCCTAGCTTATTATAACTCGGTTCACCAGAATAATAAACATGTTTCAATTTATGATTACAATCAGGGCTTGGCCCTGGGATATTGCAATCCCCTCCCCTTATTTTTTCATTGTCCTCAGTGCAACTTATTTATTCATATACAATTCAAAAATTCTTCAAAAAGGCTCCAAGCTTTAGCTATTTGAAGCCTGTTATCCACCTGGTGCTCTACTTTAAGCACCAATTCCGATGTTCATACTACAACTGGAATTCATTTTCTCTACTCTCTAGAGTTGTTTCAGGAAGCATTCATCTCATCGTACCATTTGACACACCCTCCTTATGGTAGATACCATTCCATAAGCATTTCTGAGTTGCCTCATCCTTGTTGAACTCACCCTTCCAAGCTCATGTATCCTTTCACTACTACACAATCCATCAGTGATCCATCTTGCCAAGGATTTCACACCCAACGAGAGTGCCAACCCACTTCCCTAGCCTCTCACCAAGGTTCTCCATTAAAGGGCTTCAATGTCGCTAACAATAGTTCTTCTCCCAACATTCCCACTTTAACCAATATTGTCTCATATGCATCACACACATGCAGTTATTATGAGAGAATATCATAACAATTAATTTTAAAAATTCAAACGGAATTCATAATGAATTTCAACTTTTCCAAATTATGAAATTCTATTTCATAATTTTTTCATGGCTGCCGCAATAGTAGGAAGGTAGTCTTCCTTGTGCTTTTCAACAAGCACCCTGTTGAATACCTTTTTTCTTGCAATGCTTCTTTCTTGCATTCAACCAACAAATTGTCAGTATTTCCTGTACATCATATTCTCATTGCAATATGAACAAAACCTTATGCAGTGATCTTAGAATTTCCTGCACCTAGCAATTCAATCACAATTACCAAACAATTTAATAAAATAGATTGACTCATCATTCTATGCATATGCATGTTCATAATTAATATATGTAAGTTCATTACTTCTTTTTTTGAGCAAGAAATGTTTTGTAGTCAGTATTCATGTGACTACTTGACTTGCAACTTTCAATGTCTAACAACTCTTGAAATGTCCTCAACTTCATGAGTTAACAACATTTAAGCTGTTAGTAACCATTATTTCCATGCAATAATATATATGCATGTACTTACAAAACACATTTAGCAATTTCATTTAGTATACAATTCTATCACTAACTATGCATGAGTGCAATTCTTAATGCATATTTATTCAATGCACCTTGCATTGAATTACATAATGCTCTTTATCTCAGTCATGTATCTCACCGTCCATAAGTTGGAATTATGGCCAATGTCTTGAAACATTCTCCGCACACTTCCTATTGTCATCCCAATTAATTGCATGCCTTCCTTTTCAACCCGAACACTACACCAAGAATATTATTATGTGGTGTTCATTAGTGTTAGCAAAAAGGTTCTAGTCCAATTTTTATTTAAAAGTAGGAAGATTTTGGTACCTGTGTGGTTCATAACCTTTCCATATCCATACTTTGCAATATCCTACCATCTCTTGGTCTCATACATGACTAGCTTTATCGACATTCATTCCTATAACAAGTTCTTATATTTTATTTCTTTGGTTATTACCCCATAAACAAATCAACATGACATTATACTATATCAGTGTGTTCATTCAAAAAGATAAGAAACTTTGAATTAATATAGGCCTCCATCCTTTAACACATCCAATGGTATGCATTCAAATAATATAATCATGTGATTTTATAAAATAACTATGGTTGAGGAAATTCTTACCTAAATTCCCTTCAACAATTATGCAATAAGAGTAATAAAAACTCATACCTGCATGACTGCCATTAATAAATTTGATGCTACCTAAATGGTTGATGGCAGTATAAGCTTTCATGCTTCTTTTATCAAACTTATAACCAACCTTCAACTTTTTGTTGCTTCCTTCCATATGTAGCAACATCATCAACAACACTTGGAAGATGAAATAATTCTTTTTCTACTTATGGTTGTTCAACCAACCCTAACTCAATTGTTGCTACCACAATTTCAGTAACTTGTTTCTCCCTGTATCATATTTCTTGTTGTTCTTAGAGTTTTCACTTCATCCTAGATTCTGAAATCTTCCCGTCCTCTTACTGTAATCATTGTACATGATTAGTTCTCACCTGAGAACTTTCTCATTTACAACCAAATACTAAAATGATGTTAACCTTCAACATTCATTAATTTCCTGGATCCAACTAGTCCAACTCATACTTGGATGAAGTATAGTTCCAATCAAGCTATTTTATAGACTCGAGATTCTTCAATATCCATTTACTTTTTGTACTGCACTACCTCATCCTTTTTCTGACTGACTACCTTAGTACTTGAGGTTTCCTATACCTTCTCTTTTCTTTGACTACTAGTCTAAAACTTGACTTGCATATCCAATCTCTATTCATATGGTAAGATGTACATATGCCCCCTTTGCTAGTTGCATAGAATTATTTGACATTTCTTTAGCTACATTGCTGAAATTTCTCTTATAGATACACTAGTACATATTGTAAAAATTCCGATGTTCTATTTGCGGTGTTATGGACAAAATTGTCCATATTGTCACAAAATAGAGGAAATTAAAAAAAAAAAAAAATCATCTTGCCCGATAACGTCGGTCTTGCCACATTGATGTCTCTCTTTCCACGTTGTCATCGCTCTTGCCACGTTTTCCACCTAGTTGTCTCTATTGCCATGTTTATGACATAAACGTCTCTCTTGCCAAGTTTGTGAAGATTGTTGTCGCAATTGCGACGTTGTGGAAACTAGTTTTCCCCCCTCCAACGGTCACCTTAGTATGTTGACCGAGTCAAAATACTAATGGTCACTTAGGTTTATATAATGTCAGAATTGTGACATGTTTCATTTAACGGATGTTGCAACAAGTTTTCTATAATAACGACGCTTTAAAAAGGGTTTGTGGGTCTTCTCAGCGAACAAAAAATAGGTATTTTTTTCAGTATAAGTCTGTGGGGAAGAATGTCAGAAAACATTAGAGCTGGGAAAATAATTAAAGAGGGTCAAAAGGGTGACGGTAAATGTTATTGAGTGAGTCTGTCCACCTCCAATTCCTTCTCCCTCAGAGCCCCGTAATAGATCTCGCCAATCCCCAACAGGTAGTCCCTGTCCATCAACAATTGCTAGTAGTCGGCCTTCATGATAAACACTCTCTCTCTCTAAGAGTATGAAATTCATCCATGGAAAATCCCCCATCTGAACTATCATGTTCCAATGATGCCCTCCATGAGTAATCTGCCACCAATGCATGTGTCATCAATCATAAATATAGAAATGGACATACCTCCACCAGATGCATGATGAATAACACAAGTGATGTAGGCAATTGTCCTCACTATCACCCACGTACTGGATGTTGACCACCATACAAATGACCCAAGGCCAATCTTCAGGCAGACCCAACAACCAACTCGTTTCCCGCACCACATTTCGCATGAATGGAAAATCTCCACTGTCAACAAATAAAACAAAATACATCACATTGGCTTCATGGAGCCAACAACACAACGAGACTTGAAAAATGAAAACCACAAGAAATCACATCATCCACAAAGGATCTCAACGACTCAAATCCAACCTATATATACTAGATCCCACAACCATCTGAAGAGCCCACAACACAACTCATGTGTTACCAAGAATTTTCCCAAGGAATACAAATGCAAAGCCCTGCAAGGGAGCCACAACGATCACCCAAAATCCACAACAAGTGGAGAAGAGTGCTCTTTCAAAGCGCCTCCCAAGATGAGTTTTGACTACACTTTCCACCCATGTACTACCGAGTGACATGATAACAAGCCAAGAACCGACCAACCCTGCAAATGGCCCCAGGCCAATATTCAAGTGGACCCGGTCACCCATGGTCCTGATTTCATCCTCCATGTTTCCTTGGTCCTCCTAGGGATAAACCCTAAGACACTTGGATTGTGAGAAAAAAGACTAGGAAACATGTGGAAACACATGGATTATGATTCAATTAAAAAAATGAATATATACATGAAATTATATATAAACTTATTGTAGTTTCATAGGGAAAACAATGAATGATATATTAATGAGGGAAGAGAGTAGCATATATCCATGCTATAATGGTAAGTGAACTATGAATACATGAATTAGATGAGAATTATGGTAGAGTGTTAAAGTTTTCATGTTTTAGGAGGTAGTGCAATATATCTAGGGAGGTTACAAGAATCTAGGGAGGTTACAACCAATCCCCATTTTTCCTCAACCAATACATTTGGCCAAAAATTGATGTCCAAGAATAAATCTACCTCCAAATCACTATAATTGACTGATTTACACCCTATTACATAATTACCACATCAAAAAGTAACATTTTACTTCATAGATGTCAAATTTGGCAAAAAATTGTTGAAAAAACCAATTCCAAGACAAAGTGTAGCGAAACTGATAGAAAGCGTAGTGTGCTAGGAAAAATGGAGTTTTGGAGGCCTTCCCGAGGTCCAAATATAAATCTAAAAAGTGTTCTAGAAATATGGGGATGTATACTAATTGATGAAATGATTAAGAAACAAAATTGACATGATCTGGCCCTTCAAACTCATCTTCTCCCAAAAGTACTCAAAAAGCATAGCATGCTGCTCCAAAATGTGGCAGAAAGGTCAATTTCAAGTGGTGTTTTTCTCTTCATGCATGCTAGATTTGACCAAAATTTGCCTCTGGATAGTCTAAAGTGATGTACAAGTCATGAGGAGTTTGAAAATACAAACCATTTGTCATTTTGAATCCTCCATCAAATATCTACTACTTGTAATGACAACATTGTGCCTTACTGGATTCATAATGGCTTTGTAACAGTTGGTGCTGAGAATATGTCGCTCTTGCCACCTTTGAAGTATCTCTCTTGCCACGTCTAAAATGTCTCTCTTGCCACATCCATAACGTTGGTATTGCCACGACCTAGACGTTGGTCTTACGACGTTTATATGGGGGTTGGACAATCCAATTCATGATGACACGTGGCATCATATAACGTTGCAATACAGACAAAAAATTTGTCATCGGAAAAGTGAGGTCCTATGAAATGACGTTTGAGGGGGTCCGATGTTTGTCATTCTTTTGACAATATAAAGTGGCAATTACGTCTAATGCCCCATCGAAATTTGACCCAAATTCACTAGTGATACATCCCAATCATACCCATTGGACTTGACTTAACCAACTCATTTACTTTTCTATTGGCTCTTGTAGCCAACCATAGTAGCCAAGATTTCCCATGCCTACTTCTTGGGAATTGAAATCCTTCCTCTACCTGAGAATCTATATAGCTATGACTAGCTCCCGAATCAGCTAAAAATAGTGAATGCATGGTTATTGATCATACCTTCTACTTCAATCATGTGTGATTGAAACTCTGCTTGATTATTGTCTAGACTTCTTAGGTCCTTGGTACACTTCTAATGAAAACCCCCTCTTTCTCCCAGGTTGTGCGACGTCCTGGTCTAATATTGATCAATTTTATGGATTCGAATTGGCTCTCAGGCTCTTGCTGAGCTCCAAAAACTCATCCACATGCCTTTGTTTCCTTCCTTGTGTTCGAGATAGCGAACACGGATCTTTTCAATATCCATAGAATACTTTAAGGGACCCTGTTCCAAGTTAGGGGCCAATCCGTTGATACCGAAGGGATTTTGGGACTTCTCACTCCACCTGGTGCAGGTCCGAACGCACTTGACCTTCTGGGTGCTTCTCTAAGCTTCCTCTACTTCCAAAATCTGCTTTCAGACCCTATCCCTTTTTCCTTCAGTGGTTATAGAATATAACCATGGATATGACTAGGTGCCAAACCAACAGGTGCTTACTCCACGCTTTGGAGTTTCTGGCTTTGGGTGTTTTCAACTCACCACAATGCCAATCTCTAGAAATCAGAATTCACAAAGTTCAAAACTGAAATGAGAGGGATCAATGGTCCTCTCTCTCTACCAAATCAACGACCATAATTAGCTTCGGGACACCGTGCTTCAGGATTTCCAAAGCCTTCAATGCCACAAACCTCCAAAGTGAAAACTCTTCAGAATGTCAGATCTTCTGACACACGTCCACGACTGTCAACTGTCATGATGAACTCCGATGCTTCGGCCTTCAAGAGTTCTCAGCCCATGCGACCCCACTTTCCTCCGAAGTGGTTATCCTCTGATGTGAAGGATATGATGACACATTTTCTCTGTTGATGGACAACATCGATGAACTCTGGCCTTCATAAGTTCTTGCTCCACCCACTTGCACTAGCTTCCACCTAAATGTAGGATCTTCTGCCACATGTCTCCAATGATGGACGACTGATATGTTCTCCGCTACTCTGAGCTTCATGGATTTCTGAAGTACCATACTTCAAATCCCCCAGAGTTAATGATCAACTATCATGTGTCCTCCTATGCCAACGACTAGGATTTACTTCTTCCTTCTAAGCTTCGACGATTTCTCTCTCCTATGCAGTTGAGCTCTAAATACTTGAATTTCACAAAGTCCAAAGGAGGTATTTATGGTAGTTGTGTTGATATTATGGTAGCTGCGGAAGGTATTTACCTCCACGTGTAAACCTGATGAGAATAGAATACTCTGAGAAGCAAGAAGGAACCCTAATGAGTTGGCTAGTAACCCTAGAAGACTTGTCGACTCAAGAAGATAATGTGTATTAGGTTATTAGCGTCCAAAAGAATAATTCGGCTAGAAGAAATAATAATATACTGAACATACAGTTACCTAGAATGAGAAGTCGACCCAGGCAATTAGACAGAATTACTATAAATACAGGAGGTTAGTCTTCATTTTGGCAAGCAATCTCAGAATTGCAGAGCAACACTTGTGCGCACTGCAATGCCCAGTTTTGTGCGTAGGTTTGAGGAGAGCTTCTGGTGCAGTTGCTGCAACTAGCAATTACGTTTTGGCTTGGAATATCTCTTGTCTAGGGTTTGGACTATCTGATCAACTCTTGTTGGTGCGCTACCCTTTGTTTGGCTATCTAGCCTAGGGTTTTCTTCCAGAGTGATTCTCTGTCAAGGTGAAGGTGCTCGGAGGGTGGCTTCGGCCTATGGTTGGGTGAAAATAGAGATATTGTCAATGGTAAAATGAGCACATCCATTATATTCTAATAGGTTATGGGCCCACACCTCCTTCATTCAGTCTAACCGCTGAAAGGAAACATAGCTGTAAGGATATTGAGATCATTGAATAACTGTCACTAGGGTTTCTAGCAGGAGCAACCACCATAGCACTGCCACTAGGGTTACTAGCAGGTGCAGTTGCATAAACCCTAATCCTCTCGTTGAGGCACCTTAACTGAAGGGATTGACTTAATTTCTGGATAGATTGGTGTGCCCTAGCCTAGCACATCTCTTGATACTCTAAGCAAGCCAAGACGTCAAATTTGAGTTTTTGGTCAAATCTAGGGTTGACCAAATCAAAGAAGCCATGACTTACTCTATGAAGTCAGAGAAAAAGTTATATGGAGCTTATAACTTTAGAGCGTGGAAGACTAGGATAGACATCATCCTTGCCAAGAATAAAGTGTTGAATATCATGAAAGAAAAGATCATGGAACCAGTGTTTGAAGAAGGAAAAGAGAAGGAACCACATAACGTTGCAGTTATGGAGAAGTTCGAAGACAGTGACATAAATGCTATGAGCATCGCAGTGGAATCTATAAAATACCACGTAATACCCTATATCTCCCATCTTGACTCATCGAATAAGATGTACAATGCCTTAACAAATCTCTTCTCGATCAGAAACATTGGACAAGTAATGAGTCTGAAGAATGAGCTCTGTGACATGAAGATGAATGATGATGACAACATAACATCATATTTTGTGAGAATCTCTCAGTTAAGAGATCAACTACATGCTATTGAAGAGATCATCTCAAAGAAGGAATTGGTAAAAATAGTACTCAATGGTCTTCCTAAGACGCGGGATGCATTTTCCGCAAGTATGAACACAAGAAAGGAGTATCTGAAATTTGAAGAAATTTGGACTTGCTGTGCTCAAGAAGAATCAAGGATCAATGCAAAAGAGAAACCCCAAAATAAGTATGATGATCAAGCCTTCACAACAAGATTCAAGAACTTTAGGAACAAAAGGAAGTTTGGTTCAAAGAGGAAGACAAATCAAGAAAAAGATATTTCAGAAATACAATGCTCCAATTGTTGAAAGTATGGTCACTACAAGAATCATTGTCTTGAGCTAAATAAAAGGAAGGAGAAATATGAAGCATCAATTGCCGAAGAAAAGGAACCTACAAAGAAGACTAAGCAGGATGAAAGAGACTTCTTCTTCTAAAGGTAACAATACTCTTCTTATTTCTTATACATATCTTGTTTGCATCGTCTCTGTACATATCTTGTATATCTATCTCTTGGAAGATAATGTGTCCCAATAAGAACTATACCTATGGAAGAACAATGAGATAAGGATTGATATCATTAGATAATACACATGAAAGGATGAAATACATCAAACAAATCATATGGAAGCTATTACAAGATAAGCCGAATCAATCATGAAGAGACATAGAAGAAGCAAAGACAGAAAGAAGTCAGCAATGAAGAAGAAATTAGAGAAAGACTTATGACATTTTGTAGAAGACAACAAGACAGAAGCGTGGACTCTGTTAGACAAAGAGAACCAATTATATATTGCAGAAGACAATAAGGATGCAGATGGAAGCATGGACTCTGTTAGATGAAGGGAGCTAATTATATGCACTCATACATGAAGCAAGGATTAGGAGGGAGCTAATCCTATGATCCATTGAAGATGATGAAGTATATATCCATGGTAGCAGCCATGAAAGACAATACGTGTCCAGTGCAACCTTAGAAGAAGTCTTCTTTGAAGAGAAGCCTTAAAGTATCCCTGGTTGTCCATCCACATCTGTGATCCTATGATGAAAGAAAGAAATAGAATCTTTAGGGAATGGAATCTATAAGAAACTCCATGGACCCGAGAACTAAAGAAACACATCAGGAAGAACATGAAGATTCCAAGAAAGAAAGAGAAGCTAGAAAAACCAATCATTGTATTAAGAATCACAAGATTACCAGCCTGATATGAACTCACTAAAATAAATCAACTGAAAGTTGTGGTGAAGAACAATGTATATATGCAACCATTGCAAGATCCAGAACTAAGGGTTCTCCGAAATGGAGGTAGAAGACTATGATGATTACTTGTTCCAATAAATTAGACATGCCTCTACATGAGTCATTATTTCATCTGCAATATCCATGGGCTAGAGTTCTACATCATATGAATGTAAAGAATGTTCTCCAGAAAAATTGAATAAAGAGTGTATGAAGAGAAACCTCAAGACTTTGAGGCATAGATCCTTGTATGCATAAGGAAGAAGATAACTTGGTAGAGAACCTCCAATGCACAGCATAAGCATGGTGAAGATTCTCTGTAACAGAGATATTATATCAGAATGATTACTCAGAAGATTAGGATGATGGATTGCCAATCTATGACAAAGATCTCATGATAACCGAAGAAGTGCCACATGGATATGTTCTAGTTTGACTCTTGCCACGATATTGTGAGCTAGCAAGAGGAATCCAACAATGATATACCTTATTAACCAGAACTACATGAAGCCTTCAGAAGAAAAGCAGTGTTCCAGACTGAAGTACATTTGAAATCAAGAATTACATTATCCGTGATGAAGTCCAGAAAGGAGAGAGTGGTTCTCCAATACATATCTCCACAGATGAGAAGATAAGCAGACATTTTGGTAAAATATTCTGTTCAAAATGAAAGAGTTTGCGTACTTAAGATGGAGCTCATGGAGATGATTTCCTTATTGAAAAAGGAAGAGACGACTCCCATTTTGGGAGGGAGAACTGATGTATTATTGATTTATGAACAATCATTTTTCAGTTCGAAGAATGGTTCAGGATGAGCAGATTCTTTCCTGTTCGGAAAGTGGATTGAGATTTCTGACAGACAACGATTTCCCATTGTGGTTAACATGGGAAGTGGTCCAGATTTTTGATGTACCATAGACAATGACTCCCCATTGTGGTTAACATGGGGAGTGGTCTAGGGCAGTCTCTCTTCTTGAGGGTTACTCAAGAAGACTAGCCCGCCTCGGTGGACAACAATATCTCATTGTGGTTAACATGAGGAATGCTCTGTTTTGGAGGTTGGTACATGACAATCCTTTCCTCTTGTGGTTAACAGAGGAAATGGTCCAGACATTCATTCCTTAGGGTGTATTAATTCTCTCCAGGTTGCACTTTGTTTAGTGCCGGAGGAATGGCCCAGGGTGGGGAATGGTCCAGGCTCAGCAATCATGGACGGGCATTCCTTAGGGAAGATTCATTCTCTCCAGGTTACACTTTGTTTAGTGTCGAAGGAATGGCCCAGGGTGAGGAATGGTCCAGGTGTAGAAATCAGAAAAATCATTCTTCCTTGTTTGAGAAGAATAAGGCAGATAGCCCGTCGTTGATGTTCTACTTTGAGGGCATATATTCTTTCAGATCTCACAGATGTGAGTGAAAGATTGGCCTAGATGATTCATTTTATATCATAACATTGTTTCTGTGCAGGTTGATATCAGATGATTGTTATGAAGATTGTATGACAATAGATGTATACTACTGTGGTGGATGTGTTCCACTGTTCATGACTATACGCTATTGATCAAGTACTTGTTTGCTACTTGGTGTGGTAGTGTATCAATGGATTTTAGTTATGTACTACTATGGATAGACACAATTGTGTTCTATTTTGTTCTGATTATCTTGATGACTATCAACAGTTTGGTAAATGATTATTAGCCAGATGAATGATTAAAGGACAAAGATTTCCTAGATGGAAAATTGGTTCAGAACATCTACTCTTCTAGCACATATGTCTAGATTAGAAGAAAGGATCTTGTATCACTTTGTGGTGTGAGTGACTTATCCAACATCATGTTTGATTACTCAGATGGAGTATCATTTTGAGAGATGATGCAACTGATGACACTGATGGTGATGATGATGCTCATGATTTAGTCATGAGATAGTCTAGACGACTATGTTGATGCTACTTGGTGAATGCTATTTTTTTATGCTCAAGACCATTACCTGTAATACCTCCCTAGCTGGGAGGGAGTGTTGATATTATGGTAGTTGCGGGAGGTATTTACCTCCACGTGTAAACCTAACGAGAATAGAATACTCCCGGAAGAAATAAGAAACCCTAATGAGTTGGCTAATAACCCTAGAAGACTTGTTGGATCAAGAAAATAATTTGTATTAGGTTATTAGCCTCCATAAGAAGAAGTCGGCTAGAAGAAATAATAATCTAATGAACAAACAATTACCCAGAATGAGAAGTCGGCCCAGGAAGTTAGCTAGAATTACTATAAATACAGGAGGCTAGTCTTCATTTTGGCAAGCAGTCTCAGAATTGTAGAGAAACACTTGTGTGCACTGCAATGCCCAGTTTTGTGCATAGGTTTGAGGAGAGTTGATACAGTTGTTGTAGCTAGCAGTTACGTTTTGTCTTGGAATATCTCTTGGCTAGGGTTTGGACTATCTAATCAGCTCTTGTTGGTGTGCTATCCTTGTGGAAAGGTGTGCTATGCTTTGTTCGGCTATCTAGCCTAGGGTTTTCTTCCAGAGTGATTCTCTTTCAAGGTTAACGTGCTCGGAGGGTGGCTTCGGCCTATGGTTGGATGACAATAGAGATATTGTCAATGGTAAAATGATCACATCCATTATATTCTAACAAGTTGTGCCTCCTCTACACAGACTTTTCTTACATCTTTCGATGCGGTCTGCTCAATCAAGAATCCTCATGGTTCCTTCTCTAAACACCCACCCCCCCCTTTTTTTTTTCTTAAAACAAGAATTTGGGCACTAGATCCCTTTTTTTTGGTCCCCAAATCACGTGACTATAAGATGTGACCAAGCGCTAAGCTGATAGGCTCTTATATGAAACTTCAACACTTCAGAACTTTTGGATTTGGAGAATTTCACACCTTATTCTCTCATTTCTTTTGAATGCTGAGATGAAGAACACGCTAAGTGGGGTGGATCTATGGTCCATGGATTCCCAACATCATACGACTGATATTTACTATGGAACTCCAACTTCTCGGATTCGATCTTCAAAGCTCCATGACTTCAGAGCTTTGGGGTTCTGGAACTTTGGAGGATTTGTTCCTCCCACTAACTCCTGAACCATTTCATTTAGAGTGTCAAGTCTCTGGACTTCATGATTTGGTGCCATGTTTCCCTGCGACATCAAGAAGAGTGCCACATGGGGAAATATTAGAAGCAGACACGTGGCCCATTATGACGGGTGACACATGTCACGTTCTAACTGGGATTTCTATCCTCCAAAGGTTCTTAACTCACTGACACATGGAACACATCCCATGTTTCTACTTCATCCCTAGTGACATCAACATGCCACATCACTTCGGGACTTCGGGCTTCGAAATATTTTACACTTGCATTCCTCAAATATCCTGAACTCTGAACTTCCAAACTACTTTATCTTCCAGGGTCCATGTGGTACAAATGTCAACAATTAAGGTGGTGGCACATGGCATGTCTAGGAAATGTCCATGTCACCACTAGGGACGTTATCATTCCATGCCACTTTTGTTCTTCGACATCAAAACTTCAGGCTTTGGGGATTCAGGATATTCCACACTAATACATTCCAATTCTCCTGAACACCGAACTCCCGAACCAGCTGATATTCTGACATGCATCTCTTTTCGATGAACAGTCCAGATTAACTCCAGACTTCAGAACTTTGGGAGTTTCCACCTATGCACACTTTGTTTCTTGTGAATGCGAAATTCTCAAACAATCCAATCTTCCAACACATGTCCCTTTTGATGAATAGTTTGGATTAACTATGGACTTCAGGACTTTAGGAGCTTTTACACTCTAGCACACTCCATTTCTCCTGAAGTGTCGAACTTCTGAACTGTTGTGAGATCTATGACTCACAGTCATCTGCGCGCAAATCTGATGGCTAATATCTGACTTTCATCACTGTGCCTTACCTTCTTGCTCTTGGCTTCATCTAACGGCTCCAATATATCTTCAGCCAAAACCAACGGTCAAGCACTTCTCCCCAGATCTATGATGTAGATCCACTCCACGACTTCAGAACTTCGAGCTTCAGCCCTTTCTTCTCTATCACACATTAACTTCATTGAATTCATGAATTCTGAAGTACTTAAGGGTTAATCCTCATGCACCTTTCTCCAGATCTGATGATTGTGAAGGATCCTTCTTCTCTTGAAAAGATCCTACGACCCGATTTCAAACCTCACAAACTAACACAATGGTAGTTGTGTGTTAAGCCCTAAATATTGGCTCATTACCCCTTAATTGGGGCATATTACAATAGTAATGTTATTTTATTTATGTAATCTTGAGTCCATTAGTTGTAATTGTACCTCCTAGTCTCCTATATATACCAAGGAGACATTGTCATTTGGAATCATCTTGTATTTGAACATTTATGTGGGGTATAAGGAGGTTGCTCCCTTGAAGAGGATTATTAACTAAAATTATCTCTTTGTTAAGGCGTTGAGTACTTATTCTGAGGTTTTTCTATGATATATTGATATTTGGTTCTTAACATATGGTATCAAAGCTCAAGGTCTTGGGGTTTCGCTGCTACATCTCAGACACCTTGGAATTTTTTCTATAACATTTTTTATAAGAAGTTTAAGAAGGAAAAATTTGGAGGATATTTAGTAGATGGATCAAGGTACATTGAGTTAAAATTTCATCTCCTGAGGCCTAATACTTTAGGCGATACATATTGTGTAATATAGGGTTTTGGAATCATCCTAAATTGAGTCATCGCAAAATTTTTGCTATAAAACAGTTTCTGTAACATTTCAGACCCTAAAATCCGAAGAATATTCACATAAATTATTAATTTATCTTTTATACAAACTTAAGCTTCTGGGTTATCTTACATTTGTAGATACACCCTGTGGAAGATAGGGTATTTGACTAGTCTTATTGACTAGTCTCAAGTAGGTGTTTTGGGTAAAACAATCATAAATTATTCCTAGAGTATCCAATTTGAGTGAGACTAGTTTCATTGGATAGTGGACATTCTATAGTATTTCTGGTACAAGTTTCATAATTTTATACCAATTATTTTGTGTGGGGCATGCTATACAAGTGATATCTCATGGAAATGCCAACAATCAGCAAGCTATGGGGAAGTTACCATAAATTCTACTTGGCACATCCAATTTTGATCAGACCTATGGCATTGCAGAGAAGAAATATCATAGAACTACAAAAAATAAAATTTAATACCCAGAAGGGAAGAAATTTTGGAGATACAATAAAAGAAAGATTGTCTAGTAGAACCACCTCAAAATCAAGGTTTAAAATGATGCTTGGCCAACATACCACCAAAAAAGGGAACTTCTACACCAAATAAGCCTCCAGACAATCCTACTTGGACTCTTGATGAAGGTGAAGAAATGTGTAGGGACATAAATGATTTAGAAAAAAAGACAATAAAAAAATATGAACTACAAGAGATGATGGATTCAACGAAAGCTAAGTTGGAGGCAATATATACTAAGATGGCTGGTTTAAAAGGGGAGATCATGGAAGGATTGAAAAATTTCCTAATAGAGAGGACACCTGAAAGTGAAAATGCATCCCATGAAATTCATGATGAGGAAACAAGGAAGATGAATCAAGAATGGAGAAACTTTAACTTTGGTTTGAAGACAAACCACTTTCCTAACATCAATACGAGGAAGTTTGATGGCAAGGACCCAATCACATGGATACTTTAGATGGAGAAATTATTTGATATACATAATGTGCTTCTTTATATTGCTTCTTTATATTACGTTGCAGTTATGGAGAAGTTCGAAGACGGTGACATAAATGCTATGAGCATCGTAGTGGAATCTATAAAATACCACTTAATACCCTATATCTCCCATCTTGACTCATCGAAGAAGATGTACAATGCCCTAACAAATCTCTTCTCGATCAGAAACATTGGACAAGTAATGAGTCTGAAGAATGAGCTCTGTGACATGAAGATGAATGATGATGACAACATAACATCATATTTTGTGAGAATCTCTTAGTTAAGAGATAAACTACATGCTATTGAAGAGATCATCTTAAAGAAGGAATTGGTAAACATAGTACTCAATGGTCTTCCTAAGATGTGGGATGCATTTTCCGCAAGCATGAACACAAGAAAGGAGTATCTGACATTTGAAGAAATTTGGACTTGCTGTGCTCAAGAATAATCAAGGATCAATGCAAAAGAGAAACCCCAAAAGAAGTATGATGGTCAAGCCTTCACAACAAGATTCAAGAACTTTAGGAACAAAAGGAAGTTTGGTTCAAAGAGGAAGACAAATCAAGAGAAAGATATTTCAGAAATACAATGCTCCAATTATTGAAAGTATGGTCACTACAAGAATCATTGTCTTGAGCTAAAGAAAAGGAAGGAGAAATACGAAGCATCAATTTCCGAAGAAAAGGAACCTACAAAGAAGACTAAGCAGGATGAAAGAGACTTCTTCTTCTAAAGGTAACAATACTCTTCTTATTTCTTGTACATATCTTGTTTGCATCGTCTCTGTACATATCTTGTATATCTATCTCTTGGAAGATAATGTGTTCCAATAAGAACTATACCTATGGAAGAAAAACAAGATAAGGATTGATATCATTAGATAATACACATGAAAGGATAAAATAAGTCAAAAAAATCATATGGAAGCTATTACAAGATAAGCCAAATCAATCATGAAGAGACATAGAAGAAGCAAAGACAGAAAGAAGTCAGCAATCAAGAAGAAATTAGAGAAAGACTTTTGACATTTTGTAGAAGACAACAAGACATAAGCGTGGACTCTGTTAGACAAAGAGAGCCAATTATATATTGCAGAAGACAATAAGGATGTAGATGAAAGCATGGACTCTGTTAGACGGAGGGAGCTGATTATATGCACTCATACATGAAGCAAGGATTAGGAGGGAGCTAATCCTATGATCCATTGAAGATGATGAAGTATATATCCATGGTAGCAGCCATGAAAGACAATACGTGTCCAGTGCAACCTCAGAAGAAGTCTTCTTTGAAGAGAAACCTTAAAGTATCCCTGGTTGTCCATCCACATCTGTGATCCTATGATGAAAGAAAGAAATAGAATCTTTAGGGCATGGAATCTATAAGAAAATCCATGGACCCGAGAACTAAAGAAACACATCAAGAAGAACATGAAGATTCCAAGAAAGAAAGAGAAGCCAGAAAAACCAATCATTGTATTAAGAATCACAAGATTACCAGCCTGATATGAACTCACTAAAAGAAATCAACTGAAAGTTGTGGTGAAGAACAATGTATATATGCAACCATTGCAAGATCCAGAACTAAGGGTTCTCCCAAATGGAGGGGGGAGACTATGATGATTACTTGTTCCAATAAATCAGACATGCCTCTACATGAGTCATTATTTCACCTGCAATATCCATGGGCTAGAGTTCTACATCATATGAATGTAAACAATGTTCTCCAGAAAAATTGAATAAAGAGCGTATGAAGAGAAACCTCAAGACTTTGAGGCATAGATCCTTGTATGCATATGGAAGAAGATAAATTGGTACAGAACCTCCAGTGCACAGCAGAAGCATGGTGAAGATTCTCTATAACAAATATATTATATCAGAATGATTACTCAGAAGATCAGGATGATGGATTGCCAATCCATGACAAAGATCTCATGATGACCGAAGAAGTGCCACATGGATATGTTCTAGTTTGACTCTTGCCATGATATTGTGAGCTAGCAAGAGGAATCCAACAATGATATACCTTATTAACCAGAACTACATGAATCCTTCAGAAGAAAAGCAGTGTTCCAGACTGAAGTACATTTGAAATCAAGAATTACATTATCCGTGATGAAGTCCAGAAAGGAGAAAGTGGTTCTCCAATACATATCTCCACAGATGAGAAGATAAGCAGACATTTTGGTAAAATATTCTGTTCAAAATGAAAGAGTTTGCGTACTCAAGATGGAGTTCGTGGATATGACTTCCTTATTGAAAAAGGAAGAGACAACTCCCATGTTGGGAGGGAGAACTGATGTATTATTGATTGATGAACAATCATTTTTCAGTTCGAAGAATGGTTCAGGATGAGCAGATTCTTTCCTATTCGGAAAGTGGATTGAGATTTCTGACGGACAACGATTTCCCATTGTGGTTAACATGGGAAGTGGTCCAGATTGTTGATGTACCATAGACAATGACTCCCCATTGTGGTTAACATGGGGAGTGGTCTAGGGAAGTCTCTCTTCTTGAGGGTTACTCAAGAAGACTAGCCCGCCTTGGTGGACAACAATTTCTCATTGTGGTTAACATGAGGAATGGTCTGTTTTGGAGGTTGGTACATGACAGTCTTTTCCTCTTGTGGTTAACAGAGGAAATGGTCCAGACATTCATTCCTTAGGGTGTATTCATTCTCTCCAGGTTGCACTTTGTTTAGTGCCGGAGGAATGGCCCAGGGTGGGGAATGGTCCAGGCTCAGCAATCAGGGATAGGCATTCCTTAGGGAAGATTCATTCTCTCCAGGTTACACTTTGTTTAATGTCGAAGGAATGGCCCAGGGTGAGGAATGGTCCAGGTGTAGAAATCAGAAAAATAATTCTTCCTTGTTTGAGAAGAATAAGGCAGATAGCCCGTCGTTGATGTTCTACTCTGAGGGCATATATTCTTTCAGATCTCACAGATGTGAGTGAAAGATTGGCCCAGTTGATTCATTTTATATCATAACATTGTTTCTGTGCAGGTTGATATCATATGATTGTTATGAAGATTGTATGACAATAGATGTATGTTATCACTGAAATTTTGTCTGCACATGGCGACAAGAACTCCACATCATCAAAACAGCAATGAAGTCATTCATGGCACTGAATTAAGTTCACATCATTCCAGAAGGGTCAAAAACTATACAAAGTAACCAAAAATGGAAGGGCGCTTCACAGCAGCTTGGTGCGCGCGCATATGCGCAGGACAAAAACGTGTTTCTAGCGCATGCGCACCCCGACGCGCGCCTGTCAACATAAAAATCCATGCATCTTCTAATTCGGTGCATTAATTTCTTAAGTCGGCCTCCCGACCGCCTGTGGACTGGCCCCCAAGACGATTTGACCCTCAGATCAGGGTCGGTTCTGCAAATTCGGCGAATTTATGGCTTAAGCGAACCCTAAACAGGTCCGTGTTTACACAGGAAGCTGGTTACGTGACCGCCTGGAAATTACTATAAATGTCCGTGAAGACTCATTGTTTCAGCAGAGAATTCAAAGCAGAGTTACGCTGTCCAGATGAATAAGAGTATAGCCTTTGACAACCAGTCCATCAACTGTGTAATCCAGAGTTCTCTCACCACTCATTTCTGTTCTGTTCATTTTGTAAGGAAGGCATTCTGTTGAGGATTTCTGAAGGACCTTCCACTAGAGGGAAGAGGAATCATTATCCCTTTCTTCAGCATGTGCTATGGTTTTCGCTAATAGATCAAGCCTTGAAACCATTGATGACTCCCTTGTTTCATATTTGACGTTTTTGTTTATTTTCGAATTGTTATTTGCTCTCAGCTGTTAGTTAGATTGTATTTAAATTCTGTTTTCTGTTAA
>ML799292.1:336983-370599 GCA_009831015.1 Picea engelmannii
ATGGTGGGTCTTACTTTGCGACTATTGCAGTTCTTTTTGTCATTTGCCGAAGACCTCTGAACTTGGTAGGGCCATCAATGCCCACATCATCGTCGCTGCTTATTACAACGATCATTGCCTATTATTCAGAGTTTGTTCAGTTGCAGAATTGTCTTCTGCCTTTATCATTACCGCCCCCAAGGGCGCTGCAGTTGTCTACACCAACACTTCAGTCATCTTTTTTCAGAGTTACATCACACGAGCATGGGGCATGCCCACCTTGTTTGTACACAGTTGTATATTTTTTCATACACGTCTCTCAGAAGCTCGAGATACCAGTTCCTTTTTCCTCCAATGGATCTTTCCGAAGAGTCCCACTATTTCTTTCCCTTACAACAACAGTCTCAGTAGAAGAAACATTGATGGATTTCGGCTATACGTATGCTCCTAACCTCATCCATCAGGGGGCATCTGTTATCACTGAAATTTCGTCTGCACATGGCGACAAGAACTCCACATCATCAAAACAGCAATGAAGTCATTCATGGCACTGAATTAAGTTCATAGCATTCCAGAAGGGTCAAAAACTATACAAAGTAACCAAAAATGGAAGGGCGCTTCACAGCAGCTTGGTGCGTGCGCATATGCGCGGGACAAAAACGTGTTTCTAGCGAATGCGCGCCCTGACGCGCGCCTGTCAACATAAAAAGATGTGCATCTTCTAATTCGGTGCATTAATTGCTTAAGTCGGCCTCCCGACCGCCTGTGGACCGGCCCCCAAGATGATTTGACCCTCAGATCAGGGTCGGTTCTGCAAATTCGACGAATTTATGGCTTAAGCGAACCCTAAACAGGTCCGTGTTTACACCGGAAGTTGGTTACGTGACCGCCTGGAAATTACTATAAATAGCCGTGAAGACTCATTGTTTCAGCAGAGAATTCAAAGCAGAGTTACGCTGTCCAGATGAATCAGAGTCTAGCCTTTGACAACCAGTCCATCAGTTGTGTAATCCAGAGTTCTCTCACCACTCATTTATGTTCTGTTCATTTTTTAAGGAAGGCATTCTGTTGAGGATTTCCGAAGGACCTTCCGCTGGAGGGAAGAGGAATCATTATCTCTTTCTTCACCGTGTGCTATGGTTTTTGCTAATAGATCAAGCCTTGAAACCATTGATGAATCCCTTGTTTCATATTTGACTTTTTTGTTTATTTTCGAATTGTTATTTTCTCTCAGCTGTTAGTTAGATTGTATTTAAATTCTGTTTTCTGTTAACCCTTTTTGCTCCACACAACATCCTGTTCTGCCTTGCTGACCCCAACAGGGCATGCTAGTGCTCCCATTTTTGCTCACCCGACGACGATTCGAGCATGAACAATGTATACTACTGTGGTGGATGTGTTCCACTGTTCATGACTATACGCTTTGTTCATGACTATTTAGAACAATATTGCTTCTTTATATTTAGAACCTAATCAATTTGTGTGGTATCGATGGCTTTGTTCTTTCAAATCACTTGTCACTTGGAAAATTTTCACAGAATAAATGATAACACACTATGAGGATACAAGGAGAAATACCTTCTTTAGCCAATTGATAAATCTCAAGCGAAAGGGTTCAGTTACAGAGCACATTGAGAACTTCCAAAGATTGAATATAAGGGTAACAAATATTCCATATGAGCACTTGATTGATGTATTCATAGGAACTTTAAGGGATAACATTCAACATGATGTTCGTCTTTGGGAACCCAAATCATTGGAGACTGCATTTAGGGTGGAAAAAATGTTTAAAGTAAAAATATGGCTATGGCTACTAGAAGGACCACTCCTAACATTTATCAAGAGAATAATGTTCCTTCTTCTAAAACACCTCAACCTACCAGGTTGACACCTCAAAAATTGGAGGAAAGAAAATCAAAAGGTTTATGATTTAATTGTGATAACAAGTATAGTAAGGGACATAAGTGTGGTGAGAAGAAATTATTCTACATAGATTATGAAGAGGAAGAAGAAGAAGAACAAGAACAAGAACCATCTCAAGATGAAAATGTAGACACAATTTTTTCTAAAGAGTTGACTCCTACAATATCGTGTAATGCATTGGCTAGAATTAACACTCCTCAAAACCTCAAGATCAAAGGATATATCAAAAAGCGAAAGGTGATAGTCCTAATTGATTCTAGAAGTACTCATAATTTCATTCACTATAAATTAGCCAAAGTCTCAATTGCTTTGTATATCCAACACCAAACTTTCAAGTAATGATTGCAGATGGAGGAACTATCAATTTCTTAGGAAAATGCAGTAATATAATTATTACTATGGGGGGATATGTAATTAATAGTCCAATGATTGATATGCCCATGGGTGGTATTGATGTCGTACTAGGAATCCAATGGTTACAATCATTAGGAACAATGGATTTTAATTTTTAAGAACTTTTCATGAAATTTTCATTGGAAGGAAAAGAAATTGAGTTAAGAGGTATCACAGGAAACTCAGTAAGTGATAAGCTCCAATGGCATGACAAAATTATTGAAAAAGGGGCATCAAGGTGTAATTGCACAACTATTCTCACTAGATGTTCAAACATCTAAGCCATATATTCCCCTAGATCTCCAAGGGATCATTGATAAACATTCCAAAGTATTTGAATATATTCCCAAAGGTCTTCCACCCACTCGAAATCATGATCATGATATTCACCTAATTCCTGGGACTGTTCCTCCTAACATCAGGTCATACAGATACCCTTATGCCCAGAAAAGTGAAATTGAGTGCATAGTTGAAGAAATGTTAGAGGATGGCATTATTAGACCTAGCCAAAGTTCTTACTCTACACCGGTGGTAATGGTATTCAAGAAATATGGCTCATGGCGTATGTGTCCAGATTATAGAGAGCTCAACAAGATCACTATTAAAGATAAGTTTCCCATTCGTGTCATTGATGAATTGTTAGATGAAATACATGGAGAAATCTATTTCACAAAGTTGGATCTTCGTTCAAGGTATCATCAGATTAGAATGAAGGAAGAAGATATCCCAAAAACAACATTTTGAACTCATGAAGGACATTATGAATTTTTGGTCATGCCTTTTGGCCTTACAAATGCACCTTCCACGTTCCAGGGTTTGATCAATTCCATTTTCAAGCCCTTCCTTTGAAAATTTGTGTATCTCTTTTTGATACATTTACATGGAAAAATGATTCACTATGGTACAAATATCGCTTATATTTATGTAAGAACTCCCAACTCAAAGGAAAGGTACTATTGGAACTACACACCTCTCTAGTAGGAGGGAACTCGGGATTTTTGAAAACCTACCATAGGGTCAAGAAGGAATTTTTTTTGGGACAACCTTAAGACTGATGTTTAAATGTTTGTCGCATAATGTTTGGTTTTCCATCAAAATAAGGTGGAAATAATTAAGACCCCGGGTCTTTTACAACCATTATCCATCCCAAGTCAGCGTTGAAAGGAGGTTTCCATGGATTTCATAATAGGGATACTAAAGTATGAAGGAAAGAGTGTCATCATGGTGATTGTTGATAGACTCACCAATTACACACACTTTTGTGCACTCTCTCATCCCTTCAAATCGAGTACATTTGCCACCACATTCATGGAGACAACTCAAAAGCTACATGACATCCCAATGATTATTGTAAGAGACAGAGATCCCATCTTCACTGGAAATTTTTGGACATAATTATTTTCTTTTTTGGGTACTCAATTGGCTCATATCTCATCCTATCATCCTCAATCTGATGGACAAACTGAGATAGTGAACAAATGTCTAGAAGGATACCTTAGTTTCTTTGTCTCTGATAAACAAACACAGTGGTTCAAATGGTTACCCTTGGCAGAATGGTGGTATAACACTTCCTTTCATACTGCAACAAAAATGACACCATTTATGGCACTCTATGGATACCACCCTCCTTCCATCAATTATTCTATAAAAGAAAAATCTAAGGTTGAAGCAGTGGAATATCACATCGAGCATCAACAACAAGTTCTCCAAATGTTAAAGGACAACCTGACCATGGAACAGAATCACATGAAGCAACAAGCAGATCAACATCATAGTGAAAGAAGTTTTGAAGTAGGGGATTGGGTGTTTTTAAGACTACAACCATAAAAACAGATGTCCCTCAAGAAATCCAAGAAGGATAATAAATTATCACGAAAGTACTATGGCCCTTATAAGGTGTTGCAAAAGATTGGTACTATGGAATACAAATTGGAGTTGCCTGCATATTCACGAGTACACCCATTTTTCCATGTTTCATGCTTAAAAAAGGTTATAGGTGACAAGATCCCAGTTCAAAATATATTTATAGAACTTGACGAGGAAGGAAAACTCATATTGGAGCTAGAATCCATCACTGACACAAGAATTTTCTAGCTGAGGAATAGATCCATTTTAGAGTATCTCGTTAAATGGAGGAAACTATGGAGGGAAGATGAGTCTTTTATACAGAAGCATCTATATTTACTCAAACGTTGTGGACAACACTTGTCTCAAGGGGAGGGGCATGTTAAGCCCTAGCTA
Organism: Picea engelmannii; assembly: GCA_009831015.1. Taxonomy (NCBI): domain Eukaryota; kingdom Viridiplantae; phylum Streptophyta; class Pinopsida; order Pinales; family Pinaceae; genus Picea; species Picea engelmannii. The sequence goes on from ML799292.1 coordinate 341,520, forward strand.
TTGGCTCATTACCTCTTAATTGGGGCATATTACAGTAGTAATGTTATGTTATTTATGTCGGCTTGAGTCCATTGGTTTTAATTGTACCTCCTAGTCTCCTATATATACCAAGGAGACATTTTCATCTGGAATCATCTTGTATCTGAAAATTTATGTGGGGTATAAGGAGGTTTCCCCCTCGAAGAGGCTTATTACCTGAAATTCTATCGTTTTCAAGGTGTTGAGTAGTTATTCTTAGGTTTTTCTACACTATATTGATATTTGGTTCTTAGAATTGTGGCTTCTTTCTCTGTTTCCATTCCATAAGTCATTATACTTCCTGAGCTTCTTAACACAATCCCAGGTATTCTCTTGGAACCTAGAGACGCTAAGAGGTTCATAACTTCTCACTCTCGACAACAATTCACTCTGAAACCTTTGTTTCTTTAACCACTAACATGGCCCATCCAGTCTCAGTGTCGAAACCATGGCTCTAATACCATTTTGTGACGTCCCCATCCCCCAACTGGCTGGGCAACATCACTTTAGAAACATCTTTTTTCTCTCATACCATTTTTGTAACATCCCCGACCACCAACAGGCCAACCATGCTACCTCATAGAAATACAAATTATCATATGCATATAAATGTAAACATAAACATACAACATATTCTACTAATACACATATTAATGTGGAAATAATAGTAAAAGTATACATGCAACATTCACAGGAAAAACCCATAAATATAACATCATATACATGCAATACTCATCCATATAATATGTACAAATACACAACATGTAAATGAACAAAGAAATGGGTACTTATATTTTCATTGAAGTACACCAATTGCGTGCAGACCTTTCATTAACCTCTCAGCCATAGACCACGCTGCTCATCACTCTCAGTAGTGGGTCACCCTCGAGCTGGGACTAAACTCCACCGGGCAAGGGATTCCTAGGCTAGGTAGGTACACGAGGAAGTTGCACAACACAACTGGAAGAATTTCCTCAAAGGAGAAAATTACACCCACATATCACAGATTCTCATTCCCCACATGCCTATCCTACTCCAGGAGTTTACACCTTCACTGTCACATAGTCCATCGACTGCTACCCTCCATTTCTTTTGGCTTCAAGGACAGGTTGGATAAGTTATTCTTAGAGCTATGTAGCTTCTACTGGACTCCCTCCAGGAGAACTCACTTCCTTATCACACTCTCTCACCTGGAGAGATTTTTTCATAAGAGAACACACATAGGAAAACTCTCTTCCTCAACACACTCTCTCACCTAGAGAGAGTTTCTCACAGGCCTGACAACCTGCTTCTTCTATCAACAGGCCTGGAAACTCATCTCTTCTCTCCCACTTCTGAACACACGGGCATGGTGATGACAACAAAATAAACTGAACATGGAGGACGGTAATGACATAACAATATGAAGGCAACCCGCAAGTTACAAGTGTCGCAAGGGTAACCATTTAGGCTTGTAGCAGAGGTTCAAGTGTCTTATAATTTGACAATGATAGACTGTATGACTGCGTACTTGCTCAACGCATTAGTGAGTCTCCGTAAGGGATGGCTAGACTGGTCTGAATGCAGAGAGAGAACTCCTCCAGAAAGATGGACATAATGTTTCGTGAACCCCAACAATGGTGGAAATTACCGCATAAATATGCATGAGTCCTGGGTGACACTTGGCTCTCTAGGAGCACGTTCCTCTCCACTTGGAACTTGTTCCTCCTCCCAAAGGAACTTAGGATAACTGGGTATATTTCCCCAAACTTTAGTAATCTAAGAAAATAAATTATAATATTCCCTTGGGTTAAGCCCTCAATCTTAACCCCTTTTCCTAGTCTCTCAGCCCCCTCCCTTACCCAACCTAGTGGAGCTTCATCCCCCATACTCTTTCTTCATGGTTGGTATGCACACAATGATGTATAATTTTTATTAATGATCTGCATAATTACATATACAAAACAGGCTCTTGGCTTTAGAATCCTAGTCTCTCTGGCCTAATCATCACATAAGCCTCCTAGATTATTATAACTCGACTCACCATCCTAACAAACATGTTTCAATTTATAATTACAACCGTGGCTCGGCCTTGGGATATTACATCCAAAATTTTCACTTAATTAAACCGTTTCTTCTTAAACAACTAACTTTGGCTATCTTCAAATTGACTCTCGATATAGTGAGTTAGTGTCCATATCTCCTTTAGATCACTCTTATGGTGCATGGTGCATGTATTCCATGACATTGGCGCATGTACTCCCTAATATTGGCATATTGATTCTCTTTGAGTACTTATATGCATGGATATTACTCATTCATTAATGTTAAGTTAATACAATTCATTCTTTTCCTCAAGCTTGTCTCTCTTTCTCTTTTCTCTCTTGCAAGGTTTATGTGATTTTTCTACTAGCTAGATTCTCTGTGAAAAGTTTCCAAAAAAATTCATATGGTATCAAATCTTGTTTCTAGGTGAAAGTGCATAAGCATTTTATCTGTAGGTTTAGGAGGAATATGTAGACAAAAACAATAGAATTACTGCCATAAGAACTTCTTATGCCACGAATTTTGTAAGATTCTCTAGCTAGATTGTGTTTCTTACTCACTCTTGATTGTGTGAATTTGTCTTGGCAACTTCATTAGATTGTAGATCAGAAATACAATCTCAATATGCCACAGGTCCATCAACGATATCTCAGAATCAACGATCTAGGTAAAAATGAATTTTTTGTACAGAGATGCATTGCATAGGGATGCTCACACTCACCAAAAATATCCAATACCCACATCATATTTTAGGAGATATAATTTTTTTATTATATCTACAACTTCCATGGATCCATTAGCGATATCTCAGACTCCACGATTTGGGTTGATCTATTTTTTTGTAGAGAGATGCCTTACATAGGGATGATCAAGCTCACCAAACATCTCCAACACTGACATCACAATTTTGGAGACACAATTGTTTTATTAGATCTCTAGTTGCATGAAACAGATCAATAAAACCTTAGATTGCTACTCTGACAGGAATATATCACTCGATATCATTAATTTTAGGGGAATCATTGTAATGGAGGAAAAATATGAAATTATCTCCACCCTTCAGAGTCTGAATCTAAAACTTGTCAAAGAAGTTAGCAAACTTTGAGGTGAACAAGAGAAATACAAGAGTTCTCTTCAAAACATGAGTACTAATTTTCTGAGGGATTTTCGACTCATTAGGGGTCTAACAGAGAAAAATAAAACTCAAGTTGATACTTGGACCACTTGATTTAGTGAGATGGAGGATAAATTCACTCTTATCAATGAGTATTTTTTGGTTGATTTAAAAGAGAAGGAAAATATTATTGCTTGTTTGCAGAAAGATTTGCAATGGTCTCTTGCTTCTAATGTTGCTTTTACATTGTCGACCACTCCTAAGCTTCCTTCACCATCTTGTTAGTTGCAAAATCATGGTATTGGGTTATAGTTGATGCATCCTATGGGCTACACTGGTGGTTTCCTTGGTAAGAATGGAAACATGATTGAGAATCCATCCTATGATGAGACTAGCAAAAGTTAGACCTAGTTTTGTTTGGACTTCATTTCCATTAGCAAGTTGTCTCGATATTTCTACTTTTCAGACTCAATTTGTTCCAGTAGAAGAGTCCATCACATCATATGACTCTTCTACTATTGATTTGCAACAACCACCATCTACACCTCTTATTGATATATCTTTGGGTATTTCATAGCCAAATTAATCACCAACTTCAACATTTTCTTCAGGGAGAATAAATACCTCTACAAATTTGATTCATACAGAATGAATTAATTATGATAAAATAGTAAAAGGAACTCAACTTTAGAAAAAATATCCTATGGAACATACTACAATGTGCAACATTTGGGTAGAAAACTTGAACTCAAATATTTCATTGGCAAAACTATATGTACAAGATAGGTATGAACCATGCGAAGAAACAAAGCCCAATCAACCAACTTGAGCAACCAATAATCAAACACTTTCCATTATAGGGAAGCCTTAATTATAATATTACAATGCAAGAAGATAAAAAGGGACATAATGATTTGTATCACATTTCTTCATATCTAACTATTTTCTAGGTGTCAAGGATATAAGCCACAAAATCGACAAGGTCTTCTACTGTGCATCATTGCTTGTCTTTTAATGAAACATCAAACTAGGTATGTATATTCCAACCCTGCAGCTATTTTAGGACTTTCATGGATGTTATCTTAGGGAAAAATCTCTATACACTTATGCACAATTGCATACTAATCCTTTTCAAAGAATATACACCACCATTATTTGGTCATTTATCCTTAAACAATTAAGGATAAAATACAATTATGTGCAAACTTCCATCACTTAGTTTATATTCTCCTCAATTATGGGTCAAACCTCCTTTCTCAAGAGTTGTTTCTCCCCAACAACTATCATACCATCTTAGGAATTTTCTCTTGGATATTCTCTAAGGTTTACCACTTCCTAGCTTGAGACAATTGTCCTTTTATCTTAATATGATACATTTCTAGGGTTTGGTCATTGGTAACCGTGTCTTGTCCTCAATAACTACATCATTCTCAAGTTTTGTGATAGCTTCTACAAAGATATCTTAAAGAGAAATATTGATGGACATTTCTTCACCATCACCATCTAACATGTATGGTTCATATAGATTTAGATTTTCTACATTAGAAACTAGATAAATACCCATGTATGCATGTAGATCCAACTTATAGGTATTCTCTCCCGTCTATATGAGAATAGTGTATTGATCATATGAGAATAGATAGATATTTCTATCGTCCCTTTTTAAACACTCATTCTGGAGTTAAAACCATACTATCTCTCCTTCATGAAACTAATGATCAATGTAGTGTTGATCATGTGGGGCCTTGTTCTTCTACTAACTCTTAAAAAGCATATATTGAACATGTTCATGGATCTTCTTGATGCAGTTTATAAAACTTGTTTTGGAACACATGTAGTGGCATCCTTCATCACTGTTTCCTTGGGTATTATTCCTATAAAAGATAATGTATCATTTGGAAAAAATTGTTAGGGTCCTGACCTCCCTAACCCCTCACATAGGTAGAATAATATATTTTCCATGTAATAAAGGTTGATGTTAATAAATAAGGTCTAGGAATAAGGAGAATAAGTCAAATGTAAGAAGACCTAATAGAATATTTCACTTATAGAAAGATCATCCTTTGTATTGTTCTTTTGGGTAGATAGTTTTAGTATAAATAGGAGTCGAGGGAATGAGAAATATTTTTCTTGAGAATTATTGTAATAGAGCTATGCTCTGTTGGAGGTTGACCCCTCGAAGAGGCAGATTGAAAGTTACTTCCATTCCAATAAAGGTATAATTTTTATGTGCTAATTATCTATATTATGTTGTTCTGTTAGTAATTCTTGTGATATTCTTGTTTTTGTTCAATGTAACATAACCAAGTGCTTAACAAGTGGTATTAGAGAACTTTCCTAGGAAAGAATTGTGGGTAAATTGTTTTTCAGGGTAGAGACATATTTTGACGTATTTAAGCTACAATGATCTATCATTCAACGCATAAATCCACGGTCATGGAAACATACATGCAGGAAATACAAGATGATTTTAAGCTCACATTGTTAGACACCCTTGTAAACCCTATTGGTACCCCTTGGAGTGGCAGCGCATTAGACAACACCTATATATAGATTGGCCTAGGTATCTTGAAACTGGTTGTAGATCAACCAATCAGTCACCTAAATGTTATAGTGCCACAGAGAACAACACTCGAGAAGATACTCTCTAGTTCCTGGGTAATCGGGTAGTACAAAGAAGGGTATGGTCTAGCCTCCATGGTTGGTTCCTTGAGATATTGGGTCGAGTACTACTTTTTGACCTCGGACGTATATCAAAGAGCTATAGCACAGGGAAGACCTTTGTTTGTAGGAACCCTAAAAAAACCCTAACCCTTTGGATGGAAACATAATATACAAGGAACATACAAGATCTATTGTCGTGCAACCTTGTCTCCTACATTTTGGTTGCAAAATTAATACACATTTCTTCATGTTAAGAATTTGGGAATTTCTCCACTGGATTATTATTCAGATCAAAGTATAACTCTGCAGGAGTTTTAAAAAAATGTGGGTCTTCCCACACCCTTATTTGAGACATCCCATTGGATTCCTCTTTTTGTCCTAATCGCAATGATACCTAGCATTTTTAGATTTTGTTTTTCTTGTGGTCCCGACCCCCTTACTTGGGACCTATCCCATTGGATTCCCCTTTTCTCCCTGATCATTGTGAGACCCTTCTACCATAACCCATTTTCTATATAGACCCACCTTCCCCCTTCCTGTACCCCCTTTCACCATGTCCCAAACCCGCAAATAATATCTTCAAGAATGAATCAATACATTATCATTTGATTACTCCATGGACCAGAAGGAATTGTGAAAAATCAATGCCAATATTTCCATCATCAATTCCTCCATGAATTCCACCATAAAATAAAATGGAATCCCTAAAACAAAACATGGAAATCCAACTCAAATCCTTTGTGAGCAAGCTCTTAGCCAAACTAAATGTCCCTGGAGGATTTCCCTCATCTGAACAACCTTTGCACCTTGAAGGAGACACTTACTCCACTTCTCATACTTTTCACTCCAATCACTTTCAACATGACCTATGCCTTCCTAGAGTGGATGTGAAAAAAAATTGATCTGCGACCTTATAATGAATGGTCCAGATTTACAACAAAATTACAATATACATTTACAAGGAAAATTTTCCTTTGGGGGCTTTGTCCCCAAACCCCCACTGGGGGGGCGCTTGCCCCCAGATATCCTAGTTGGGGGGATAGCCCCCCCGGACCCTATAGAGGGGGTACCCCCCCTCTGCACTCCCCCGCGTGGAAGAGTGTACATAATTCTGGGGTGTAAATTCTTCATGGGGTATAAACACGGCTGAAAGTAAAAGACCTATGAATCAGGAAGATAATCAGGCTCCAAAACCAACATGTGCTTATATTTTGAATGAAGTACAGGTTTTTTAGAGATATTGATGGCACTGGTGTTATCATGGTGAAGTGGAATGGGATCAGCATAAGTAACCTTCAAATCTACAAGAGTTTGTATCATCCATAAAATTTGTGTGCATCAAGTAGTAGTAGCAATGTATTCTGCCTCTGTAGTTGATAATGAGATGGATCCTTGTTTTTTACTAAGCCATGCTACTAATGAGTCACCCAGGAAGAATGCTCCTCCACTGGTACTTTTTCTCTCATCAACACAGTTTTCCCAATCAACATCTGAATAAGCAGTTAACTGAAAGTTCTGATTTCTGGGATACCACAGACCGTAATTCATTTTTCCCTTAAAGTATTTGAATATCCTTGTTACAACTACCAAATGACTTTGTTTAGGAGAAGACTGATAACGACCTACCATTCCAACAACTTGCATTATATCAGGACAGGATGTTGTGATGTACAAAAGACTTCCTATCATAGAGAGATATGTCCTTTGATCAACATGAGGTGAAATATCATCTTTACTGATATTGCAACCGACCACCATAGGTGTACTAATAGGAGAGGAATCCTCCATCTAAAATTTCTTCAACATCTCTTTCAAATATTTTTCTTGAGAGATAATTATTCCTACAGATCTTTGATTTACTTGTAAACCTAGAAAGTATGCAGTTCTCCTATCATGGACATATCAAACTCTGTTTGCATAGAGTGAGAGAACCACTGGACATAAGATTCATTAGTAAATCCAAAAATAATATCATCTACATAAACCAAAACAACTTAGTAAATTATCACCTTCAGACTTGATGTAGAGATTGTTGTCAACAATACCTTTCTTGAACCCTTTGTCTTGTAAATTTTTTTCCAGTCTATAATACCAAGCTCGTGGTGCTTGTTTTAGTCCATATAAAGATTTCTTCATTTTGCAAACATAATCAGTATTATATGTCAATGAGAATCCTTTAGGTTTCTCCATATATACTTCTTCCTCTAGATCTCCATTGAGAAATGTTGACTTAAAATCCATCTGATACACCTTAAAGTTCTTATGACATGAACATGCGAGAAACATCCCGATGGCTTCCAATATTTCCACTGATGCAAAGGTTTCATCAAAATCATGTCCTTCAACTTGTGCATACCCTTTACAAACCAATCTGGATTTATTCCTAACAAATTGTCCTTTTTCATTCATTTTATTCTTGAACACCCATTTGGAGCCTATTACATTCTTATCTTTAGTTCTAGGAACAAGCTCCCAAGTATTTTTCTTCTCAATCTGATCAAGCTCTTCATTCATAGCTCTAATCCAATCATCATGATGGCTGGCTTCATAATCTTTTTTAGGTTCAGTCATAGGTAAAAAAAAGGAACATGAGATTGTTCTAAGTCTTTAATCAATTTCCTTCTTGTCTGAACTCCTTTATTTATATCTCCAATTATCTAATTTTTAGGATGATTCTTTCTAACAATTCTGAGAGGTGATTTTGCTTCTTTCTGTTGATTTGTGTCAGTTGGAGTATCCGTGTCTTCATCTGATTCAGATTCTTCTCTTTCTGATCCTTGGACCTGTTCATCTTCATCTTCAACTATATCTTTTGTTCTTGGTTAAACATTGCTTACATTTCTGACCGGGATTTCTTCATCCATTTTAACGTCGATACAATCAACCAATTTATGTATCCTCTTATTGTAGCATCTGTATCCTTTATTGTTTGTATCATAGCCTAAGAATATACCTTCATCAACCTTGTCATCATATTTGCCAATATTTTCATCATTATTCTTAATATAACATTTACTTCCAAAGACTTTAAAATGCTTGATTGAAGTAGGTCTTCCAAACCATAGTTCATAAGGAGTCTTGTCATTGTGTGGCCTAAGATGAGATTTGTTAAGGATATGAACATCTGTATGGATTGCTTCCACCCAATATTTCTGAGCAATATTCCTTTCATTCATCATTGATCTTGTCATCCGCTAAACTGATCTATTCTGCCTCTCAACTACTCTGTTTTGCTATGCAGTTCTTGGAATAGTGTATTCTCATTTGATTCCATGTTTACCATAGAACTCTTTGAAGTTCCATGAACTAAACTCTCCTCCTCTATCAGACCTTACTATATTCAATATTTTTCCTGTTTGATTCTCAGTTAGAGCCTTAAACACTTTGAATTTTTCAAATGCTTCAAATTTTTCCTTCAAGAATGCAACCCACGTTAGTCTAGAATAATCATCAATAATCAACATAAAATAGTTTTCTTTTCCCATACCTTGCTTTCTTGATGGTCCACATAAATCCATATGTACTAACTGGAGAGGTTTTTCTGTTGAAGGAAAGTTTTTAGATTTGAACTGAGTGCGAGTAAGCTTTCCTATCCGGCAAGGTTTACAAACAGATTCATATGGCTTTGATATCTTCGGAAGATCTTTTACTGCCCCATTGTTTCTAAGCTTGATTATATGATCAAAATTTAGGTTTCCAAGTCTCCTATTCCATAGCCAACTTTCATCATATTTTCTTAAGTGGCATTCTTCTTTTTCTTCTTTTAACACATAGACATTGTTTTCTGTTCTTATCCCTTTTGCAGCCAATTGTCCTAAATTCAAAGACTTTATTTTACAATCTTTAGAAGTAAAAACAACTCCACATCCTTTGTCACAAACTTGATTGACACTTAGTAGATTATGTTTCAGACCATCTACAAACACCACATATTGAGCTTTTCCTTTGCTGTTACTCAGGCTTACCATTCCTTTACATTTTATTTTTCCTGGTGCATCATTTCCAAAAGTTACATTCCTTGATTTTTTTCACTTGGAGTTAGAAAATTACTTTTTTCTCCAGTCATATGTTTGGAACATCCACTTTCAATATACCAAGGATTATTTTGTCTTTGGGATGATAACACTAATCCGCACTGGTCATCTTCTTTCTTCTTCCAAACCTTGAAATTTTCAACAACAGGATTCAGATCTAGCTTATAGTTCCTTAAGCGACAGTCTGCAACTTTATGTCTATAATTATGGCAGTTGTAACATTTTGATTCACTAAATAATAGATCATAACGATTGTTATCCTCATAACTGTTGTTATGTTTCACCTGCGTCCTTCTCCCAGTCATCACATGATTTATAATATGTGATTGTTTGTTGCTTTGCTATCTCAATCTTTGTGGTGGCAGATAATTACTCCTTGAAAAACTTGATTGCTCATATCGAAGTCTTAAAGAACAATTTATATCTTTGTGACCAAAGTTAGAACAGAAAAAACAATATCCATAGAAAAGTCCTTTGTACCTGGTAAAAGACTGTCTTCTTTGAGTGGGTCGATTTATTCCATGTTGATAGTTTCTCTAATCTACAGATTTGATTCTGGTGCTTTTTCTTTCATTCCTTCTTGGTGGCTAGTTTTCTTTCTTTGTTTCTATAGAGTGGTTGTTGGCAATGATTGTGGATTTGACAAACTTGATGGGTTTTGTATTACTTGGATGATCACTACTTGATCCTTCTTCATATCCCAGGCCATCTTTCAACTTTGGATTCCTTTGTTGATTTAGAATGGAAGTTAATTCTTCTGAGGCTTTAATACTTGACATATTTTGGTGATACAATGCCTTAAACTTCTCCATTTCTTTTCTGGTTTTTACTATCTCTTCTTCTAAGGCTTCACACCTTTCTTTCTTCTCTGATAACTGTTGTTTTAGAGTGTCTTCTATTTTCTTTGCCTCTTCTAACTCCACTTTTAGTGGAACAAAGTATTCATCAGGTTTTTTATCATTCATTTTAAATTGCATCAACAATTGTTTTTGTTCTCTTCTTACATCTGAGTCTGTCAATTTCTTCCAAAGCACTGATTAATTCACCTTCCATATCCACCACAACTTCTTCATCATCCATTTCACCTCCTGAATGTTCATCACCAAGATCTCCCATAGCCATAAGCATAAAATCATTCACTTTGTCTTCACAGGATGAATCACTATCTATGTCTTCTGAGGAGTTGTCATTGTTTGTACACAAACTTTTGTTTTTACTATATTTCTTAAATTTGTATTTCTTTTCATCATCATAGTTCTGATCCTTTTTCTGGTGAGGACACTTAGATGAAAAATGACCTATATTACCAAAGTTAAGACATTTGAAAGTGATTATGCCTTGATATTTTCCTGATCTTTTCTTTAACGTTCTCACAAATTTTGCCTCAATATCATCTAATTCTGAATCAATATTCTTGTCTACTTTAAAAGATGCCTCTCTAGTAATGGATTTATCTTTGCTAATTCTCATTTCATATGCAGTTAGAGTTCCTAGTAGTTGATCAATGGTCAGAGTTTTAATATCATTTAGTTCTTCTATTACAGAGACTTTTGGATTAAATTTATCAAGCATAGATCTTAAAATCTTTTGAACTAAAAATGATTCTTCAGTTTTCTCACCAAGACCCTTCATGGCATTCACAATCTCTTCAACTCTTAAAAAATACTTGTTGATTGTTTCATATTCATTCATCTTTAGTTGTTCAAACTTCAATCTATATGTTTGAAGTTTGGCATCTTTTACTTTCTCATTTCCTTCATAACTGTTAATAAGTTCATCCCACATTTCTTTGGCAGTTTGAAGATGCATCACCTTTACAAACTCAGCTTCTGCAAGACCATTCAAGATAGCATTCATTCCCTTAGCATTAAATATAAATTCTAACTTGTCATCCTTGGAAGCTAACACAACAGGGTTATGTATCTGGTCTTTACTACATCCCAAACATCAACACCTAATGCCATTAGGTATGTTTTCATTCTAACCTTCCAAAAGGAAATTTTTTTTCCATCAAACAGAGGAGGCTTACTGGCTAAAGTCCCTTCATGACTTTTCATTTTTAAGGTTACAGATCTAACTTTAAATAAAAGGAACTCGCTCTGATACCAATTGTTGAAATTATTAAGACAACTAAGGGGGGGGAGGGGGTGAATCAGTTGGTACTATGCTTAAACAATTTTAAGTATGTTAAACCATTTTTAATCTTTCCCCAAGTGACCATCAATATTATACAACATATGGAAAACATAAATAATGCGCATCAGTCACACATAATATATACATAGAGACATATTTTCACGAGGAAACCCATAAAGGGAGAAACCCTCTCCTTCTTCAAAATGATAGCTAGTCTTTTAAGTTTTGTAAATCATCTATAATTGAGCACCAACTCAATGTGAGGCTACTACCTCTGTTTTACAAGCTCCAACTTGTTTGAGAGCACCAACACTCTAGTTTCTCTAGCACCCTCTAGAAGGAAGCACCAACTCCCTGAGTGTTCCAGCACCGACTGGATGGAAGCACCTACTTCCACTTATACAAGCACCAACTTGCATACACAAAACTCTGTGTTTTCCCGAGCACCACCTTGCCACTCTGTTTTCTAGCCACAACTAGATGGAAGCTTTAACTTCTAGTATTCAAGCACCAACTTGAATAACAGAGGACTATAGTCCTCCCTAGCACCACCCTACCTCCCTGATTATAAATAAATGACTAAATAACAAACAATACATATATATCAATTCTTACCACTTCTTCTCTATTCTTCAAATCTTCTCTGCTTCATTATTCTTCTGATATGTTCATATTTGACGTGAATTGTTGTCTCTCTCTCTATCTGGTGTTTCTCTATCCTTATCATTCTCTTTGATATGTGCACATTCTTCTCTCTTCACCTTTTCTATTCTGTTCATCTTTTGTTCCTCATATCTGAGTTTTCTTCACACTGCACATACTGTAATTTTACCTTTCTCCAGTTCAAATCATTTTTCAGTCAGAACATCTAACCACGCCTAGTCACTTCATGTCTATTTTATACACACAAACCTCTACAGTTACAGCTTGAATCTACCCTGGCAGAAACACCTCAACAACTGAATTGCCAACCATTCAAGAATCATGATTTAGTTCAGCTAACTGAATCATAACTGATGAATTAACTTTCAAGAAAAACAATAACCCTTCGATCATATTCCTGATTAACCTGCACCATTGAATTACAAGTGACGGGTCTTGCACTTATTCCATATGCCCACTGGTTGTGACCACGGGCCTAATCAAAATGCATTTCGCATTTTGAATTTTGACAATCCTGTGTCAAAGTGTCTCGACACTCCAAGTTGCGATCCCTGAAACTTTGAAAAGGAGCTTAGATGGACTGGCTCCTTCCCTTCTCATGACCATGTAACCACATGTTGTGACCACTCTCTAACCAAACGAGCACTTCGTGATTCATGACTTCGGGAATTATATGGTGAAGAGTCTCGACTCTTCATGTTGCGATTGTCGAAAAGGAGCTTAGCTATGCTAGCTCTTTCCCCTCACGTGACCACCGATGGTGACCACAGACTATGCCAAAAGGTGCTTCATGATTTCTCATTTTAGCATTCTTTCCATGAGTGTCTTTGACTCCTCCAACTCCTGGTATCTGAAACTCTGAAATGGAACCGGATCAATGGTCTACCATCCGTGGTGAACGGACGACTCTCCTCCGCCCCGGTACTTGACCCTTCAGGACTTTGGGGAAGTGTTGAATATGAAACTGCTGAAACAAGAAATCACAAAGTGACGTCATTCTTGCGTCACTCAATGACGTGTCAAGAGCCAAGTGGCTGCTATGTGTCCCTCAGAATTATGATTTCCAGTGGCCTGAAAAGCCGAATCAAATTGACACTTGTCCTTATATGCTCGTGCCACATGTCCTTACTGACATAAGTTGCCACCTGTCCTCATTAATGTGGTCTATCATGATCTACCTCCTAGATCTGATGGCCTATATTTTTCTTCGATCTAACAACTAAGATTATATCGCGATTTTGCATATCGTGAGTTCAAGAGGTTAGAGCACCTCCTACCTTTGGATTTCTCGATCTACGAAACTCTGAAACAGAGTCTTTGACATGCTTCGATCTTTGGCCATGTGTCCTTATTGATAATGGATGGTCCCCCTAATTTCGGGATTTTGTAGGCCTGCTTCATCTTACATGTAAAGATCGTGCTCCTTCTTATGGATCCAATGATGGTCAATCTTTGGGCCCTAATCATATGCTTGAGATCTTTTCTATTCTACTGCGCACTACTCCTGTCTGAATTTAGATTTGACGGTCATCGGGGATTCTTAATGAGATCCAACGATCATTATTGCTCTTCTCAGTTGATATTTCCATTTTCATGGCATCATCGCTCTGTTGATCATGATGATCTTTTCCATCAATGACAAACACACATACTCTGCCTCTGCCCGAAAACATGCCAACACATTTACCCGCTGCCAGCGAGCCTGTTCAGTACCCTGACGGGTTTACACACACTTCCCGCACTTAAGTTCTTTCAACCCTCTTATGCCACTTTTAAATAATAATACAATTATAGATTTATTGATGACAAAAAGAGCGCGGTGATACTGGAGGTTAATTGTAATACAGGTGAATAGCTAATCATGCTATTTATTTTCTTTCAAAACTGGAAGTTTTATCATGGTTTAGAGATTTTAGATTTCATTTAAGAAATCATCTAGAGAATGGGGAAGAACTTAAAAGTGATTCCTTAACAGTATGGATGACGTAAAAATTGTAAAGATCATCGTAATTCTCAAAGATTTAAACCACATCTGTGGTGTAATACTCTGGAAAAGAAAATTTGAGGACAAAATGAAAGGGTCAATTGACTTAAAAATCAATTGTCTGAGCTATATCTTAATATCAGGACCTCTTTGAACTATTTCGAATTTCTTGAAAAACACAAGTATTTAAATGAATGCTTCCTTCAAAAGAATTTTTTTGGATCTACAATATAATGGTTCAAAAAGATAGACAAGAAAAAAAAAATTCAATCAAAGCAATCAAATAAAGAAAAAAAAAAAAAACACACAACAAAGTAAATCAAATTTTATTAATGGAATTCAAAATCTAAAGTGCATAAAAAAAACAAAATCGAAATAGAAAAAGCACACTTTCAGAAACAGTTTTGGCCAAAGATAAACCCGAGCTTTGGGATCTACTAGCATCCCACTGTAAATAAAGGAAGAACTAAATCATATAAAATCTCATGTGCGAGCAAGTTCTTTTCTTAAGATAGTAATTGTAATATCCCAAAAAACAAATTATTATTATTAAAGTCTGTTTGCACTTAGGAATTTATTTTCGTTTTTGACAAATTTGAATTTGGAAAATTATTGCCATTTGTGGTAATTCCGAATTTAGAATTTGGTGAATTGTAATTAATTATTGTGACTGTTGGGAAAAGATTTGATTTGCCCAACCAACTCTTTGACTATGACACTTGTAAGAGACAAACATTTTTTTTTACATTTATTACTGACAGAAAAATGGAACAGCCAGGTTGAAATCAGTTGACCATGACTCCATGAGTGGGGAACATGCTTGAACTACCTCAGGGCTGAATTTTACAAGTGGAAAATCAGGAATTTGGCCATTGGCGGCCCCTGAAAATCATGGATTTTTAAAGCTACGAAAATTCCCAAGGGGAAAATACCTAGGCACTGGATGTTTTTGCATATAGAGCATATGGGAGGAGGCAGGACGCTGCCTAGTATGCTGGGGAAAAATAATATCACTTGTTGTTATGAGCATTGTTTTCTGAGTGTGAGGCAAGGAGAATTTCTGATCTGAAAGAGGACTATAGTGAAAGAGGATCTTTGGGATTCACCCTCATGGATACATGGTCACGCTAGGGGGTGAATGAAGCAAGTAGATTGGATGTTTTGTTCTATGGTTGGGTGGAACTTGGTTGTTCCATTTGTTGTCCCAACACTTTTTTCAGATATGTACATCTACTTATCCCTCATTGATATGTTTGTTTTTTGGGTTAATGGTTGGTAGAATGAAACGAATTATAGAATAAGTTTTTCTCTTACAGTTTGAATTTATCCAGTGAGTAGAGCTAAGAAAACTACTGTGCGAAATAGTTGTTGATGAATGTGTAAAATTGTATGATTCAAATGATGTACCCTCTGAATCCGCAATAGGAAAACAAATATCAATCGATTATGTTGTTGATATTAGAAATATTTGGTATAATTATGAATGTAGACTCAAATATAAACATGTATAAGGATTTATTTCAGATTGCTACAGGTCGAATAACTGAAGTACAAGTCTACAGGAATGCCTGTATGTATTTTACATGTTGCTATAAAACTAACAGAAGTCTCACCATGATCAACATATACCTATACCATATCCATATATATATGTGTGTGTGTGTGTGTGTGTGTGTGTTTTCTTAAAGAATAGTTAAATTGGTACGAACGCAAACGAAGTTTTGGAACAGATACCAGAATAGAAAAATACATATATACATATATGTTGTTTCCTATATAGAATTTCAGAACTACACATATATCTAATACACAGAAAAATTTAGATATTGGATCACATCAGATTGCAACTAAGATTCCATTGATAGGAATGCACCAAAGGCATAAATTTATAGTTCTGCATATAACAGTAAAACAATAAGCGAAGCTCCAGTGTCACATATCACATAGTACAGAGTCTACTAGTTATATAACATTTGTCATTTGAATTGTAGGAAAGTTTGTACATTCTTTTATTAAGCTAATGAACGATCTGTATATCCATAGGCTTTGATCTATATTTATTTTACAACTGAATAACCTGGGCAAGAACCCAGTACCACTTGAAAACCAAACTTGAATCCTCCAACAATTAAAATACTGGAAATTAGAACTCGAATACCTTTTTTGAGCCTCGTGATATCTGGATCTATTGACCGCGAAATATCCAAGTCCTGCAAGGGATATCAGGAGTTAGTAAATAAGATTATGAAGAATCAAGGAATTAATAGAAAACAAAATTATTTTCGAGAACTAGTAAACAAAGAAAGTGAAATATGAAAGAGTGAGCAACATTCAAAAAGAACCCACGAAACGTATAATTAAGGATGGAACACTAGGCAATACTTAGCTTGAGGTTGTTGTAGGGTGTTCCTTTCTCCATCAACAATGCTGAGCGAACGGTTCATATCCCGAACGGGAGGAGTGGACATTGAAATGACTGATGGGTACCCTCGCAATGGAAACAGGGGTCCCATCATTAGTCTCGTAACCGAATAGAATAACCAATTAATCAGAATATATCAAACAATTAAAATCATTATTAAACATGCAACACATCTAGTATAATTGGAACTATAAAGAACACACAGTAGAAAACAGGTCCAATAGAATTGTCCAATTCAGATCATAGTTATGGTTTCGAAATATCGTTCTCATAATTATCTAAACCTACATATTAATGATAAAGGAAACGCAAGAAAGAACCGAGTTTTGGATACTTAAAGTTATTTTCCTTATGCTAGCAAGTGAAATTTTGACAAGCGTAAACACAAAATTTCAAAATGGAATACTTAGAACAAATCGTTTTAAATAAGGTTAAATACTGGAAACTTTGTCCACAATGGATGTAACATACCCACTAAGGAATTAGAAATTTTTTGGCCTTTTTCTTCTTTTCTCCGAGGAACAGAATTCCCTGAATTCATATGGGGCCTAATGCAGTTCCTACCATCCCTTATCCTTACCCATGTGATTGTGGGTCATGACCACAGGCCTTATCGGAGAGGTACTTCCGGATTTTGCGATTCGGGAAATTGAGTTGCATGCGATCCCCTACTCTCTTGTCTCTCGAAGTGCCGAAATCCGAAGGGGACCAATAGTTTGTCATAACTAAAAATTTCCTCATATTTAAAATATGGCACTCCACTTTTTTGGGTTTACTCCATCGGGATTTCGGGAGGTACGACGATAGGAGGTCTCGCACCTGGGTTTCCCGGGAGCCGAAACTCCGAAACACCAAGCTCTAACATGCTTCACTATTTCGAGGTTTCCTCCATCGGGATTTCGGGATGTGCGATGACAGGAGGTCTCGCACCTGGATTTCCCGGGAGCTAAAACTCTAAAACACCAAGCTCTAATATGCTTCACTATATCGGGGTTTCCTCCATCGGGATTTCGGGATGTGCGACGACAGGAGGTCTCACACCTCGGTTTCCCGGGAGCCGAAACTCCGAAACACGAAGCTCTAACATGCTTCACTATTTCGGGGTTTCCTCCATCGGGATTTCGGGATGTGCAAGTACAAGGGATCTCACCCTTGGATATTCCGAATGCTGAAACACCGAAATATCAGGATTTAGCCATATGTTGTTATTTCGGGATTTCACATATCGGGATTTCGAGACTTGCGAGTACAAGGAAACTCGCACTTAGGTACCCCGGGTGTCGAAACACCGAAATGTCCTAACCCCTCCACACGCTATCATTTCGGGTTTTCGTGAATCGGGGTTTCAGGACTTGCGAGTACAGGAGAACTCGCACTTAGGTACCTTGGGTGACGAAAAGCTGAAACGCATTACCAGCCACCATGTGTATTCTACAGCTGGACGGTCCAGGTACTCCCATGGGTCTTGGAATCGACAGTCCCGATTTCTTCGCTACTTATGAAGGTAAAAAGGGGTCGAGGCATTAATCCATGCATTCCTTCATCCAATTTAATGGCTGTAACAGACCTTAGATCCTCTGAAAGGATCTCATTCATGTATTTAGCAAGAGGAATAGTATCCTGGTTACCAAACCTCTGAAACATCACAACGAATCATGCTATACTCATTTCGGGGTTTCACAAGTCAGGATTTCGTGCTTGGCGAATACAAGAAAACTGACCCTTGGGTTTCTTAGTTGCCGAAACACTCAAATACCGAGCTCTAAGAGACCCACTCTCTCTCGTGTAGGGTTTTCAAACTTAGGCATTAAAGGCCTTCATTGGGTTCCTAGGAAGATTTCCACCAGTTTTTTATGACCAGACTGAGAGGTCTTCTCAAATCCCTAAGTTATTAACATCTGTGATAGATAATAAGAAAATTCAGTATTTTACCAAGGTGGTAGCCCTTTCAGGGAACTTACCCCGGCTGTAGAATGTAAGGGAATGATTCCAAAAGGGTGTCCCTATGGGGAATCTATCCAGGGTATCATGAGAGGTAATTAAGGGGGACAAATCTCCCGAGAGCAGAATTGAAAGATGACTTTGTTCAAAGACATATATATATATATATATATATAAACCGAATGTGGTCATTCTAACATAGGCATGCAACCACCATTTCCGATCAAAACACCATGTAGACATTTCTACACAGAAACCATTCATAATTGTTCAAACCATGAGCATATATTCCAAGATATTCAATGCAAGACACAAGATCTAAACACTTATCAGAAAACACCATGTGATGCAACTGCTGAGAGGGGTGCTTGTTTCCACCCAACCATAGGCTCAGCGACTCCGAATGGATTTACCACTAGCCACCCCCGAGCTAGACCACGATGCTTGAGACTCTCTGTCTAGGTTCTTCAGCGATCAAGAATGAAGGTCGCTCTCCTTCTTCTCTAATATCGCTCACTTTGTATTTTGTTCCAGAGTTCTTCCGATCTCTTTTCTGTGATCTCTCCCTCGCGTCCCCCTTTCCACACCTTTTACTTGCCTTTTCTCTTCCGGTGAGGTTGCGTGTGGCCTGAATTTTCCTACGGTGGTCAGGTCTGAGGCCTCCACGGATGGGCGGTTCACCCCCATCCCTCATTAACTCATGAGGAGCCTCTTCACCTACCATCCTGGCGAGTAATTCATTTTGGGTCCAGCGAGCCTCTCTTGGTTCTCCGGGCCAGTGAAGACCAAATATGGTATTGGTTTTAGTGGAATTTAACACCACCATTCCAGGTGCCTTCGACCACCTTTCTTTAGCCATTCTGGTCTCTTTTCCAGCACATCCCCCTCTCAGCAGTCCTACAATATATATATATATATATATATATTCATAATGTTAATTTACATTCATTGGCCTTTTATACTAAGGTCCATTCAAAATCACACATTCACATCTTTGAGTTTGCCACAGTTCTTGGCCAGCATAATTATTTTTACATATTGGGGGAAACAGGGTGTTACAATTCCCTCCCCTTTAAAGGAACATCATCCTCGATGCTCTATCTATCATCATGACATGTATGTACAGAGGTAAACAAAATTGGATATGCATGTTTCATGGCATCCTCCATTTCCCATGTAGCCTCATCTAGGCCAAAATGTCTCCATTGCACCTTGACCTGTGCAATGGTTTGGCTCCGGAGCGGGGTTTCCCTTCTGTCCAGTATGCATTGAGGTTCTGGTAGGAATTCTCCCTCCGGTTCCACCTGGATCACAAACCAGTCAATTATATGATTAGAATCATGTACACATTTCTTCAATAATGAAACATGGAAAACATGATGTGCTTTTATTGTGGGAGGAAGTGCTAGCCTATAGGCTACATGTCCCACTCTATCTAGAACTTCAAAGGGTCCACAGTACCGAGGTGCCAACTTGGCACAAGCTCCCATTTTCAGGGAACTCTTCCTGGGCCTAACTCTGAGATATACATGGTATCCCGCCTTGAACTCTCTTGGAGTTCTCTTTTGGTCGGCGTAAATTTTCTGTCGGTTCTGAGCGACCTTCAGGTTTTGTTTTATCTGAGTCACTTGCTGTTCCATTTCTTTCAACATGTCAGGTCCAAAAGAAATTTTATTTATGGGATTACTCCAACTGACAGGAGTGTTGCACGGCCTACCATATAGAACTTAGAAGGGGCTCATCTTTAAGGATTCTTGGTAGCCGTTGTTGTAGGCGAATTCCACCAGTGGCAGGTAATCTTCCCACTTCTTGGGTTGATGCATTACATGCATTCTTAGCATGTATTCTAGTATTTGGTTCACTCTTTCTATCTGTCCATCAATTTGAGGGTGATAGGTAGTGCTAAACAACAACTTGGTCTCTAAACCTGCCATTAGTGAATTCCAAAAGTTGGAAGTAAATTTCATGTCTCTGTCAGACATGATCTCTTTCGGCATACCATGTAGTCTGAATATCTCCTTCATGAATACATTGGCAATGTCTATTTCCTTACAAGTTGACTTGATGGGGATACAATGAGCGGACTTGCTCAATTTATCCACCACTACCATAATGGCATCATTTTGTTTGGTCGAGGTTGGTAATCCGGTGATGAAATCCATGGAGATGGTTTCCCATTTCCATTCTGTTTGGTCGAGGTTGGTAATCCGGTGATGAAATCCATGGAGATGGTTTCCCATTTCCATTCTGAGATTGGTAGAGGTTGTAATAATCCTGTTGGGTTTCAGTGTTCTTCTTTTACTTGTTGGAATTCTATGCATTTGGTTAGGTACTCAGCTATGTCTTTCTTCAACCTAGGCTAGTAGAATTATTTCCTAGTGGCCGTGATCATTTTTTTGGTATCTTGGATGACTAGTATAGGGTATTTTATGTAGTTCATCCAGTATGAACCTCTTCAAGTCATCACAATCTGGAATATACAATCTGCTTCGGTAAGTGAGCATGCCTCCTTCCATCATATGGTAGTCTCCGTACTTTATCCCTATGGGTTCTTGCTATAGGTACGAGGTTACGGTCTGGATGAAGGGATCTGTTTCTTGTGCATTTCTGACTCTTTCTTTGACATCCGTCTTGTAGGTGCTCACCACGCCCAGGTCAATTATTTTCATGCTTCTACTAAGGGCATCCACCACCCTATTTTCTTTTCCTTTAATGTGTTTGATTTTGAAATCAAACTCGCTAAGGAGGGCCATCCACCTAGCTTGTCTAGCATTAAGCTTTGGTTGGTCAAATAGATATCGCAATCCACAGTGATCTGTCATAAGTACAATTTTTCTTCCCAGGAGGTAATTCCTTCACATTTTCAAGGCATTCACTATGGCAGCCAACTCTAGATCATGGGTCACATAGTTGACTTTGTGCTCATTCAATTTTCGGGATTCATAGAAGACCACACTTCCTCCTTGCATAAGGACTCCTCCGAGCCCTTCCTTTTAGGTATCTGTGCACCCTAGGAAGTCGGCTTTAGGATCGACAATCTTTAACATGGGTGCATGGGTCAGTAGATGTTTCAGGGTTTGAAATCTTTCTTCACATTTTTGTGTCCATGTGAATTTTGTTCCCTTCCTCTAGAGGGAAGTGATTGGACAACCAATCTTGGAGAATCCTTTTATAAATATCCTATAGTACCCTGCTAATCCCATAAAGGATATGATATCTGAAACATCCTTTGGGGTAGGCCATTCCATGATAGACTTGATTTTGTCAGGGTCTACTACTACTCCTTCTTTGGATAGAACATGGCCTAAGTAATGTATTTGCTTCTGGAAGAATTCACATTTTCTGAATTTGGCATAGAGCTGATGTTCTCTTAGCACTTGCAGCACAAGCCTAAGATGCTCTTCATGATATTCCCTATTCTTGGAGTAAATTAATATATCGTCAATAAAAACCAGCATAAATTTGTCTAGGAATTTGCTGAGTACACTGTTCATCAAGCACATGAAAGTGGCAGAGGCATTGGTTAACCCAAATGGCACTACCAAAAAATCATAGTGACCATACCTCATCCGAAAGGCAGTTTTATGGATGTCTTCACCCTTAATTTGGACTTGATGGTATCCCGACCTTAAGTCAATCTTTGAGAAAATAGATGCACCCCCCAATTGATCAAACAGGTCATCGATCCTGGGCAAGGGGTACTTGTTCTTTATGGTTACCTTCTTGAGTTGTCTATAATCTATACACAGTCTAAGGGTACCGTCCTTCTTTTTCACAAACAGGACTGGTGCTCCCCATGGAGACGCGCTGGGCTGGATATAGCCCTTATCCATCATTTCTCTTAATTGCAATTTGAGTTCAACTAGCTCAGGTGTGCTCATCCGATAAGGTGTCCTAGACATCGGCACCATTACCGATGCAAGTTATATCGAAAAGTCTATGTCTCTTCTTGGAGGTAGACCCGATACCTCTTTCGGAAACACATCTCTGTATTCTCTCAAGGTAGGGTGGTCTTCGAGGCTTGGTTTGTCATCTTCAATAGTTTTCAAAACCTGTATTGCATATAAGGGACCTCCTTTTCGGCAATACTTTCTCATTTTTAGATATAATATTTGTCTCACCGAGATAGGTTTTCGGATCCCTTGAAGGGTTATCCTTTTTCCTTCTTTACTTATACATTCTAAGGTTTTATGGTAACAATCCAATCTGGCTTTATGGGCAGCTAGCCATTCCATACCAATCAATAGATCATACGATCCCAGAGGTAATATGTTAAGGGTTTCTTGGGTGGGGAATTCACCCAACATTAATTAGCAGGTTGGTATGACCTCTGCTACTGATCAGAATTTGGACCAGGGGTCAAAATTTTGCTCAAAAATCAAAGTTCTCGGAATTGCCTCAAAAATAACAGGTGCATAGCCCTCATTGTCACGAACCCAGCGCAACTCGTTTGGGTTCAAACGGACATCGGATGAGTGAGATATCATGATCTGTTCGATTTGCCAAACAGATAAAAAAAAATGTTGACTGTACAATCTGTACAATCCATACATGATGACGTGGTAGGTGTACGAATCACATGTGGTAGATGATGTGTCAATTCTGAGTTGGCATATGCTGATGTGGAAAGTTTCGATTTGACAGATGTGGGTGAATGATATTGGGACATGTGGCATCATTGTGGAAAATGGTAAGGTGCCATGTGGCCTAGGCATGGGCTGCCACGTGGAACCCTGTTTTTGGTTTGGCTGTTTGGTAAAATTTTGTGGATTCCATGGGGGTCAAACCCCGAACCTCCCTCCATAGTGAAAATCTTTGGAAAAGGCCACCAACCAACGTGCCACCATAGTGTTTCTTAACACTATAAGGTTTTACAATTATTTAAGTTACACGATATTTGGTTTATGGTAAAAATTATGGGTGAGTCCATGGGACTTGACCCCGTGACCTTCGAAGCAGGGGTAGAGCTTTGGGAAGGGCCACCCAACCGGCGCACCCACCATATGGTTCTTACCATAATACAAATCGCAATATATTTAAGTTTGAATTGTGTTTATTTCGGCGTGAGGGTTGGGCTGGGGCTTAGCCCTAGCCCGCAGTTCCGGTGTCATCGCATATAACCGGTGGTTAATATATTGCGCGGGAGTTTTAAACGGTCATCCGACCCCATTTTCCCGTTACTTGGTGCATCCATGTTTGTACACTTGTCCATTACTCATTGGCTTGGAACTTGGCCTTTTTGGTGTGCGGGGATGTGGTCACATGGCCCATGCACCCAACGCTTATGCAGTTTGGGGGGCCAAAAATTCGTTAACCGTTCGACAGTTTTGCCCATTTTTTGGTTATGCATCGGTGCTAGGTTTTAGCACGAGATTGAGGATGTGAGCTATGTGAAACAACTGAGAGGGGGGGGGGGGTGAATCAGTTGTTACCGTGCTTAAACAATTATACTTCTTTTTAAAAAAAAACTTTACAAGGCACTCAATGATGATCACAATAATGCAGAGAAATAACTAAAGGCACATTCAACATCAGTCACATATATGAGAAAGACAGAGACAGATAATTACCGAGGAAACCCATACAGGGTAAAAACCTCCTTTTCTTTATATGATAAGTATTATCTACATTCTTTACATTATCATACATATGAGCACAAACTCATTGTGAGGCTACAACCTCTGTTTTTGCAAGCTGCAACTTGCTAAGAGAACCAACTCTCTGTTTTCTCTAGCACCCACTAGAAGGAAGCACCAACCCCCTGGTTTCTCTAGCACCAACTAGAAGGAAGCACCAACTCCCTAGTTTCTCTAGCACCAACTAGAAGGAAGCACCAACTCCCTGCGTTCAAGCACCCACTTGAACCTTTGAGGACACCAGTCCTCCCTAGCACCTCCCAACCACCCTAGTTTATAAATTCTTTGTTACTAAAATTTATTACAGTGACATAAAATTGTTCAATGGCTTACCAGCCCTGTCGTTGTTCTGTTACACTGCTCTGCCCTGTCTGCATCAGTGTCTTCTGCATACCTCTAGCACTTTCTGTTCTTCTGCCTTTTATGCTCTATGCGCCATATCCCTTCCATGCACCATTCCTCGACTATGCATTTCTGCTCCTGCGCTCGGCCACCTTTTACACACCTGAATTCTCCTCCACAGTGACAACCCCTTTTATCTCCTCTTTGTTGCACCTTCTTATAGTCTCTGTTGTCTTTGTGCATGCAATATTCACAATGCTTCTGCATGCTCACTCCGTGCCAAGTTCCTCCACAACTCGAGTGCTCTGTCTGATCATCATCGTGACTCTTCAGCTTCTCTGGTGGTTCGCCCCACCCGTCCAACATCACTCCATGTTATACCGAGATTCCTCAGCCTATCTGGCAGTTTGAGTCTCTCCGTCTTCTCTGTGACAGTCGAGCTCACCTTCTCTGTTTCAGTTACAGGCCTTAATTCTCATCAGCTCTCCATTGCCTCCACGAAGATCTTCATCCCTCTTGAAGATTCCCAGAGACTCTTCACCTCCTCTGTCAGTCATCCAGAAGTGTCTTCAAGTCCTCTAGCAGAAACCATCAGTGGTTTCTGGCAGTTACACTGTATCATGCTACAATAGCCCTCCGATCTTTGTTCAAATTCACCTGGACCATTGGATTGGCTTCATGAGATCTTGCATTCATTTCGGAATTTCTGTGGCCAAGCTTATCACCTCTAGCTTCTACCTCCATCTTCCATCGATGTGACCAATGGCTATGACCACGCACTTATGCATAAAGCGCTTTTGTGCTTTCTCATTTTTTGAATTTCAACACTATGCTTCGTTGACCCCAAGTCAGCGAAATTTTGATCGCTTGCCACATGTCCTATGATTTGATGGTCTAGATCTGATCTTGATTCAATGGCTATGATTGAATCGCGATTTTTCATATCGCGATTTCAATATTCTTGTTGCATTGTTTTGTTTGCCTCTCCATGTTGTGATTCGCGAAACTCCGATATGGAGTTGGATCAACGGTCCAAATCTGATCTTGATCTAACGGCTGTGGTTAAGTCGTGATTTCGAGAGGTTAGGGAACCCCATTCCTTTGACTCTCCAGTCAGAGAAATGATGATCTTTCCCCACGTGTCCCTCTTGGATCAACGGTCAATATTTTATCGTGATTTCGCTACTCCATGATCCTTCGTAGTGTTTGATCAATGGTCCATATTTGTCCTCGATCCAACGGTCGAGATTATATCATGGTTTCGCATATCGCGATTTTGCGAGTTGAAAGGTTGGAGCATTTCATTCCTTTAACTTTCCAATCAACGAAATGTTGATCTGTGTCCACGTGTCCTGCCTGAAGATGGACGGTCCTCCTTCTTTGAGGATTTTGTGAGCCCGCTACTCCTTGCACTTTAAAGAACGTGCAGGTTCTCCTTGATCCAATGATGGTCAGATCCTGTTCTTGGATCTAACACCTGATATCTGTCCTCCTCTTCATCGCGCTCTTCTTGTCTACATTGAGATCTTACGACCATTGGGAATTCATGATGGGATCCAACGATTACTGATGCTTCTCCTCCCGAGCTTACTTTGTCCTTGTTTTTCCTTCGCTGCATACTATGATCTCGCCATCAATGAAAAGCACATACTACCTGTAATACATGCCAACAATCTCCCCCTTTGGCATTGATGGCAACTAAGGCACCCCTGTTCTTTTCTTCCCCTTTGACATCAATGTCAAAGAAAACACACTCCCCTTGAGCTGTTGCATTAATTGTCAGAGGTACCAGATATGAAACCAATATAGGACTCCCCCTAACAGGATGGACTCTCTCACAAGTGAGACGGGATGACACCCAACTTCTGTCTGAGATATTCAAATGGTGTCTTGGCTAGGGGTTTAGTAAAGATGTCTGCAATTTGTTCTGTAGTGGGAATGTAATGGACCTGAACAATTTGATTGGTGACCTGCTCTCTTAGAAAATGATATTTTATGGGAATATGCTTGGTCTTGGAGTGGAAGACATGATTTTTAGACACACTGATGGCACTAGTGTTATCACAATGAATTGGGATCGGTGCAGTGTATTTTACCTCTAAGTCTACAAGTGTCTAAATCATCCATAATACCTGAGTGCAATAGGTAGCAACAACAATGTACTCTACCTCTGTGGTTGATAAAGAAATGAAACCTTGCTTTTTACTAAGCCATGCTACTAAAGAATCACCCAGGAAGAATGTTCCTCCACTGGTTCTTTTTCTCTCATTGACATAGTTTGCCCAATCTGCATCTAAGTAAGCAGTTAACTGAAAATTCTGATTTCTGGGATACCACAGACCATAAGTCATTGTTTCTTTTAAATACTTGAATATCCTTTTGACAGCTTGCAAATGACTCTGTTTGGTTGCAACCTGATATCGTCCTACCATTTCTATAGTATGCATTATGTCTGGGCGAGATGCTATGATGTACAACAGGCTTCCTATCATTGATTGATATGAGCTTTGATCAACATCAGGTGAATCATCATCCTTGCTTAATTTACATCCAGTTACCATAGGTGTACCCACAGGTTTAGAATCTTCCATTTGAAACCTTTTCAGCATTTCTCAAGTAGATATTTTCCTTGAGAAATGAACATCCCTTCAGGCCTCTGATTAATTTGCAGACCAAGGAAAAATGATAGTTCTCCTGTCATAGACATTTCAAATTCAAACTCCATGGTAGAAGCAAACCATTGTACCAATGAATCCTTATTACATCCAAAGATGATGTAATCTACATAGACCAGTACGATGAGCAAATCATTATCCTCTGTTTTAATATACAGATTTCTGTCAGATGTTCCTCTCTTGAACCCTTTGTCTTTGAGATACGTATCCAGTCTATGATACCAGGCTCGAGGGGCTTGTTTTAAACCAAATAAAGCTTTCTTCATCTTGCATACTAAGTTAGGGTTATTAGACAATTTGAAACCCTTTGGTTGTTCCATAAAGACTTCTTCACTTAAGTCTCCATTGAGAAAGGCTAACTTGACATCCATTTGGTAGACTTTAAACCTTTTATGACAAGCATAGGCAAGGAACATTCTTATAGCTTCTAATCTTGCTACGGGCGCAAATGTTTCATCAACATCTAGTCCTTCTATCTGAGCATAGACTTTACAGACTAACCTCGCTTTGTTCCTGATTACTTGTCCTTGCTCATTCAACTTATTCTTAAAGATCCATTTGGAGCCAATGACGTTTTTACCTTCAGGTCTTTGAACCATCTCCCATGTATTGTTTTTCTCAATCTGATCAAGCTCTTCATTCATTGCTTTAACCCAGTGATCATCTTTGCTGGCTTCATTAAAATTCTTGGGTTCCAGCATGGATATGAGAGCTACATGAGATTGTTCGGTGGTTTTGATTAGCTTTCTCCTGGTTTGTACACCTTTGTCTTTTTCTCCAATTATCTGACTTGCAGGATGATTCTTTTGGATGATTCTGGAGGAGGAATTTATAGTTGACTGCTGATTTGAGTCTGTCTGGGTGTCTGAGTCTTCATCTGATTCAGAGTCTTCATTTTCTGATTCTTGGACCTGTTCATCTTCAGCTTTAGTTGTGTCTTCTGTAGAAGACTCATTACTGTATACCTCTCTTGCTGGCATTCCTTCATCAATTTTTACATCAATACAGTCAACCATTTTATGCAACCTCTTATTATAGCATCTATAACCTTTACTGTTTGCAGCATACCCTAAGAAGATACCTTCATCATCCCTATCATCATATTTTCTGAGGTTCTCATCATTATTCTTTATGTAGCATTTACTTCCAAAGACTCTGAAGTGTTTAATTGAGGCAGGTCGTCCAAACCATAATTCATAAGGGGTCTTGTCACTTTGTGGTCTGAGGTGGGCTTTGTTAAGCACATGGACTGCTGTGTGTATTGCTTCTACCCAGTAGGTTTTACTAATGTTCTTCTCATTCATCATTGACCTGGCCATTTCCTGCACTGTTCTGTTTTGCCTCTCAACAACTCCATTTTGTTGTGGAGTTCTTGGGATTGTGTATTCTCTCTTGATCCCATGTTCATCGCAGAATTCCTTGAAGT
>ML799292.1:373393-387159 GCA_009831015.1 Picea engelmannii
GGTGAATCAGTTGTTACCGTGCTTAAACAATTATACTTCTTTTAAAAAAAAACTTTACAAGGAACTCAATGATGATCACAATAATGCAGAGAAATAACCAAAGGCACATTCAACATCAGTCACATATATGAGAAAGAAAGAGACAGATAATTACCGAGGAAACCCATACAGGGTAAAAACCTCCTTTTCTTTATATGATAAGTATTATCTGCATTCTTTACATTATCATAAATATGAGCACCAACTCATTGTGAGGCTACAACCTCTGTTTTTGCAAGCTGCAACTTGCTAAGAGCACCAACTCTCTATTTTCTCTAGCACCCACTAGAAGGAAGCACCAACCCCCTGGTTTCTCTAGCACCAACTAGAAGGAAGCACCAACTCCCTAGTTTCTCTAGCACCAACTAGAAGGAAGCACCAACTCCCTATGTTCAAGCACCCACTTGAACCTTTGAGGACACCAGTCCTCCCTAGCACCTCCCAACCACCCTGGTTTATAAATTCTTTGTTACTAAAACTTATTACAGTGACATAAAATTGTTCAATGGCTTACCAGCCCTGTCGTTGTTCTGTTACACTGCTCTGCCCTGTCTGCATCAGTGTCTTATGCATACCTCTAGCACTTTCTGTTCTTCTGCCTTTTATGCTCTATGTGCCATATCCCTTCCATGCACCATTCCTCGACTATGCATTTCTGCTCCTGCGCTCTGCCAACTTGTACACACCTAAATTCTCCTCCATAGTGAAAACCCCTTTTATCTCTTCTTTGTTGCACCTTCTTATAGTCTCTGTTGTCTTTGTGCATGAAATATTCACAATGCTTCTGCATGCTCACTCCGCGCCAAGTTCCTCCACAAATCGAGTGCTCTGTCTGATCATCATCGTGACTCTTCAGCTTCTCTGGTGGTTCACCCCGCGCGTCTAGCATCACTCCATGTTATACCGAGATTCCTCAGCCTCTCTGGTAGTTTGAGGCTCTTCGTCTTCTCTATTTCAGTTATAGGACTTAATGCTCATCATCTCTCCATCACCTCCATGAACATCTTCATCCCTCTTGAATATTCCCAGAGACTCTTCACCTCCTCTGTCAGTCATCCAGAAGTGTCTTCTAGTCCTCTGGCAGAAACCATCAGTGGTTTCTGGAAGTTACACTCTATCATGCTACAATAGCCCTATGATCTTTGTTCAAATTCACCTGCGCTGTTGGATTGGATTCATGAGATCTTTCATTCATTTCGGCATTTCTGTGGCCAAGCTTAGCACCTCTAGCTTCTACCTCCATCTTCCATCTATGTGACCAATGGTTATGACCATGCGCTTATGCATAAAGCGCTTTTGTGCTTTCTCATTTCGTGAATTTCAACACTATGCTTCATTGACCGCAAGTCAGCGAAATTTCGATCGCTTGCCACATGTCCTATGATTCGATGGTCTAGATCTGATCTTGATTCAATGACTGCGATTGAATTGTGATTTTGATATTCTTGTTGCATTGTTTTGTTTGCCTCTCCATGTCACGATTCGAGAAACTCCGATATGGAGTTGGATCAATGGTCCAGATCTGATCTTGATCTAACGACTGTGGCTAAGTCGCGATTTCACATATCGCAATTTCGAGAGGTTAGGGAACCCTGTTCCTTTGACTCTCCAGTCAACGAAATGATGATCTTTCCCCACGTGTCCCTCTTGGATCAACGGTCAAGATTTTATCGTGATTTCGCTACTCCACAATCCTTCGTTGTGTCTGATCAATGATACATATTTGTCCTCGATCCAATGGTCGAGATTATATCACAGTTTTTCATATCGCGATTTCGCGAGTTGAAAGGTTGGAGAATTTCATTCCTTTGACTTTCCAATCAACAAAATGTTGATCTGTGTCCATGTGTCCTGCCTGAAGATGGACGGTCCTCCTTCTTTCAGGATTTTGTGAGCCCGCTACTCCTTGCACTTTAAAGAACGTGCAGGTTCTCCTTGATCCAACGATGGTCGGATCCCGCGCTTGGATCTAATGCCTGAGATCTGTCCTCCTCTTCACCGCGCTCTTCTTGTCTACATTGAGATCTGACGGTCATCGGGAATTCAGGATGGGATCCAACGATTACTGACGCTTCTCCTCCCGAGCTTACTTTGTCCTTGTTTTGCCTTCACTGCATACTATGATCTTTCCATCAATGAAAAGCACATACTTCCTGTAATACATTCCAACAAGCTAGGTTGGACACACAGAGGTGCATTTTGGCGAACCAGAGACAACAAGTTTGAAGGGGAAACTTCCAGGAGGACTATCTTCTTCATTTTTTGGCCAAATTAGGTGCCGAAAAAGCCCAGCTAGGGGTTTTTGGATGTTATGAATCCATTGGCACTATTTTCAAAGGAATTTGAAGACTTATTTTGTAGGTTTTTCACCATTGAAGTTTCAGAGAGCTCCAGGGAGCTTGAAGCCCTCATTGATTGAGGTCATGCTCAGATGAGCGCAAGTCTGTTTTCTGACTGAATAGTCAATTTTGGCTAATTGTTATGCTCTGAACAAATTGGGATAGGTTTAAGATCCATTTGAGGACTTTTACATGAGTTTTTTCCACAAGGAAGCTCAGAGAAGCTCAAGGCCACATGTAGAAGAGCTCATTCCTAGATGAGCCATGATCCGTTTTCAGAGTTCTATTAGTCAATTTTGGGGTTTTTATGTATTTTGAACCCAATGGAATAGTCACTAAATCCATTGGATTTGATCAGTAGCTTGTAAAAGAATATTTGACAAACTAATCCCAGAGAGCCTAGTCCATTGATGGAGGCTGAAAGAGATGTAGCCCAGTTGGGGGTGAACTCCTTTATCATCTTGTTATTGTTGTGAGTTTGATGGTTTATTTGCTGCAAGTTATGTTTGTTGTGTATTTATGTAAAACACATATTTAACCATTTTAAAAGAAAATTTCCTCACACATGAACATTTAAAAGAAGATGCATAAACTTGGCACACAATTTATCTTGCATAACTAAGACATTGAGAAAGGTCCTGAAAAGTTTATTTTAATGGAGTAGAGGGTGCTTGCATATCAAAACAAGTCAGCTCCCTATTTTCAGATTAGCTACCCTTCTTTTAGTGCCAGTGGCTAACTGTACCAACCATGGCTTGGTAGGTTTTTTTGGCTGTAGTTTACACTTATCAACAACCTTAGGGGCTATATAACTCAAATTTGAACCAGGGTCAATCAAAATAGACACTAGATGGTTGGAAATCATACCTTCTATTTACACTACTGAAGCTTGGTGATCATATTGGTTATTATCCAAGGCTACATAAATTTGTGGCACACTCCTGGCCACATCATTGACGGTGGTAGGTTCTTGGATGCTGTAAATTCTCTGACTATTCTATTGTCGGTGTGGACAGTCTCTCAATAGATTTTCTTCTCTGCAACCCCAACATTTCAAAGGTTCTCTCTTTGGGTTATTAGCCTTCGCTGGTACGGATCCAGAAGTTTTATTTCCACTCAAGGAGGGAAAGTTCTACTGGTGTACACTCTGGGCTCTGAAGCTCATCCTTGGGTTCTTCTTATAGTTCTTAAATCCTGGGGATTTAATCCCCTTCTTCTGAAATCTTGAACTATTCTTCTGTTTCCATCCTTCATGAGGTTCTGTTCGATGTCCGAACTGTTCATGACAATAGGTTGCCTTTCGGATAGTGCCCTCTAGGGTCTTTGGCTCATCAAATTCAATTCTGTTTCGATATTCCTTAGGTAGTCCACTGATGAAGCATTGCACATTTGCCTTTTCTACTTTTATATAAGGTACATACCTCAACAAATCGAGGAATTTGTTGACATATTCTTCTATAGTGAGTTGCCCCAATTTGAGTTCATCAAACTCTTTAGTCTTCTCGTCGAAATATTTTTCCGACAAATACTTCTTCCGGAAGTATTTCTCAAATTGCTCCCAAGACAGGTCCTCTTCACGAACCCCTTTCACATTCTTAAGGTCTTCCCACCAAATGGAAGCCTTTCCGTTCAGGTTGAAGGTGGCCACTCGGGCCTTCAAATTTTCTGCGAAGTCATGGACTCTGAAATACTTCTTTAGTCCAAGCAGCCATGCCTCTGCTTCCTCTACCTTCTTTATTTCACCGTCAAAGGAGGGTGGTTTGGCCTTTCTGAATTCTTTGAATTTATGACCCCTAGAAAGCTTTCACTTCTTCTATTTTCTTCAGGAATAAGAACTAGTTCTGCTATTAGAAGAGCCCTCCGAACCACCATATTCCTTCCCAGAGGAATCGTTCGCCACTGGTCCTTTACCTCTGGAATGGACCTTTTTCGAGGTGGTCCTCTCAGTGTGGCCACTGATATGACCATGTTTCTGTACCTCAGGTTCATGTTGCATTTGTCTTTGTAGGTCGGATAAGCTCTGCATTAAAACTGCATTAATTTCTATTTTCTTCTCTTGTTCTTTCATCATCCTCTCAATATCATCCTTACAACTTTGTAATTTGACCATGAGACTCCTCACAGTCTCGGCTAGATCTGGAGGGGTCCCTACTGCCCTCCATTCGCTAGACTCTTCGTCTCTATTGTGGGAGCCTTCCCCCACTTCATGGTGAGTCACCATTTTATATGTCTGTAATTTCCTGTAGTTGATCATCCGCTTAGGTGCAAAAGACAAACATTGGTTCTTAGTCAATATTTATATTTATTTATAACCAGTACATAATTCATATTTTCACATGCATACATACATAATAGGAGTTTTCTTTCTTAACTTCGACTTTTTTTATTAGGAAGGTTAAGACAGGGGGTTACTCATTTTAGGAGTGTTTCGAACGGATCTTCTGCGGAACTCATTCATGAGCCCAAGCAGGCCAAGTGTTGTAACCATGCTCTAATACCAATTTATAACATACCCACTATGGAATTAGAAATTTTTTGGCCTTTTTCTTCTTTTCTCCGAGGAACAAAATTCCTCAAATTCACATGGGGCCTGATGCAGTTCCTACCATCCCTTATCCTTACCCATGTGATCATGGGTCATGACTAGAGGCCTTACTAGAGAGGTACTTCTGAATTTTGCGATTCGGGAAATTGCGCTGCATGCGATCCCCTGCTCTCTTGTCTCTCGAAGTGCCGAAATCCGAAGGGGACCAATAGTTTGTCATAACTAAAAATTGCCTCATATTTAAAATATGGCACTCCACTTTTCGGGGTTTACTCCATCGGGATTTCAGGATGTGCGACGACAGGAGGTCTCGCACCTGGGTTTCCCGGGAGCTGAAACTCTGAAACACCAAGCTCTAACATGTTTCACTATTTCGAAGTTTCCTCCATCGAGATTTCAGGATGTGAGATGACAGGAGGTCTTGCACCTGGATTTCCCAGGAGCCGAAACTCTGAAACACCAAGCTCTAACATGCTTCACTATTTCAGGGTTTCCTCCATCTGGATTTTGGGATGTGCGACGACAGGAGGTCTTGCACCTGGGTTTCCCAGGAGCCGAAACTCCGAAACACCAAGCTCTAGCATACTTCACTATTTCGGGGTTTCCTCCATTGGGATTTCAGGATGTGCAAGTACAAGGGATCTCGCCCTTGGATATTCTGAATGCCGAAACACCGAAATATCGAGATTTAGCCATACGCTGTTATTTCAGGATTTTGTATATCGGGATTTCGGGACTTGCGAGTACAAGGAAACTCGCACTTAGGTACTCGGGTGCCGAAACAACGAAATGTCCTAACCCCTCCACATGATGTCATTTCGGGTTTTCGTGAATCGGGGTTTCGGGACTTGCGAGTACAGGAGAACTCGCACTTAGGTACCCCGAGTGCCGAAAAGCCGAAATGCATTACCGACCACCACGTGTATTCTACAGCTGGACGGTCCAGGTACTCCCAGGGGTTTTGGAATCGACAGTCCCGATTTCTTTGCTACTTACGAAGGTAAAAAGGGGTCGAGGCATTAATGCCTGCGTTCCTTCATCCAATTTAATCGTCATAACAGACATTAGATCCTCCGAAAGGATCTCATTCATGTATTTAGCAAGAGGAAGGGTATCATGGGTACCGAACCTCTGAAACATCACAACGAATCATGCTATACTCATTTCAAGGTTTCGCAAGTTGGGATTTCGCACCTGGCGAATACAAGAAAACTGACCCTTGGGTTTCTCAGTTGCTGAAACATAGAAATACCAAGCTCTAAGAGACCCACTCTCTCTCATGCAGGGTTTTCAAACTTAGGACTTAAAGGCCTTCATCGGGTTCCTGGGCAGATTTCCACCAGGTTTTTATGACCAGACTGAGAGGTCTTCTCAAATCGCTGAGCTATTAACGTCTGTGATAGATAATAAGAAAATTCAGGATTTTACCAAGGTGGTAGTCCTTTCAGGGAACTTACCCCTGCTCTAGAATGTAAGGGAACGATTCCAAATGGGTGTCCCTGTGGGGAATCTATCCAGGGCAGCATGAGAGGTAATTAAGGGGAACAAATCTCCCGAGAGCAGACTTGAAAGCTGACTTTGTTCTATATACTAATATATATATATATGTATNATATATATATATATATATATATATATTCGTTGACCTTGTATACTA
Organism: Picea engelmannii; assembly: GCA_009831015.1. Lineage (NCBI taxonomy): Eukaryota > Viridiplantae > Streptophyta > Pinopsida > Pinales > Pinaceae > Picea > Picea engelmannii. The sequence continues at coordinate 379,974 of ML799292.1, forward strand.
AGGTTCATTCAAAATCACACATTCACATCTTTGAGTTTGCCACAGTTCTTGGCCAGCATAATTATTTTTATAGACTGGGGGAAACAGGGTGTTAGAGTGGAATTCGTATGGTTGTAGTAATTTCTATATAGGTATGATGGATGTCGTAATAAACCAGAGTACTAAATTCTACACAACAACTAGAATATCCTACCGTACCACAGGAAATGGATTTCAACTTTACAATGCATAATTCATGGGTGAAATGATTATAGTAAGTTTCGGGTGCGTATCTCTTCATGAATCAAAAATTTTGAAGACCCAATACTTAATTGAAACAGGAAGTAAATGAACAACTTATGCCTAAATATTGGAAGTAATTGTGGGAAATCAAAGATATATTCAAACAAGGGATTCTTGGGCGAGAGGCATCATGAGAACATTTTCAAATAAGATGTGAGTATAAGTAACAAAGAAAGGACTGAGGTCACGACCTCGATGATAGAACCTCCTTACCTCAATGAGTGGAGTTATTCAATCCTAGCAACCCTATTCTCTAATCTAAGGGACAAACGCAAACTTTCCAAATAGAAGGTCATTGATACAGAGGTACATTCACAATGCACATAGACCATTGTTAGATGATGGGTAACTAGGGACGTTTTCCTTCACGATATTTTATCAAGAATATTGATGACACCAACAACAGAGGATAACCCAACGAACAATTTGGGGCAAATAGCTGACAACACATGACGCATGGGGTCCTACCCTTCAACCTGTGTGTAGAGAACAAACAGGAAAAATAACTGAGTTACAGATTACGAAAAGAGTTATGCAGGCGATGGTTATGGAGGCATGATACCCCTCACAGAATGAGATTGAAGGTCTAAAGTTAGACCATAGAGATAAGCGTAGAAACATTAAGGAATTAGAAAGGAATTATTATTACTTTTGGTTATAGGAGAAGGAATTCCTACAGAGAGATAACAAGGGGGGTGCTAATTCTTAAAGGTAACCTGCAAAACCCTAGTTCAAGAACTGTAAAACCAGGGGAGCAGACAAGAGATAAACCTATTGTAGAAAATAGTAAACAGTTACAGTGCTAATGGGAGAAGTGATATGCGAGAACTTACCCATTCGAGTGCAACAGGAATACCAGACCGTCTGAAAACCTCTCCCACCAATACTCAATACGCGACTGCCATTGTTACCAAACAAGAGTTGAGTGATGAGTAATGCGCAGAGAAAAGTTGGAGGGAAGTATTACAATGAACCACCTCAGTTTTTCTAGAGGAGTTTAGTGAATATTATGATAGGGTACAATGCCATGTGATACAATGGAGGTGGAAAAATTCCTATTGGACACGGTGGTCGAGCAATAACCATAGGAGGTACGATCTGTAGGTAGCCATTAATGGACTAGATAGAGATTTAATTCAGTGCCTGACAAACCCTTCTCTCGACTTCATGCCAAGTTATTTCAAGTATGAGGATAAATCAGTTAGGGTTATGACTATACCCATTTATCACACCCAACATCCCGTTCAGTTAAATATCTAGTTACCTGGTCCACTAGTGTTATCAAATTCGGGAGGGACAACTATATTCAATGGGATACTTAAACGATGTCCAACCGTCAACTATATTTCAAAACTATGGTAGTAGAGATCAGCAATTCAACAAAAAACTTTGTCCCACGATGTCTAATTGATTATACATTTAAGATACGTAAATCCACCATTATGTTAAAGACTCTGAAACTTTCGATAAGGGTGTATACCTTGTTTAAATCCAATTTCGAATAGGAACCCTTTATGGTATATGTATTTGTTTATGCATAGATCTGGTGATAATTCTAGGGGTTTTTCTTTATAATTTAAATGTTAATACATACATATGGTTATAGTACTAGTGGGGTTTTAATGAGTTAAACTTTAGCCCTTATACTCTCATTAATGAATGGGAATGATTTGGAAATATTAGTAACTAGGAGACTAGGGTAAAGTAAAGTTATTCCCTAAAGCTTGTATGTGTGATTACTATGCAATCTGGAATAACTCATAGGGATAACCTTTTGTATAGGATATTTTGACTGTATCGTTAAGTGGTTACGTGAACCTCATGGAAGTAAGTAGTGACGATAAAACTATCTACATATAATTTTTTATTTTATTTGGAAAATTTGCGGTACATTACAGTAATGCATAAGATGTTACTTTGACCAAGCATTATTATTAAAAATAAAAGATACTAAAAGAAAATAGAAAAATCCTTCTTAAGATGAGTGCAGTCCTACTCGTGGCACCTTGGGTCAAGGTTGAATTCGGGTGAATTGATAGTTCAAATTTACTTATCTCTTTAATTTCCATTTTAAAATTTCCATGATGATAATGCATTTTTGAAAATAAATTTTCAACGAAAAACAAGAGAGAAAATGATTAAATGTAAAGACCCTCCTCGTTATGACATCAACTCTGTTAACAGGTGCGATTTTTTTTTTTTTGAGTTAAGGTGTGTGCGCGCGTAAAAGTATGAACTCACGTGACTCTACGTTGCCACCCGACAACCGACAAGACTGACCCGACAATAAGATGATTATGACCTTGTACAACACAAATTAAAAGAACATGCGTCCTCCAGGAAGGCACAAGTAAGAAGAACCCAGACGTTGGCCAACCATGAAAAGACTCACGAAAAATCTTAGACCAATTGCTCCCTTTAAATTTATTTATCGACGAGGTATCCAACCTTAAATAAAGTACAATTAGTTAACTGCAATCCCCGTTTGCTGAAACATAAATACCGGTTTCACTTAGATTCACGGACCTTGATTTTTATGGGTCATCCATCATAATGCGATTATCATGAATTCACCATAACACCACCCTATCTTTCACTATTTAGCTTCGTATGCAGTTTGGCATGTAACCAAACTTACTTAAGCAACCGCTTCAAGTAATCCATCATTTGTAAACATTGCAATCTTTAGGTTTGCATCAAGTTCTTTACACAACAACCATTGAAAAGGTTTATGAACAAGAATCTTTCTCATTGTTACTTTTCTCCTTGGCATCATGCTCACCATTCTTTATGCAACAAGATAACAGGAATTCAATCATAGAAGTAGCTCTCTAATGCATTTTATTATTTTTATTATTTCCTTTGCTTCCAGCAATGCCAACAAGAGCTCATACAACTCTTGCAATTACATTATTTAAATGCTCATAATGCGAACAAGAGCATAAACATGCAGTCCGGGACAATCAGCAGCAAGGTAATGAAGAACTTAAGTTGCACAGACGGTATGGTTGCTCATGCAGGTAAAAGTTTGGATACAAATATTTCAAACATAACTCTCATACTATAGCATAAAAGGAAAAGTTAAACCAAGCAAGAAAATGCCTATGATCACTTGACTCATCACAAAAATTCTTGAACTTATATGGTTCAATCAGGGAAGGATGTATTCAACTGGGATGCCCAACAAGTGAAATCTGTTTCCCCTTTTTCATTAAAGCAGGTTATCCTCGCACCATATTTTCTTGAAATGAACATCATGGGTAGCAATATCACTCACTAAGTTTATTTGTCAGTACCATCTTGACGTTGCAAGACAACCCACCATTTTCAACAAGCCAGAATATGATTTAAGTTCACTCTCATGAGGGTAAGAGATAATCATAGAGGTCCATAACATAGCTAACATTCACCCAATGAAAAGAATAAGAAGGCAACATTATACCATGCCAAAACATAGTTATACTACAAGCCCAACAACATTCTATAAAAGACTAAAGTGGGAAATGAAAATACCAAAGGCTGGTAATAATTAACACCCTACAGGTTACCTAGCAGCTCTGCAGCAAGCAAAAGAGGTCAAGAAATAAGGGTTTAATTAAATCCATAAACAAAATGTAGAATGACTACATTGAGACATTGTTACCAACGCTTTAATGGAAAAAACCCTGGTTGTATTTTAATGGTAGTTAAGGGAAAATTAAAGGTTGAAAGAATGTGTCTAACATTCCCCAAAACCCAGACGTCCATCCTTTCCCGTGTCGGGCATTATTTTCTTGACCAAAAGAAAATACAGGGATCCCTCATACAACACACAAAAACGCTTGGGGATAAAACACAAAATTATCCATGAATCAAAATGGCTTCGATGCAGGGAAAATGCAGAAATTTCATGAGAAAAACATTACCATGCCAAGCAGATAACACAGCAGCAGCTTATACACCTTTTGGCATACATTTTTCACATAAAAGACATCTCTTATCTTGCACAAAATGCCATAAAATGGAGATAAAGATGTAAGCTAAAAGGGCAGGAGATAAACTTGTTTTGCCTTCTACAAATGGGTTTATCTATGAACGTAAAGTCAGAATTCTGAAATGCCATATCCCACCTTTTTCACCAATTCCAACAGCCATCAAATTGCAACAGTAGACACCAAACCCACTGCCAACAATTGACATCAACAAGCTCAGTCATAATATAGATATGGTAAGTGAATTTAATTGCCCAATCAATGTGCTTATCAATACACACGGAGATTTCCACCACCATTACCATTCCCAAGCATGCACTACATATGCACTCTTCTTATTAAGCAATCAAACTAGTACATATGAGGCCATAACTGGCCATGAGGATCTCATTATTTACACAACATTGCGAATCCTTGAATACAAGCTGGTTGCAAGGTTCCTAGGCCAAGAATTGTCACGACTATACAAGGAAACACTCCATACTTCTACTTGGGCTTCATCATGCCCATACCTTTTGAAATGGTGAAATTAAGGATAATATATGTAGAGATCACAATCATAAAACACATAACTTCCCTATATATGACACACAGGTTTCATATGCAAAACGCAAGGGTTGGAAGATCCAATCACTATTTGACATGGCACCATCCAATTTGGATTGGATCTATTAAACAAGGTAGAGGGAAGACCGTGAACATGCCGGGCATAGCTTACCAAAGGAAGACCATTTTTCCATTAATTGGCATGCCCACACAATGGCATAACACATTTTTTTTTTCATAAATAAAAATGCAACCAACTTAGTAACAGAGGATCACAATTCATTGACAATCTATGTGATGAAAAATATGTAGCACACACACGGTTTCAAGCATTGTGCTTGCCCTCAATGCTTAGTTACCATAAACATTCTGTAATCACCATTCTCATAGCTATTTCAAATTATTAAAGAGTAGGGGTAAGGATATACCTTCTCATTGAGTGATTTCTGCAAACACTTTCTGAAAATTGTTTATCTGTTGATGTACCAATTCCTCAATAAACAAAATAACACTCTATAAATAACAAGTTGTCTATCTTTAATCCAAAGCATACTGGAACCCCAAGAAAACACTCAGTCTTCTATCAATCCTTTAAACGATACAATTTTGAAAAGGAAAAAAAAGGAAAATACCTGATCGTTGTCGAATCCTTTCTTACTTTTGAGCTCTCTCACCTTTCCAACACAAAACTGAGCTCACTGAAATTTCACTCTAAAGTACCCACGGCCAAGGTGTAAAACACAAGGACACGGTCTGGTAAAACGAAAGCCCACTGTCTTCTATAATCGCCCAGAATGTAAAAAGAAAAACGGAGAACCCACAAAAACGAAAACCACGCTGTAGGTGATGCCCAGCAATAAGAAGAATGCCCAATACAAATATAAAACGCCCAATGCACTGTACATACGCCCAGCAATAAAAGAATGCCCAATACAAATAGAAAATTCCCAATACTCTGTATATATGCCCAACAAAATAAAAAGAAATGCCCAATACGAATAGAAAATGCCCAATACTCTATATATACACCCAACATTAAAAGAAATGCCCAATACGAATAGAAATGCCCAATACTCTGTATATACGACCAGCATTAAAAAGAAATGCCCAATACGAATAGAAAATGCCCAATACTCTGTATATACACCCATCATTAAAAAGAAATGCCCAATACGAATAGGAAATGCCCAATACTCTGTATATACGCCCAACATTAAAAAGGAATGCCCAATACGAATAGAAAATGCCCAATACTCTGTATATACGCCCAACATTAAAAAGGAATGCCCATTACAAATAGAAAATGCCCAATACTCTGTATATACGCCGAACATTAAAAAGGAATGCCCATTACAAATAGAAAATGCCCAATACAAATTTACCCCGCCCTAAACTGTACCCGTATGAAAGAGAAATGAAATATCCATAACCCCAACTATTTACCAGTAACCCTAAACTGAACTGATCATAAAACGAGAATCTTCTGAGTTTAAGGACGAGGGAAGGACATTTACATCCATACAGTCACAATCTCAGCAGTAATCACTATGCATTCTACCTTACTAAGTTCAGGAGCATACCTTTGCCTTATTTGTCTGCCGCAATTGACTCCCGTGCTCTCTGCTGCTTCCGTCTTCAGTGCTCCCACTTGCCAACCGTAGAGGACTCACCGATACCTCCCAGCCAAAAACTAGGGGTACTCTCCTTCCCCCTTAGCCCCCCGAGCCGCAAAGGGGCCACACACAACCCAGATCGTATCCTAGCTTCCCAGCTCGCGAGCTACCACTCAAGTCAGCTGAGAATCCCCAACTCCTACAAGAAATCAGTCCAGTGTCTAGTCTGGCAGCATAACCATACCAATAGCTGCAAAAGTCCCCTTCTTTTCCCCTCTCCCTTTCTTTTATCCAGACTCAAACCCTAATCCTCTTTTTCTTGGGTTTTCCCCCCTTTTTCCCTTTTGATTTTCTTATTTTTCTTTTTAATTTATTTTGTTTCTATTATTATATTTTATTTTTTTCTTTTCAAAAACTCAAAGAGTATGTGCGCTCATTATTAATTTCCTTTTATTTTCACATGCTTAACTTTATTTGTTTACAAGTCGTTTAAAATACATATACATATGTATATTTTCATTTTTCTATTATAAGCATGCATTCATCTTTGTAGTTTATCATTATCCATAATTTAATTTACCATTAATATATATGTATATATAGGATAACGAGAGATTAAGGTGATGGCAAACTAGTATAGGGGAAAAGTAAATGTATTACATAAAACGAATAAAGAGGAATTACGGGGAGGGATGGCGATTTGGTAATGTGAACTAGACAAGATCAAGGCAATGGAGGATAGTTTAATTAAGTAGACAAGGATAAAGATAGGAT
>ML799292.1:387209-411171 GCA_009831015.1 Picea engelmannii
CCCCCACCCTTTTTCTAGAAGGTCTTAGGCTTAGGGTTTAGATTCTGAGCTAGGAGACGATAGGTTAAGGGAATTTCTTAAGGTTTTATTCAGGTGCTGATGACTTAGGGTTACTTAGGCTGACCCCTCCTCCACAAAATGCGACGTGCCCTTCAGGATGCACCACGTGCTCCAAGGGTGCCACTCACCTCTGGAATTTCTTTTGTGCGACGTGCCCTTCAAGATGCACCACGTGCTCCAAGGGTGCCACTCGCCTACTGAGTTTATTTTGTGCGACGTTCCCTTGAGGATGCACCACGTGCTCCAAGGGTGCCACTCGCCAACTGGACTGATTGGTAGACCTCTATAACTTCTGGAGTCAACACTCCGCCAGGTGAACTTGTAGGAGACTAAGGGTTCTAAGGAATAATGCCCCCACCTTATTGCACGCCCCTTAGAATCATCGTGAGTGACTGTCGCAGTCGGCCCTCACGACATCGTGGGTCCTCTCGAACTAGGTAATCGTTAACCTACAGTTCGAGCCACGGCGGGAGTGCTAGCAGGCGGTGGCAGGGCTGCTGTCCACCCCTCTCCCTCAACCTCTCTGCAAATCATGTGTGGCCCCTTTACTCCATATGTGAGTCTGGTCGACAAGCTATCGTCAACCTGCATCACCAATAACCATGTCAGAAATGTCAACCTCAAATCATCAAATCAAATGAAACATCATAATAAACATATCAACCCAAAAGCACACTCCCTGACTCAGTTCGGAGTCCAAGGGGGTTCTACCGATGCCTCTGCATCCTCAAGGTCAAAAACCCTGCACACTCAATAAAGCTGAGTCAATAGCACATGTCTACATCAAATAGTAACACATCATGTCATATGTCAATCACATCATAATCAAATATAAAGGTCTAACATCAGAAAGGTCCAGATCACTTGCGAGCAAGTGTCCTCAAATAATAAGTGTTCTCAGTGCGCCAGAGCGGGATGTTACATTAAAGTGGACTTCACTGACAACATTCATATTATGGTTCTCTTGGTGTACCCTCTTATGTTCATAACTGCATTATTACATAAAGACACATTGACAAAGAAAACTAAAGGAAACCTACCTCTAAACCTACTCTAACTACTAAACAAATCAAAAGACTAAGTGAATTCATGCTTCTAATGTAGCCATCGGAGTAACTCCAATCCTACAATGAAAACAAAATTGAATATTAGTAACAAGAATGCTAGTATATTGAAATATGACAAAAATACATCATACTTAACTTTATCATCATCATTTAAAAACAAAGCAAGCATGACCTTACCATTCCCTTGAACATTATTTATGTATGAATCCTTCATCGATTCTGCAATTTTGTCATTATATGGGTCACAAAAACATGAAAAAATGAGATTGTGAAGCTGGTGAGTGTTATGGGGATCTGACAGAACCATCCGCCTATACCAAAGTGCCCCATCCTCCCAAAAATTTTCCTTTCATTCCATATATTCTCCATCTAAAGGATATAAAATGAGTGTGTCGAAGTTACCTCCTTGATCTCCAAATAAGGTGAAGATAATCTTACCATTCCCTAGAAACGTTTTGAGATATGAATACTCCAAACAACCTGCAATCCTATCATAATACATGCAATTACTAACATGGGATTGTTCGAAAGAATTCACATATGACAAATATTCCTGATGAGAATAAAGTATTAGATTATCATGGAAAGAATCTTGTAAAAAGGTCGAATCAAGATTGCGAGAACATATCATGATTTTTGATCGGAAAAGAAGTGTCCCATTCTCTTGAAACTTTCCATTGAGCTCGAATACTTCAAGATTAACTATTTGAGGTGAACTAAATGGAACAGCCAACATTTTTGAATAATCATCATTGGTAATAGTATTTGGTTGATTATACTTTTCAACCTCAAATAATTGATCATGGAAAAATTTAGATCCCTCTTTAAACACAAATTGAGATGAATCAATGGAAGATGCAATTTGAGACTCTTTCAAATCATTTCTTGATTTACCCATGGATAATTGATGAGAATAAAAATTAATATGTTCATGGGAAGAACTATTTTCCTCTTTATCTTCTATTCGATAATCTCTGTTAATTTGTATCTGATTATATAGTGCATAATTCATTCCAAAGTGATCTGGAACACATGATTACATAACATGATTACAAGGAATAATATGTAGAAGAGTTGAGGAGACGAAATGAATCTCTTGAAATGATCAGAATATGTGTTTTGAATTGTGGTTTTGTTCCCTCTCCTTGTATAAACTGATCAACCTTTGTTGTATGCTCTTTTAAATAGTACGAGACAATTTCCAAGAGACAATTTGGTTCATCATAAAAGTGTGAATGTGAGAGAAAATTACCGGAATTAGATGATTCATTACTAGTTTGACCAATGCTGTCATCTCCCACTAATTGATCTTGAACCTCTTCACATAAGTGAGGGGAAGTTTTATCTCCCATCTCTTTTACTTCATAAACAATTGTAATATCTTGGAGAGTTTGACCACGGTCTCCTTTTGAATTCAATGTTCCTTCCTCAATAGAAAAAGACAGTGCTAGCAAAGATATATCAGAAGCCATAATTGTATCTTGTAAAATGACATGATGCCTCTGATCTTCCAAAATGAAAGAAGTTGACAAAAAATGTGGTGCTTTAATGACTTCAAGATCATCATGAACTTTTAAACCATCTTGATATTGAGTATTAGTGCTCAATTTAGATTGGTTAACAATTAATTGACCTTTCTTTTCTGAGAGAGAAATGATATATTGAAACCATTAATCAATAACAAACATTTATTTCAAAGAGAATCTAGTACAAAGATGTATGAACCTAATTGAAAAATCATTGAATGATTCATCATTTTCTTTCCTTAAGCAACTTAATTCTTCACTCAATTCATCATAATCATAATGGTTAAAATCTGATAAAAACTCAATTACAAACTCAAACAAAGAATGAATTGAATTAGCTGGAAAATATTCAAACCATTATTTAACCTGACCTTGGAAGGTGAGAGTGAACAATCTACATATGAGATTGAGATCAGTGATATTATTCTTTAAGCACTTATAAAAAAAATTAGAATTGTGGTCTACTCCAGATGTGTTCCCTTCAACATCAAAGGTGAGTTCTGAAAAGAGATCAACTGTCTTGTTGGGAATAACTGGTAATGAGATATTGAAAGCATGTTCCAACACAGTGATTTGGGCAGGAGCCATGAAAATTAAGAAATTGAATAAATTGACTCCAAATAGTTATCTTGTCATCTAACATGTCTTCTAGTGCATTATAAGATATCACAGAAGAATAATTTATAAACCTTGAATTATGACAAGGTGAGAAGTGAAACAATTAATCATTAAATTTACCTTGGCCCTCCTTCTAGCGCCATTTGTTGATGAACGTTTACAACACACTGTCAACAAGAAGGGAAGATTTGGCTTGGGGTTGTCTATTTAACCCAAGCCATTTGGAATGATCTACCCTGACGGGTTTAATGGCTCCATTAGCCAACTAAGTTGATAAGATAACTAAAAGAGGTAAAACTACCTAAATATATAATCCTATCAGTTAGCACACTCATAGGATTACTTAACTAATAGTAATATTATATAAAACTACAAGGTTTAACTAAAGCCTCGTGAAAATGATGGTTTAAACTAATGGATCAGAAAAAGATGAAAAATAAAGGAAACTAATTTTGTACTATAAATGACAAAATAATAAACAAATTAGTGAATAATATTATAAATGATATAACGATAATGGAAAAAGCATTTAATGTTTAAATGATGTAATCATTATTCATTGTCAAATCAACAAATCAAATAAAATATAAACTAACTAACCTGACGATGATCAACAGTACTAAGCTAGATTCATCTTTCTGTGTTTTTATAAGCTCCACTTAAACTGTGTCAAGTATAAATATGTGAAAAAATCAAGAACGATACTCCTTGAAACAACTGAAAGAAGTCTTTTATACTCTGGAACAAGTCTATGATAACAAAAAGACAAATAGTATTTATATCATGTGACTTTAAAGTGTCTAATAGCTGAAAGCGAAATAAACTCCAACTCTCAACAAATGGTATTACCAACTACCCAACATTAGAAGTAAACTCAATATGCATAGATAGACGATCAGTCACAGATATTAAAAGAACCAAAATATAATGAACCATGTAAATAAAAACATAACATGAAAATTTATATGCAGAATAGTCTAAAGCTAGTTCAATACGAATAAAGTTTCATGTCTGGAAATTATATGAGAAACAATAATAACATTGCATAGTCTACAAAAGGATGAAATCCAAAGAGTAAACTATATCCCATATAGTTTTTGTATAATAAGTTCATCATAAGGTAAAAAAGGAATCCCGCAGACCAGTAACTCGCCAGTATTTAAAGAGAACTTTTTGTTGTCCTGTATAATGTTTCTCCAAAAACCTGTCTGTTAAGAGAAATATATAGCATAAGGTTATATAATTATAATATTGTGATAGTGTCATAATAAAAATCACTTTGACTGACAATTTAAATCTTATTTAAAATGCAGAAAGAACATCTTTCAAATCACAATCCTTAGTGAAGATATAATTGATTAATTGACAATAAGAAAAATCTCAATTGAACAATTATACATTTACAAATATGAATTACGTGAATAAACTCAATATAATACAAGATTTGTATCAAAATAATACAATCACCAAGATCAAGCTAATTGGGATAATAGACTCTTAAAGATTGAAAACATTAATACATAAATGATAGCAATTAAGCATGTATTGATAAAATAGACTGAAGCTAATTCAAATCAATGCATAATCAATTACTCAAAGAATATGAAGATATTATAATGAAAATAAAACCATTTCACTCACACGACAAAAGCCATTAAGCAATCTGGAATTTCATATTTTTCTTTGAAAATACTCGTCCATTCTCCCAAAATTCCAACCATCTGTTACTCCATTTGAAAAGAAAAAGTTTACAAAATAAATAATATACAAAAAAGAAAGGACAAAAATCCTCCTCTGAATTTATTCGATCTCTTGGGCTCTGAACTTTCTCATATATTTATGCCATGAATAAACAGTATGGGCATCACTAATAATTGAACCGCCACCTGAAATGTTCCTCGTAAAGAGACAAAAATATCTCTCAAATCGTGCATTTGTTTGGGACAAATCTTGTGAGTAAGATAAATGGGTCCATTGTGCAGATGGGTTTTCAACCGTTTCTTCAGATTCCTTACTGTTTGGATGAAATCAGTCTCGTAAAATTGTTTGTCTGTTCTTGAACACATTTCCAAATCTTATCTGTTGTTGCTTATAAACTATTTGCAACAATCCAATATTATTTTTGGATCAATTATCTTGAACATATTTAGATAATAATATCAAGCCATGATCAGATCTGTACCAAATAAATGATAATAGAAACCTATGAAACAAAAAGAAACCAAATTAATAACCTAAAAATTGTGAGTAAAACAAAATCTAGAACAATAAAATTAAAATGAATTTAAACTAACTATAAGTTCTAATCAAATATTGTTTATATTTTCCTTTCAAATGTGATCTTAAAATTCTATAAGCTTCAAGTTGATGGAGAGGAGAAAAATATTATTTTTGGGTTTTCACAAAATCAAACAAATGATAGATAATTATTTTTTTATTTTTTTATTTTTATTTTGAAATGAGATGCAAACTCACAAAGTAATTTAATTAGTTAAGCCTACCAAATGATTTTGTGAAAATGATTGCTGATGAGAAAAAGGAGAAAACACAATCATAATTTAAACGAAAGTAAACAGTTGATAAAAACTAATGTTTTAGTTTAAATTAAGGTTTCTATGTTCGTTTCTCCCTCATTCAAATTTGATCAAATGTGAACAAATGTCATAGAAAAGATGTGTCGTAATAAACTTTATTCCCATAAAATCATTGTTATTAATCCATGTCTTCAACCAAGCGATAAATTCAATAAGGACGAGGTAATAACAAACTCCCAAATTATGAAGCTCGTCCATCAACATAAAAAATTTGTAGAGAGAAAAACAAAATGGCATTTGAATTTCATGAAATTCAAACCAAACAAAAGAAAATAATATAAACTCAAACCAACTGAGGGTGTCTCCAAGGTTCAACAAATGGATATCATAATCATATCCAAACAACTTTGTTGCCCATTTTTGTTGTTTTTAGGAAGAAATTCTTTGCTCCCAAAAATACTTAAGCCTTTGATGAGCAGTTTTAATTTGGAAGCATTTCTCCAAGCGATAATGACGCCAGAGATACACAATGTGTAGAATGGCCAACATTTACTTTTCATACATGGATTGGCTCAAATGGCGCTCGCACAATTATTTGTTGGTGAAATCCAAAGGTCGACCATCTTTCATGAGGACAACCCCAATGCCTTTACCTCAGGCATCACACTCCAATACACAGGTCTTGTTGAATTCAAGGAGAGCCAGAGAAAGAGTAGTGCACTTTGATTCTTTCAAGGCTTGGAAAGAATGGTTTACTACCAGAGTACAACTACAATAATTCTTTTTATGGAGCATTGCGAGGGGAGCTGCAATTTTTCCATAATTATGAACAAACTTACGATAATGGCTCATCAAACATAGGAAGCCACACATAATTTTAAGATTTTCCGGGTGGGACTAATCCTTCATAGCTTCAATTTTCTTTGGATCCACCCTGACACCATCCTTTCCAACAATATGTCCCAGGTACTCAGTTTCATAGGATCCAACATCATATTTAGATTGCTTAAGAAAAAGTTTGTGCTAAGATAATAGTTGTAGAACTTGATCCACATGGGCAAGATGGGCTTGCCAAGTTTTATTATAGATGAAGATATCATCAAAGAAAACTAGGAAAACATGATGGAGGAAAGGATCAAAGACATGATTCATGATACTTTTAAAAGTGGAGGGAGCATTACCGAGGCTGAATGGCATAACCAAGAACTCATAGTGACCCTCATGAGTTTAGAATGCATTCTTCTTTCATGCGAACCTGGTGGTAGCCAGAGTGGAGATCAAGCTTGGTAAAATACTAAGCACCAATTAATTCATCCAAAAGGTCATCAATGACAGTAATGCAGAATTTTTCTTTGATGGTGGATTTTTTGAGGATGCAGAAATCAAGACACATGTTCCAAGTACATTCCTTCTTGAGTACCATGACGACTGTAGAAGAATAGGGGATGATATTGGGATGGATAACACCAGATTCTAGCAATTCTTGAACAATCTTCTCAATTTCATTCTTTTGTGCGAAACGATGACAATAAGGGTGACCATTTGAGGAATATTTCTTGGAACGAGAGGAATGGAATGATCATGGAAACCTAAAGAAGGGGGAAGTCCCTGAGGGTTTGAAACACAACTTGGTGTTGGGAGATGATATATTGGAGGTCGAGATGGACAGAGGGTGTCTCAACCTCCTGAATGAAATAAAGTTGGGAAATAATTCTAGAATGACCTTTTCTGAGGATATTTTCCATTCGGTGGAAACTAATGATATCTGGTGACCCTTTCGTGATTCCTTGGAACTAGTGTTGTTGTCCCTCCTACTAGAATTGGATGGTTAATTTATGGAAATCCAGGGAGATAGGCCCTGGACTACGTAACCATTCAACACCAAGTATAATGTCACAATCACCCATGTCAGTAGTAAACATATGAAATTTTAGGTGGTATTGACTAATTTGTAGGCACACATTTTCACAACGCCCTCCACATTTCATGTAACCCCCATTGAAAATCATGATTTGGAAATTATTAACTAGATAGGTATATAAATTGACATATTGGGCATTGCGGCAATGAATAAAATTATGGGTGCTACCATTGTCACAAAAAATGATGACTTTCTTTTTCTTATTGTAGCGAATTAACTTGAGGGTTTGGGGAGTATAGAAATTAGTGAGTGAATTCAGGGAAATCAACAGTTCAACTTCCAGTGCATCAAAGAGAGAATTAAGTTCAACTAGTTGGTGTATCTCAGGTAGATGAGAAACATCGACCTCTTTTTCATAAACATCCTCGGTCATAGCCATAAAAATATTTTCTTCCTTACACTTGTTCCGCGGAATATTATTGTCATCACAATTTTAAAAGGACTCTTAATTTGCCGTTTAGTCATTTCAGCCCAAGTCAATTTTGGGATCTTGAGGGGAGTGGAAAGTGGGGAAGGAATGGTGGATTTAGGGTGAGAAATACATAGTGTTTTTTTGGTTTGGGATGAGACTAATTGTTGTGATTCCTTATCCCTTTTAGTAGCTTCCAACCAATTATGGGGCTGAGCCATGAGGACATGGGAACATATTTCATCATTGATTCCATTGATAAATCATTTCCTAAAAAAAGCATCTGTCATTCCCTATGTTCCGAAATCAAATTGTTCAAAGGTAGATATAAACTCTTCTACTGGGCTAGTTTGTTTCAACTTGGTCAAATTGTCTAAATGATGGGTGTCAGTTTCAAAGTGGTCACAAACCTCTAAAAAACACTATGTCCAAGACACATACCCTTTGTGTACATTTTTACACAATTACCACCAT
Source organism: Picea engelmannii (assembly GCA_009831015.1). Lineage (NCBI taxonomy): Eukaryota > Viridiplantae > Streptophyta > Pinopsida > Pinales > Pinaceae > Picea > Picea engelmannii. The sequence goes on from ML799292.1 coordinate 395,819, forward strand.
TTCCAATGTTCAGGATCCAAATGTAGAACAACATAAAGAAGTTTGGCCAACTCATCGGTATTGTCTTGCAAATATAGGTAGTGTTCCATTTAGGTGACCTAGCTTGTGGGGTCCGGACAATAGAGATTATGTTAGTGTTTTTTCCCCTAGAAGGCAACCCTCTTTTGTGAAGGAAATCTATTGCGGCTATGGTTGATGGTGAATACTATATTTTGAGATAGGAGACTGTGAGAGAAAGAAGAGGCAGTTACAACGGGTTTGCTATAGGTTGTATCCATTCATATGCTGGATAATAATAAAGGAAGGAACTAGCAATTTCTCTGGTGGACGTAGCCCACACTGGGTGAACCACGTAAATTTGTGTCTCTATTGCATTGTGTATCTTCTGTGTTTTGTTTCCGCATTTTTTTTATTTTATTGCTCCACGGTCCTATTTTTCTAACAATTGGTATCAGAGAAAAAGGTAACTCGCAGGAAAAGAGGGTTCCTAGTTCAAGTGGGAGCAATGTCGTAAGATGGAAAGTTTAGGGTTGAGAAATTTAATAGCCAAAACTACCAGTTATGGAAGATGCATATGGAAGACTATTTATATCAGAAGGATCTATTCCTACCATTGAGTGGAATAGCAAATAAGTCGATGGCTATGAAAGATGAAGAATGGGAGATTCTTGGCAGAAAGGCTCTAGGAACGATACGACTGAGCCTGGCAGTGTCGGTGGCTTTCAATATTTCCAAAGAAAATACAATGAAGGGTTTGATGGATGCATTGGCCAAATTGTATGAAAAAACCTCGGTGTCCAATAAGGTATTTCTAATGAAGAGATTATTTAATATGAAGATGTCGAAAGGTGGGTCTGTTGTAGATCATTTAAATGATTTTAATACGGTTACTAATCAACTAAGTTCTGTAAAATTTGACTTTGATGATGAGGTCAGGGCTCTTCTAATCTTGTGCTCATTGCCAGACAACTGAAACAACTTGGTCATGGCTGTAAGTAACTCTGTCTCTGTTTCAAATACTTTAAAATTTGATGATGTTGTTGGTGTTATCCTTAGTGAGGAAATGCGATGGAAAAGCACAGGTGAGACATCAAGAAATGTGTTGAACATGGAAAACAGGGGAAGAAAAAAGGATAGAGGAAAGGGTTTTGGGAACCATGGGAATTCTAGGAAGGGAAGATCCAAATCTAGAATTGGAAAGATAGAGTGCTGGAATTGTGGGAAGAAAGGACATCTGAAGAAAGACTACAGAGCTCCAAAGAAGCAAAAAGATGGACAACAGGAGAGGAATCAGGAAGTAAATGTAAGAGGTGATGTGTTACAAGATGCTTTGATTCTTTCTATAGATAATACTTCTAAGTCTTCGGTAGTAGATTTGGGGGCTTCATTTCATGCCACACCCCATAGGAAACATTTTCTAGATTATGTTCAAGGTGATTTTGGATAGGTTCATTTGGGTGACGATGCACCATGCAAAATTGTTGGAATGGGAAAGGTAAAAATAAAGAAACGCAATGGAAACCAATGGTTGTTGAAAGATGTAAGACATGTTCCATATTTAAGGAAAAATCCAATTTCAACAGGGAAGTTGGCAAGTGAAGGTTGTATATCCATATTTACAGATAAGACATGGAAGGTCATCAAAGGAGCATTGATGATAGTGAAAGGAGAGAAGGTAGGTACATTGTATTTATGTACTAGTAATATTGACTCTTCTATCTCTTTAGCTTCTACAGGAGTGGATACAACACTGTGACATCACAGGCTTGGACACATGAGTGAGAAAGGGATGCATATACTTCACAAAATAAATTTGTTGCCAGATCTTAAACAAATTGATTTGGACTTCTGTGATCATTGTGTTTATGGAAAACATAAGAGAGTCAGATTTCTGAGAGTCGAAAAAGAAAAGAAGAGTGAAAGGTTAGAGATTTTGCATACAAATGTATGGGGACCAGCTCAGGTATCATCTCTTGGTGGATCTCATTATTATATTAATTTTATTGATGATGCAATTAGAAAAACTTGGGTTTATTGCATTCGACAAAAATCTGATGTTTTTGATACTTTTAAGAAATGGAAAGCTTTGGTTGAGAATGAGACAGGAAAAAAGTTGAAGTGTCTCAGATCAGATAATGGAGGTGAATATTGTAGCATGGAGTTTGATGATTATTGTTCATACCACAGGATTCGTAGAGAGAAGACAGTTCCAAGAACACCACAAGAAAATGGTGTGTCAGAAAGGATGAACAAGACAATCATGGAGCATGCAAGGAGTATGAGGTTGCATGATGGTTTGCCCTTATAGTTTTGGGCAGATGTTGTAGATACTGTTGTTTACTTAATAAACATAGGACCTTCAATCTCTTTGGATGGTAGAATTCCAGAGGAGGAATGGACAGGAAAAAAGGTAAACTATTCTTTTTTGAAAACTTTTGGTTGTGAAGCATTTGTCCATATTGATAAAGAAAATCGAACAAATCTTGAGGCAAAATCCAGGAAGTGTACCTTTATTGGATATAGTGTTAATGATTTTGGTTATCGCTTATGGGATTATGAAAATAAAAAAATCATTAGGAGTAGAGATGTCATATTCAATGAGAAGGTCATGTACAAAGATCATTTGCAGAGAAAGAAACAGAAAAAAGAAAAACAAGAATACACAGTGCTTGATGAGATCACTAAAAAAGAAATTCCAAAGGAACCAGAAAATCAAAATGTACAACAACAGGAGCAGCAGGTACCTCAAACACCTGCAAGTGTTGTTATAAAATCTACCAGGTTAACTATACCCCCTGAACGATACTCTCCTTCATTGTATTATTTATTATTGACTGATTCTGGTGAACCAGAATGTTATGAAGAGGCAATGCAGGTAGACACCAAAAGGAAGTGGGAGCAAGGCATGAAAGAGGAAATGGATTCCTTGGTAAATAACCATACCTGGGACTTGGTTCAGTTGCCTGCAGGAAAAAGAGCATTGCAGAATAAATGGGTTTACAAGTTGAAGGAAGAAGATGGAGGAGAAAAGTGGTAGAAAGCTAGACTTGTTGTAAAGGGGTTTGCACAAAAGAAAGGTATAGATTTTGATGAAATATTTTCTCCTGTTGTTAAAATGACTTCAAGTAGAACTATTTTAAGTCTTGTAGCAGTAGAAGATTTGCATCTTGAATAGTTAGATGTAAAAAAAACTTTTCTCCATGGGGATTTGGAGGAAGAGATTTATATGCAGCAGCCACAGGGGTATGAGGTCAAAGGGAAGGATAATTTGGTATGCAGGTTGAAGAAGAGCTTATATGGCCTAAAGAAAGCTCCAAGGTAGTGGTATCCGAAGTTTGATAGATTTATGAAATAACAGGGTTATAGTAGATATCATTCTGATCACTGTGTTTATTTTAAAAGGCTTGAAAAAGGAAGCTTTATTATCTCGCTATTGTATGTAGATGACATGCTTTTTGTAGGGTCTAATATGCAGGATATAAATGTGCTCAAGAAGAAATTAGCCAATTCACTTGCGATGAAGGATTTGGGTGCTGCAAAGAAAATCCTTGGTATGAGAATAACAAGAGACAAGAAAATTTGCAAACTGACATTGTCTCAGGGTGAGTACGCAGAGAAGGTGTTGGAGAGGTTTAGAATGCAGAATGAAAAACCAGTTAGTACACCTTTGGCAAGCCATTTCAAATTAACTAAGGAAATGTGTCCCAAGACACAGGAGGAGATAAAATATATCTCCAAGGTCCCATATTCATCAGCAGTTGGTAGCTTGATGTATGCAATGGTTTGCACAAGACCAGATATTGCACATGCAGTGGGAGTTGTGAGTAGATATATGAACAATCCAGGTAAAAAACATTGGGAGGCAATAAATTGGATTCTCAGATACTTGAGAGGTACTGCTAATCATGCATTATGTTTTGGAGGTTCAGAAATTGTTCTACAAGGATATGCTGATTCAGATATGGAAGGTGATAAATATAGCAGGAGGAGTACCACAGGGTATGTATTTACTATAGGTGGAACAATAGTAAGTTGGATTTCAAAACTGCAAACGGTTGTTGCACTTTCAACAACAGAGGTAGAGTACGTTGCTGCTATAGAGGCTAATAAAAAGATGATTTGGTTACATAGGTTTATGGAGGAATTGTGAAAGAAGCAAGAGAATAACAGGTTGTACTGTGACAGTGAGAGTGCCATTCATCTTGCAAAGAAATCAACCTTCCATTCAAAGAATAAGCATATACAGTTGAGGTACCACTTCATATGATTCACCTTGGAAGATGGACATTTGAAGTTGGAAAAGATACACACTAGCCAGAATCTTGTAGACATGTTAACAAAGGGAGTAACCAGGGAGAAACTGAGTTCCTGCTCAGGTTCAGTTGGTCTTCAAGAATGAATATGAAGATGAGAAAGTTTTGAAGTCCAAGAAGGTTCAGATTCCAGCATATAGAACAACAGTGAAGTTGTTGAGATCAATATCCAAGTGGGAGATTGTTGGTTATGGAGCCTAATTATCTTCCTGATTAAAGGGTCTTTTACTTTCAGTCGTTTTTATACCCCATGAAGTATTTACACCCCAGAAGTATGTACACTCTTCTACGTGGGAGAGTGCATAGGGGGGGTAGGGTCCAAGGGGGATATCCCCCCGGCTGGGGGGTCTGGGGGTAGGTGGGCCCCCAACTGGGGTTTGGGGGCAAAGCCCCCGAAGGAAAAATTTCCTTGTAAATGTATATTGTAATTTCCTTGTAAATATGGACCGTTCATTATAAGGTCATAGATCTAACGATAGAGATTATGTTAGGGTTTTTTTCCCTAAAAGGAAACCCTCTTCTGTGAGGGAAATGTATTGCGGCTATGGTTAATGTCGAATATTGTATTCTGAGATAGGAGACTGTGAGAGAAAAAGAGGAAGTTACAACAGTTTTGTTGTAGGTTGTATCCCTTCATATGATGGATAATAATAAAGGAAGGACCTGACAATTTCTCTAGTGGACGTAGACCACACTGGGTGAACCACGTAAATCTGTGTCTCTATTGTATTGTGTATCTTATGTGTTTTGTTTCTGCATAAATGTTTTATTTTATTACTCCATGGTCCTGTTTTTCTAATAGCACATACCAATAAAATACCATTTTCTTAGAGAACAGGTTACAAACAGAATTGTTCAGGTGAACTATATTCCTTCCACAGAACATATAGCTGATATCTTTACTAAACCGTTAGCAGTGACACCTTTTGGATATTTTCGCCAGAAGTTGGGCGTGACCTCACTGTCAAACTAAGAAGGTCCATTCTTTCAGGGGGGAGTTTGTGTTGGTTGAATATTTTATACCTCCGAAAAATACTGCAACAACTCAGGGGGAGTATATGCTTGTCACATATCTGATACCTTCAAGATGTATTGCAACAGCTCAGGGGGAGCTTGTTTCTTCTTTAACATTGATGTCAAAGGGGGAGAAAGTGTGGTAATTTCAATACAGTGGTAAAGTTGGATGTTCTTCAAGCGGTTTCCATCAATGCCAAAGGGGGACATTGTTGGCATTTTTTTGGACAGAAGCAGAGTATGCGTGTTTGTCATTGATGCCAAAGATCAACATGATCAATAGAGTGATGATGGCATGGCAATGGAAAGATCAACAGAGAAGAGAAACAATGATTGTTGGAAATTTCAATACAGTGGTAAAGCTGGATGTTCTTAAAGCGGTTGCCATCAATGCCAAAGGGGGAGATTGTTGGCATGTTTTTGGACAGAGGCAGAGTATGTGTGTTTTTCATTGATGGCAAAGATCAATAAGATCAATAGAGCGATGATAGCATGGCAATGGAAAGATCAACTGAGAAGAGAAACAATGATCACTGGATCTCATTCAGAATCCCCGATGACTGTTAGATCTGAATTCAGATAGGAGTAGCATGCAATAGAAGAGAACAAATCTCAATCATCAGATCAGGGCTCGAAGACCGACCGTCATTGGATCCATAAGAAGGAGAATGATATTTACGTGCAAGATGAAGCAGGACTATAAAATCCCGAAAGTAGGGGGGCCGTCCATTATCAATAAGGACATGTGGAAAAAGATCAGAGAATATCAAAGACTCTATTTCAGAGTTTCACAAATCGGGAAATCCAAAGGAAGGAGGTGCTCTAACCTCTTGAACTCACGATATTTGAAATCAAGATATAATCTCAGCTGTTGGATCGAAGACAAATATGGGCTATCAGATCTAGGAGGTAGATTATGATAGACCACGTCAGTAAGGACATGTGGCAACTTATTTCAGCAAGGACACGTGGCACGAACATATAAGGAAAAGTGTCAAATTGATTCGACTTTTCAGGCCACTGGAAATCATAATTCTGAGGGACACGTGGAAACCACTCCGCTCTTGACACATCATTGAGTGACGCAAGAATGATGTCACTTTGTGAGTTCTTGTTTCAGGAGTTTCAAATTCAACACTTCCCCAAAGTCTCAAAGGCTCAAGTACTGGGGTGGGGGAGAGCCGTCTGATCACCAAGGATGGTGGACTGTTGATCTGGTTCCATTTCAAAGTTTTGGATACCGAGATTTGGAGGAGTCAAAGGCACTCATGGCAAGAATGCTGAAATGATAAATTGTGAAGCACCTTTTGGCACAGCCTGTGGTCACCGTTGGTGGTCATGTGAGGGGAAAGAGCTAGCAGAGCTAAGCTCCTTTTCGACGATTGCAACATGAAGAGTTGAGACTCTTCACCACATGATTCTCAAAGTCACTAATCGCAAAGTGCTCATTTGGTTAGCAAGTGGTCACATTATGTGGTTACATGGTCATGCGAAGGGAAGGAGCCAGTCCAGCCAAGCTCCTTTTCGGAGTTTTAGGTATCGCAACTTGGAGTGTCGAGACCCTTCAACACAGGATTTTTGAAATGAAAAATGTGAAATGAATTTTGATTAGGCCCATGGTCACAGCCACTGGGCATATGGACTAAGTGCGAGACCCAACACTTCTAATTCAATGGTGCAGGTTAATCAAGAATATGATTGAAGGGTTATTATTTTTATTCAAAGTTAATTGATCAATTACGATTCAGTTAGCTGAACTGAATCATGATTCTTGAATGGTTGGCGATTCAGTTTCTGAGGTGTTTCTGCCAAGGTAGATTCGAGCTGTAACTGTAGAGGTTTGTGTGTATAAAATAGACATGAAGTGACTGGCATGGTTGGTTGTTCTAACTGAAAATGATTTGAACTAGAGAAAGGTAAAATTACAGTATGTGCAGTGTGAAGAAAACTCAGATATGAGGAACAAAAGATGAACAAAACAAAAAAGGTGAAGAGAGAAGAATGTGCACATATCAAAGAGCATGAGAAGGACAAAGAAATACCAGATAGAGAGAGAGAGACAACAAGTCAAGTCTAGTATGAACAGAGCAGAAGAATACTGAAGGAGAGAAGATTTGAAGAATAGAGAAGAAGTGGTAAGAATTGATATATCTGTATTGTTTGTTATTCAGTCATTTATTTATAATCAAGGAGGTAGGGTAGTGCTAGGGAGGACTTTAGCCCTCTGTTATTCAAGTTGGTTCTTGAATACTGGAAGTTGAAGCTTCCATCTAGTTGTGGCTAGAAAACAAGGTGGCAGGGTGGTGCTCGGGAAAACAAAAAGTTTTTTGTATGCAAGTTGGTGCTTGTATAAGTTGAAGTAGGTGCTTCCATCCAGTTGGTGTTGGAACACTCAGGGAGTTGGTGCTTCCTTCTAGAGGGTGCTAGAGAAACTAGAGAGTTAGTTCTCTCAAACAATTTGGAGCTTGTAAAATAGAGGTAGTAGCCTCACATTGAGTTGGTGCTCAATTATAGATAATGTAGAGAACTTAAAAGACTTCCTATCATTTCGAAGAAGAAGAGGTTTTCTCCCTTTATGGGTTTCCTCATGAAAATACGTCTCTGTGTATATATTATGTGTGATTGATGCTCATTATTTATGTTGCCCATATGTTGTATAATATTGATGGTCACTTGGAGAAATATTAAAAATGGTTTAATAGACTTAAAATTGTTTAAGCAAAGTACCAACTGATTCACCCCCCCCACCTCTCAGTTGTCTTAGTAATTTCAACAAAATGCACACATTATACCAAGACAACTTTGTCGGGGTACTGAACAGGCCTGCTTCCAGTGAAGCAATGTCAGGTCGAGATGTAGCAGGTATATGCTTTTAAATTAGCTTTTATGGAAGTATACATCATGTGGATACAACTATTGGATGAGATTAAATCATTTGAGTGGGTTAAATGACATCCCTGTCGAGGCTATGGACACCTGCTGGAAGTTGTGGATCTGTCAAAGGTATTGAAGTCATTTTATAAACATTGTGACTCTTTGATTAAGACATCCTTTCAGGTTATAATCCCCTGCAACGAAAATTCTATTGTTTGGTTATAACATTGAGCTTATCCTTTAATACTATATGGTCTCAAAGTTAATTTATTTCAAGGATCTTAAATCGTTTTTCAAGTCTTATTCTTTTCTTCCTGAGATGAAATATTACCAGATCAAAGATAACTGCTTCGCCCAATGAGTCACCATTTGTTGGGCCCCAACAACCCCCTTCTTTATTTTTAATCAAAATCTAGGATCCCTCAAAATTTTACTTGGATTCTTTGCTTTTTTTTCCCTTTCACTTGATTGGATTGGTATTGGTCTGCTTTGTTTTGAGGTTGGTTTGAGTTTATATTATTTTCTTTTGTTTGGTTTGAATTTCATGAAATTGAAATGCCATTTCTTTTTTCTCTCTACAGATTTTTGATGTTGATGGACAAGCTTCATAATTTGGGAGTTTGTTATTACCTCTTCCTTATTGAATTTATCTGCTATGAGAATGGCTTGGTTGAAGACATGGATTAATAGCAATGATTTTATAGGAATAAATTTTATTGTGACACATCTTTTCTATGACATTTGTTCACATTTGATCAAATTTGAATGAGGAAGAGATTGTAATGGCTGGATTTACATTTTACATCAATTTATTTTGATAAACTAACTAATTTCATAACACAGTAATGAAATAACAGTAACTTCCGTAACATTCAAGAAATTTTACTAATTTAACTCATTCATATGCAATTTCGTCAATATAATAAGATTTAATAACAAATTAATTCAAAACAATGCATAATTCTTACCTGAACCTGATGCTACTACTTGCTCGCCGCTTGCTTCCTTCTCGCTTCTTTAGAACACTACCCAAAACCGACCTCCCTGCCGACTAGTTAGCTCCTAGCCCTAGGATATCAATGGATATCCTAGCCCTCCGAGCCCAAAACCCCCAGCAACCCCCGGTGCACTGTGTAAATTCCACTCCAAGTTTCACTTTGCCAATTCCCTGCTCTCCCAAATTCATCCCCCAACTCCCGTAACCTAATATCTTATCCCATTATTAAATATCTTATCCCATTTATTAAATGCTTCCATTTTCGGGAACGTAACTTAAATTAATAATATATTTTATTATCCACCTTTATTTATTTACCATATTGATTAATGAGTTAATAATACTTANACCCAAAATTAATATTTTTCTCCTCTCCATCAACTTGAAGCTTCTAGAATTTTAAGATCACATTTGAAAGGAAAATATAAACAATATTTGTTTAGAACTTATAGTTAGTTTAAATTCATTTTAATTTTATTGTTCTAGATTTTGTTTTATTCACAATTTTTAGGTTATTAATTTGTTTTTTTTTTTGTTTCATAGGTTTCTATTATCAATTATTTGGTACGGATATGATCATGGATTGATTTTATTATCTAAATACGTTCAAGATAATTGATCCAAAAATAATATTGGATTACTGCAAATAATTTATGAGCAACAACATATAAGATTTCGAAACACTTTCAAGAACAGACAGATGATTTTGAGGGACTCATTGCAGCCAAACCGTAAGGAATCTGAAGAAACAGTTGAAAACACATCTGCAGAAAGGACCCATTTAACTTACTCATGAGATTTTTCCCAAACAGATGCACGGTTTGAGAGATATTTTTGTCTCTTTACGAGGCAAATTTCAGGTGGCGAAAATTATTAGTGATGCCCAGACTATTCATTCATGGCATAAATATATGAGAAAGTTTAGAGCCCAAGAGATCCAAGAAATTTAGAGGAGGATTTTTGTCCTTTCTTTTTTGTATATTATTTATTTCATAAACTTTTTCTTTTCAAATGGAATAGCAGATGGTTGGAATTTTGGGAGAATGGACCAGTATTTTCGAAGAAGAATATGAAATTCCAGATTGCTTAATGGCTTTTGTCCCGTGAGTAAAATGGTTTTATTTTCATTATAATATCTTCATATTATTTGATTAATTGATTATGCATTGATTTAAATTAGCTTTAGTCTATTTTATCAATACATGGTTAATTGTTATCGTTTATGTAGTAATTTTTTTAATCTTTAAGAGTCTATTATCCCAATTATCTTGATCTTGGTGATTGTATTATTTTGATGCAAATCTTGTATTATATTGAGTTTATTCATGTAATTCATATTTGTAAAGACATAATTGCTCAATTGAGATTTTTCTTATTGTCAATTAATCTATTATATCTTCACTAATGATGATGATTTGAAAGTTCTTTCTGCATTTTAAATAAGATTTAAATTGTCAGTCAAAGTGATTTATATATTGACACTCTCAGAATCTTAGAATTATACAACCTTCTGCTATAGATTTATCTTAACAGACAGGTTGTTGGATCAACATTATACAGGACAACCAAAAATCATCTTTAAATATTGGCGAGTTACTCGTTTGCGAGATTCCTTTTGGACCTTGTGATGAACTTATCATACTAAAACTATATGGGATACAGTTTAATCTTTGGATTTCATCCTTTTGTAGACTGTGCAATGTTATTATTGTTTCTTATATCATTTCTGGACATGAAACTTTATTCGTATTGAAATAGCTTTAGACTCTTCTGCATATAACTTTTCATGTTATGTTTTTCTTTACATGGTTCATTATATTTCGATTCTTTTAATATCTGTGACTGATCGTCTATCTATGCATCTTGAGTTTACATCTAATTTTGGGTAGTTGGTAATACCATTTGCTGAGAGTTGGAGTTTATTTCACTTTGAGCTATTAGACAGATTAAATTCACATGAGATAAAATCTATTTGTATTTCTGTTATCATACACTTGTTCCGGAATATAAAGACTTGTTTGAGTTGTTTCAGGAAGTATCGTTCTTTCTTTTTTCATAGATTTATACTTGAAATAGGTTAAGTCGAGCTTATAAAAACACAAAAAGAAGAATCTAGCTTAGTATTGTTGATCAACGTCAGGTTAGTTAGTTTATATTTGATTTGATTTGTTGATTTGCAAATGAATAATAATTACATCATTTAAATGTTAAATGATTTTTCCATTATCTTTATATCATTTATAATGTTATTCACTCATTTGTTTATTATTTTGTCATTTATAGTACAAAAATAGTTTCCTTTATTTTTCATCTTCTTTTGATCCATTGATTTAAACCATCATTTTCACGAGGCTTTAGTTAAACCTTGTAACTGTATATAATATTACTATTAGTTAAGTAATCGTATGAGTGTGTTAACTTATAGGGTTATATATTTAGGTAGTTTTACTTCTTTTAGTTATTTTAGCATCTTAGTTGGCTAACGGAGCCAGAAAACCCGTCAGGGTAGATCATTCCAAACAACTTGGGTTAAATAGACAACCCTGGACCGGATCATCCCTTCTCATTGATGGTGTGTTATAAACATCCATCAACAAATGGCACTAGAAGGAGGGCCGAGGTAAATTTAATGATTAAATGTTACACCAATCACACTGTCATAATTCCATTATTATAAATTATTCTTATGTGTCATCTTATAATGCACTAGAAGGCAGGTTAGATGATAAGCTAACTATTTGGAGTCAATTTCTTCAATTTCTTATTTTTTCATGGCTCGTGCCCAAATCACTGTGTTGGAACATGCTTTCAATGTCTCATTACCAGTTATTCTGAGCAAGACAATTGATCTCTTTTCACAACTCACCTTTGATGGTGAAGGGAACACATATGCAGTAGACCATATTTATAAAAAAATTTATAAGTGCTTAAAGAATAAGATGACTGATCTCAATCACATATGTAGATTGTTCGCTCTCACGTTCTGAGGTCAGGGTAAATATTGGTTCGAATCTTTTCTGGCTAATTCGATTCATTCTTTGTCTGAGTTTGTAATTGAGTTTTTATCATATTTTAATAATTATGATTATGATGAATTAATTGAAGAATTAAGTTGCTTAAGGAAATAAAATGATGAATCATTTAATGATTTTGAAATTAGGTTCATACATGTTTGTACTAGATTCCCTTTGAAAGAAATGCCTCTTATTGATGAATGGTTTCAATATCTCGTTTCTCTCTCAAAAAAGAAAGATCAATTAATTGTTAACCAATCTGAATTGAGCACTAACACTCAATCTCAAGATGGTTTAAAAGTTCATGATGATCTTGAAGTCATTAAAGAATCAAATTTTTTGTCAACTTCTTTCATATTGTCAAATCAGGAGCAACATGACATTTTACAAGATACAATTATGGCTTTTGATATTTCTTTGCCAACAATGTCTTTTTCTATTGAGGAAGGAACATTGAATTCAAAAGGAGACCATGTTCAAACTCTCCAAGATATTACAATTGTTTCTGAAGTAAAAGAGATGGAATGTGAATTTGGTAATCTTTTTGACAGTAAAACTTCCCCTCACTCATGTGAATAGGTTCAAGATCAATTAGTTGGAGATGACAACATTGGTCCAACTAGTAATGAATCATCTAATTCTGGTAATTTTCTCTCACATTCACCCTTTTATGATGAACCAAATTGTCTCTTAGAAACTATCTCATACTATTTAAAAGAGCATACAACATAGGTTGATCAGTTTATACAATGAGAGGGAACAAAACAACATTTCGAAACACATATTCTGATCATTTCACGATATGCATTTCATCTCCTCAACTCTTCTACATATTATTCCTTGCACCCTGATATTTTTTATCATCATGTTATGCAATCATGTGTTCCAGATAACTTTGGAATGAATTATGAACTATATAATTAGGTACAAATTAATAGAGATTATTGAATAGAAGATAAAGAGGAAAATAATTCTGCCTGTAAACATATTAATTTTTATTCTCATCAATTATCCATGGGTAAATCAAGAAATGATTTGAAAGAGTCTCAAATTGCTTCTTCCATTTATTCATATCAATTTGTGTTTAAAGAAGGATCTAAATTTTTCCATGATCAATGATTTGAAGTTGAAAAGTATAATAAACCAAATACTATTACCAATGATGATTATTCAAAAATATTGGTTGTTCCATTAGTTCACCTCAAATAGTTAATCTTGAAGTATTTGGGCTCAATGGAAAGTTTCAAGAGAATGGGACACTTTTTTTTCGATCGAACATCACGATAAGTTCTCGCAATTTTGATCTGACCTTTTTACAAGATTCTTTCTATGATAATCTAATATTCTCATCAGGAATATTTGTCGTATGTGAATTCTTTTGAAAAATCCCATGTTAGTAATTGCATGTATTATGATAGGATTGCATATTTGTTGGAGTATTCATATCTTGAAAAGTTTCTAGGGAATGGTAAGATGATCTTCACCTTATTTGGAGATCAAGGAGATAACTTTGACACACTCATTTTATATCCTTCAGATAGAGAATATATGGAATGAAAGGAAAATTGTTGGGATGATGGGACACTTCGGTTTAGGCCAATGGTTATGTTAGGTCCCCATAACTCTCACGAGATTCACTATCTCATTTTTCCATTTTTGTGTGACCCATATAATGACAAAATTCTAGAATGGTTGCAGGATTCATATGTAACAACCTCCTCGTTATGACAAGAACTCTAATAACAGGTGCTAATTTTTTTTTTTGTTTAAGGTGTGTGCGGGCATGTAGAAGGGAGACAGACACACTTGACTCTATGTCGCCACCCGAAGACTAACTAGACGCCACCACGATGATCACAATCAAGAAGACGCAAGGCACACAATAGATACTGCAAGCTTTAAGACCATAGACACAATACGCACAACACAACAGTTAACCACATACTAGGTCATGCACAATACAAACGCAGAGGGAAGAATCCATAGTAGTAGATCCTACTATTTCTGCACAGGAAAGCATGGCGTTTAATCTTAGTTCTCTGCTCCGGAGAGAGAGAAGGTCAGATAGGCTCCTGGACAACTTCTCAGGCATAAACTAGTAACTCCGTTAGGTGTGTCGTAAGAGTGGAAACCCTGCCTTTAAAGGGCCCGAGACTGTTGATACGGCACTGGATTCTTACACGAAACACTCACACAGAGACACAACTCCTAAGGATACCTGGGGGTGTCTACGTCACACCCGATACATGCAGACCCAACAAGACATTAACAACGTGGCAGAACAATAAATAAATGAAAAAACCTCATCCTCTACGGAAGGTGCAAGAAAAAGGACTCAGGCAAGGACCAACCCATAACTAAGACCGTACATTCCTACGCCCCGAATGTGATTGATTACTGACCAACTTCTCCATTAATTATCATTAACCGATGAATACCTTAACATAAGGTAAAAACCAATAATCTCAACCCCCATTATTAAGTTATAGAATCATTTCGCACCAGTTCAAGGATAGGCAATAAACAAAAGCACATTGCATTTTTCTGTTAATCGCAATAATTGAGCACGATATCTTTACCATATTGGTAAACCCCTGAACATTTACATTCTCCATATTATCTTACTTTGCCTTCCAATTTATTTCCATACTTTACAATAACCTTACAAAACATTATCATTGCAATTAAACATCATCATTAACCCTTCAATTTAACAACTATTACATTTGCAATTTAAACAATATCAACATTGCAAATTAAACACTGTTAACATGGCAGTTTAAGCATCATCATTACATCGCAATTTAACAATATTAACATTGCAATTTAATCAAGGTTAACATTGCAGTTTAAGCATCATCATTAACATTGCTATTAAACAATATTAGCATTGCAAATTAAGCAAGTATTAACATTGTAATTGAAACAAAATATTCCCGTTGCAATTTAAACAAATATTACCATACTTTACAAATTAACTAACTAATTTCATAACCACTACAACATCCTTCCCAAAAGTGACCACACCATGGTAGTGTCCTTAACTATACTAATCAACTTACTAGTTTCAATACCCCTTGACGATATCTAATTAAATTCCAAGATATATAATTAATATTACTATCAGTTTCGTTTCAATTA
>ML799292.1:436766-486123 GCA_009831015.1 Picea engelmannii
TGATGAAGAAAAATGTGTATATATGAATATTCATTATTATGTAACTAAACCACAGTTGATTAAAATAAAAATTTTGAACCAAATAATTGTAATTTAAGAATTTCTCAAACAATTGATTGGTTGTTGTCTTTTATAAAAGACTAATCTTGCTGACTGGATTGGATGCATACATAAAATACTAAAGGATGACAGTTTGATTATTTGTACATGTACGAGAATTGTATGTACTAGCTACACATACATTTCTTGTACATATACAATAGTATGTATGAGTTTTCTTGATTTACTTACTAATAATGTCGGTTACTTGTTATGAATGTGTGAACCATGTTCTTGTTCTTTGTACCATCAGATACCTTAACTTTGGGATGAAGTTTCCTGAAGGGTGGGTGTATGTAACGACCCTTGATTATTAAGTATAATTAATTTAATAATATAATCCTAAAAGATTAGCTAAACTACATTTATGTCTTAAAATAAGATTTCTAATTGATTATTATTAATGAGTTAGTCATGATGGTTAATGATTCATTTAAATATTAATTAATTCATTAATTAATTAAGTATTAAGTAAAAGGTGGAGAATAAAATATAGCATTTAAATTAAGTTGCGTATACAAGAAGGGATCACATAAGAATCCCGAGAAGATATAAGATATTTAATGAATGGACAAGATATTTAATGAATGGATAAGATAATTAATAATGGGATAAGGTATTAGGTAGGGGAGTAAATGAAGGGAAGGGGTGAGGGATGAATAAGGGGGTGGGAAGGAGTTGGGAGGAGGAAGGATTCTATGGGGAAGTTGGCCATGAGTTTGGAGAGCTCTGAGTATTGCAGAGAGCCGAGAGGGGCTGTGAGATTGGTGTGCTCAGATTGAGGCACGGGATTTGCTGGTTGTGACATATTGATCGGGCAGGCACCGATTTGCTAGAGGTTTTGGGCTCGGAGGGCCAGGATATCCGTAGATATCTTGGAGCTAGGTCGTTTTCCTAGTTGGCAGGGTGGACAATAGTTTTGGGAAATTATTTTTCTGTGTTTGCAATAGGACTGGACTGTGTAGCAGGTAGAAGGAGAGTAACAACAAGGTAGTTGGCAACGGAAATTAGCATCATAGTTAAGGTATTCAATTCAAATTTATGCATTGTTTTAATTAGATTTATTACTCATTGATAAATTTTATTTGCGTAAGTGTTGAGAAAATTTGGAATAATTCTTCTTTTATAAACCTGGTAGAAATTGTTGTACATTTGGTAGGATTTGGTAGAATTTTTAGATGTTAATTTAAAACCAGTCATTACACACGGGCTCAAGTGGACAACTTTTGCAGGAAGTTTTAACAGACAGAGTTCTTACTCATTTCCCAAACTTCTATGGGAATCATATCAAGCACATGTCACATGAAAGGACATGAGATGTTTGAGAGCTTCACAGATGTTTACTTAGAGATGCATCTGGAATTTGGTATGGGGACCAACCATGCAATGAAGGGATTTGGAATAATGCCATTCTTGATGGATTCAGGTGGTACATTGTGAGTGCAGGATGTGCTATGGGTGCGAGAATGCATGAGGAGTGTTATCTCAGCCTAAATGATTGAGAAGAGGGGATTTTACGTAGCGTTCTAGAATGGAAAGGTTCTTATCGTGACTAGAGGATCTACCTCAAAAAACACATATGTATTTGGATTTAGAGAGATAAACTTGTATAGGATAAAGGGCCATCCTATGAGAGCAATTTCCAACAGCATAGTGACAGATAAAAGGGAGTAGGTAACTCCAAAGGTTGAGAAACTTGTTGAGCCCTCAACACAGCCTTAAAATTTTTCAATTTT
Organism: Picea engelmannii; assembly: GCA_009831015.1. Classification (NCBI taxonomy): domain Eukaryota; kingdom Viridiplantae; phylum Streptophyta; class Pinopsida; order Pinales; family Pinaceae; genus Picea; species Picea engelmannii. Next base: position 438,602 of record ML799292.1, read on the forward strand.
TCGGTACTACTTTTCTTTTGTCATTTTCATTTTTTCCATTGATTTTACATAAGTTTCATATTTATTTTTCTTACTGAGATTCTTCATTGTTCATACGATTTGAGTTGCATCTATAAATCAAGAAAGTCTTCAAAAAACCGTTTCTAAAAGTAAATTTCTCTAATACCCGACAGTTGCAGCTCTAAAATGTTGATGTTGATAACATCAGGTGTTGGTCAATTCAGTCTATGTGTCAAGCAGTGTGGCACATTCTCGATAATTTTGACGTCGATTAACATTGGGTGTCATCCATTTCAGATACCATTTTTTCAAGGGAGCATCCCACTCGTGAAATTGTCAACACTGATCAACATTGGGCATCAGAGAGGTCAGTGGATCAAAACCCACTGTTAAGTCCAAAAGGTAGTTTCCAATGTCGATAAACATCAAGGTTTTTCACTCAGTGGTTGAACAAATGGAAACACACATACAATGAGGTTAGTGACGAATTCCTATAGATACCGACGTTAGCTGATCAATAAGACAATAAAACATATCCTTTATCGTACACCATCCTAACCACCGAGGCCTCATCAATACTTTATGATAACAAATTTGAGTCGTCTGATGGGTTTTGACGAAGATATCTGAATTTATCAGGACCATCCATATTTAGATCTTCATTTCGCACAAATCCCTCTGTGTCCCACTGGTCAATAGTTGTCAATTTGATATCATGATCCAATGGAATGTGTGAAAGCATCATGTTGTCATCTCTTTCAAGATCGACAAATTTAGACACGAGCTTGTCCCAAAAGCCTCAATTTTTTCTGAAGTGTCGGATCCTTGATCTCAAATGTTACGTGCCAATCGACGATTGTTTGAAATCCCCTATGAATCTCTCCAACGTCCCTTTGCAACGCCGATTTTCACATAGATTTTACTCCAAGAACTTGTCCAAACAATAGATGGGATTAATGAAAATCTATAGTTGATTCACTGTACTAAAACATGATGATTTCAGGTGTAAGGACTAATTGTTATTTATTCAAATGTATTTGAATTATTCCATAATTTGCACAGATCTGTTTGTTTATTCTTAACAACTCATGATTGATCTAGTATTGCTTACAAATTGAGTTGTGTTGTGTTTATTGGGAGGATCCAGACTGGTAGGTATTCAACTCAAGAAAATATTCACGCATAGGTATTTATCACCATTGTCTCTGGGTTTTTTTTATTTAGATAATATCGATTTAAACTATTTCATTTGTAAGAAATATGTCGCCTAGATGACTAGTGACGTGTTGGTCACCAAAAGCCTTGAATGGAGTAAGTGAGAAAATTAGAGAGGCATCCAACAAGGCTTCTACAAAGATGGATTTCCCCCACAAAGCAGAGCCAGTCTTTAGAATGTCACAAAAGAAGCCAAAAAACCCACTTTTACTCTTCAAAGATACAAAAAATAACATCACATCCAAGGTAATTCTTCCTTCATGGCTTGATTTATACAACAAAATATATTATGAATATTTTCCAGAGTTTACACCTCATAGTGACCCAAAGGTGAGAGAATTGGATTACTAGGTATTCCAGAACATCATCTATTCATCGTTGTATATGGTGTTGTCCAAGGCACTCATTTTTCCATGTGATGAACTCTTAGAGTGGATCATTCATCATCTTTATGTAGATAAATTTGTATTAAATAATGAAGATGGAGAATGTATCAACTTCTTCTTTCTGATAGAGGTAAGTGCATATTATAAACTCAAGGACATTGAAGTCAGGTTAAACAAGAATTTTCTTATGGCATTCTATGAACGCCATAATATTGGTCAATTGTTATCATATTAGTGGAGGTAGGATAAGAAATTTGTGAATAGGGCCTCAGGGTGGTACAACACAATGATCCTCTGAGAACACTATATTTTCTTGATGGCCTTGAGATTTCATTTATATGGATACAATGATTTCTACATGTTCTCTGAAGCCTGGATTCCTTTGGCTCATACAATTTCTACGCTTGGAAGTACTTTTAACTGGGGATCCATTATCTCAAACATGTGAGGAATAGGATAGAGGAAGCATAGAACCCAAAACCTGGAGAAACCCTTACATTCTACATGGCATCTTATCTACTGGATGCAATATGAACTAGGAATGTGTTCCCTGGTTTGAGCCTGAGATGGCATGTTTCCAAAGTGAATGTACATGTTTATTTTGAAATCTTGTGGGAGAATAGGTACAAAATATCAATTTCTTTAATTTGTAATGGCTTCATAACTCGAGTATATTCCTTAATTTTTAAACAAAATTTCCCAAGACTCTCTAAAGAAATAAGGAAAGTAATATCCAATATTTGGAATTGGTACTTACGTGAAAGAAGCACATATATCATAATATTTAAAGTCTTCAGCACCACATTTATTTCCAATCCATGTACTCGACAAGATGGTGTTAGGATAAATTTGCTAGCAGATCATATTGCAAGGGTTCAGTGCATCTTTGGTAAAGGATACGAAGAGGATATTTATTCCCTATGGGTTTTATGTGGGCTACCATTTTGTGAAGGATACTACATAGGCCAGAAAAGAAGCTTAGATTCAGATAGAGTACAGGCTCTCCACTGGGAGATACAAGAAACATGAACCCAGGTCACTGGTATTTGAGCATGCTAGTCAGGTGTTGTCTCATTGGTCATACCCACATAAATATTTTTAGGATGAAATATTCACAAAGAATGTCGCAAACTGGGATGATGTTTTGCAGAAGAAAGAAAAATAAGCCCTGGTCAAGTTCATGACCCTATCTGGGAATGACCAATTAAACTTTATAGAAAAGAAAGTAGGGGAAGTAGGAGTGACATAAAATCAACAAGAAGCTATAGAAAAGACAATGGACAGATCGAAGGCACACATGCTCTTAGAGGAAGATGAAAGGATGATGGAATATCAAAGGGAAACTATTATAGTGTCGTAATTTGCATCCATGTTAATAACTCTAGTCACCATCATAAGAGAAGAGGAGTTGGTGACCCTCGAGAAAACCTCAATGGCTGAATACACTCCACAACAGATTTTAGGGTGAACATTGATAGGAGGACTAGGAACTAAGCCAATGGTTTTTTCAGATGTCCTAGGAAAAGTATCTCCTATCATTTCTGACATGATCACAATATATAGTGACAACGAGGAGGTAAAAACTTCAGTTCCTATTGTAAATGAAGAAGTAAAAAAGGTGTTAGATATGATGTCCCACGGACAAAAATATTTAGGCGAGGAAACATAGCTGAAAACAATTGAAGGTGACCATAGCACTCGAAACCAAACACCACAACCAATGGATAAAGAGGGAGTAAAAATCAAAAGCCATGCATAACCAGGAGATAAATATGAGAATGGTAATTAAGCTACCATCGAGAGAAGTGATGAACCAATGAAAGGAAAAGATCAAGGAAAGATATATGTTGAAGATTCATCAGGAGGTAACACCAACAAAGGATAAGAGAATGCTTGACTCAAAGAAAACAAATAACTTGAGGAAATCAATATGAAACCTTCATCACATTTCACACTACCAGGACCAACAATCTGAGTTTAAAATGCATCAATAGAGATCATGGGTAATGCCCTAATTATAGAGAAAATCATATATTTGTCTATTAGGACAATGATGGGGTCAACATGAGCTTATTGGAAGTCTCAAATGGCACAATAACAAGGTAAAAGAACCAATCATAGGGAAAAATGAGTCAACAAAGGAAAATAAATGGTACTGGAGCATTTTCATACATCGAGAATTTTAGAAACTTCTCTCTCATGGAGGGACCAACCAATCCTAGAGTTGGTAGATGAACTATCCAATGTTCAATCCATCTCTTATGAAAGGAAAAGAAAATTGATTGTGAAGAGAACTGAAAAAATAGGAGAATCGCTTTGGACAATGCGGTAATTATCACGACGAAAGAAACCCTGCTAGATGTAGGATAATATAGGGTAAGTGAGTTATTAGGAGAAAGTAGGGTTATATCTAGTGCCACTATATATAGGGAAAGGAGGGATGAATTGAAATCTAATTATATTTTCTCCTTATTAGTTTTAATCCTAAAACTCCTCTCATCACCCAACCAAGAAGTACCTATTCTGGCACAAATGATTCAGAGTTTGAGGGAGCAAGTTATAATTCAGAAAATTCAGATAACGAGTCAGATAATATGGAAAATAACAATGAATATGTTCTGGGGGGTAAAAAACAACCTGAAAACAATCAACCATGGTTGGCCAAGGATTCCCTAGAATTACTAGGGAGATTGCATCATTTACTTAGGAAGTCAAAAAAAATTCTTGCAAAATTTTATTCAAAAACCTCTGACCTTCCTGAGGATCTGTAATGTACCTCTAAATTACCATATTTTCTTTTTTTTATTTCTAGGGGTACATTGCATATGGTATCAGAGAAAAGGTTACAACACTGGACCTAAACTAAGCCACATTAGCTGCTTAGCATATAATTCAATTTATGAAAAACTAATAAATTCTTATTGTTACAGACATAAAGCCCTTCTGTTTTGTGTCAAGTATGGTAGCTCAAGATGATGCAGGAATCAAAGTCGAAGGAAATTCAGAGCAGAGACCTCCTAGAGATCCAAGACAGAATAGTGATGGGAGCTCTCCCACATAGGTGCTGGAAACAATGAGGAATATCATTGTTGAGTTGTAGGTGTTCAAAGCTGACAACGAGAAACTAAAGAAAGAATAGAAGGAACAACAAGAGATAAATGAAGTCCCGCTACATAGTCTAGTGACCAATAAAATCCCAAAGGACGATAACCATGACGAAGAGGTCAACAAAAAGAGGTCAACAAAAAGGCCTCCAAGAATTCTAGGCCTGGAACAAAAAAAGGAGACAGTTTGTCTAAAGGTACACCTTCAGCTGAGGACAAAACTAAAACAGACAGAAAAAGAAAACAAGTAGACCACCTTGAAGGAGAATTTAAAAAGATTAAACCAACTACCTTTGATGGAGAATCTAGGACAGGAGAAGAAGATGAGGCATGGTTGTTCGAGATCAAAAAATACTTCCAAATCTACAACTATTCCAATAATATGAAGGTTAGAATGGTCATCTACAATCTAAAAGGGAAGGCTAGAATTTGGTGGCAAGACCTAAAATTGGCCAAGGGCCTAAAGGAGAAACGGATGGAATGGTCTGACTTTAAGAAGTATTTCAAGAAACAATACCTTTCTGAAAGCTACTATGAAAGGAAAACGAAAGAATTTTACGGGTTACGACTTGGAAAGATGACGATGGAGGACCTTATAACAAATTTCTGGAACTACTAAGGTTCGTACCATATATCTGGGAGGATAAGGTAAAAATCCAACGATTCTTAAGCTGTTTACCACAGTCCTACAGAGACAGAATTGAGTTTGATAACCCCAAATCCTTGAATGTAGTATTTAGGAAAGCATGAATGTGTTATGACCAGTATAAACAGTGGGAAGAGCTTCCCAAATCCTGGAAGGATAAGAAACAAGATCGAATGAACCAATGAAAGAAGGGATACTAGCCAGCTCCTTATCAGAATACAACAAAAATATTTTCTAGAAAACATTTTCACTCCAACCATCCGAATACGCAAGGCAGCGGTAAACCATTACATTTGGGAACGAAGAAGTTTGGGGATAGCCCCCGTGAACCATAAAGTGTTGGGAATGTGGAGAACCTCATCTAACGAGGAATTGTCCACGTTAAATTTCAGCAAACAGAACTGTTGTTCATAATTTGCAGGAAGCCTCGACGGTGGGTGACGTGGGCAGCAACCTGCATCAGATAAATGCAGCCATAGATAGTCGACAAGTTGACCACTAGTCCTCTGTGGTAGAAATCCAAGGTAAAATCAATAACACTCAATTTTTTTTTTAATTGACCCTGGATGTACGTTAAGTTATATTACTCCTGATGTGGTAGAGTCAAATAAACTTAAGAAACTGAAGCACACAAAATCATGGTTCGTACAACTAGCAACATGAACTAAAAGGAAAGTAGTTGACTTTATTTCTGATTTTGAGTTCATCTTAGATGGACAAAATATAACAACAAATCTGAACATCCTACCATTAGGATCTTACGATATGATTATCGGGATGGATTGGTTGGAACATCACAAAGAAGTACTAGATTGTTATACAAATATACTTAACTATAAAGATGATTTTGGCACTACTAGAACAACCGAAGGTATACCAAAACCGGTATCAGTTAGACAAGTTTCAGTGATGCAATTCAAGAAATGTATGAGAAATGGATGTCAAGTTTATGCCATCCAAGTAACGAATTTGTTAGAAAAAGGAGATAAGCCAAAGTTAGAAGACTTTGTTGTCCTACATGATTTTAGAGACATGTTTGTGTATAAGATACCGGAATTACCTCCTAGAAGGGAAATAGACTTCTCCATAGACCTACTACCTGGTTCAGTCCCTATCTCAAAAGAGCCCTACCGAATGAGTTTACCAAAAATAACAGAATTAAAAATACAATTACAGGAATTGTTAGACAAAGAATATATTAGAATGAGTGTTTCACCATGGGGGGCATGAGTCCTCTTTGTGGAAAAGAAAGACGACACTCTAAGACTTTGTATCGATTACATACAATTGAATAAAATCACTATTAAGAACAAGTAACCCTTTCTTAGGATAAATGACCTGTTTGATCAAGTAGGTGGGGCCAAGATCTTTTTGAAATTGGATTTACGATCCGGTTATCATCAAGTTAGGATAAGGGATGAAGATATAAACAAAACAACTTTTTGAGCAAGATATGGGCACTACGAATTCATAGTCATACCTTTCGGACTCACTAACACACCAGCCACATTTATGTGCCCGATGAACAGTATTTTCAGCCAGTACTTAGACAAGTTCGTAGTAGTATTTATTGATGACATTCTAGTCTATTCTAAAATAGAGGAAGAACATGAAGAACATTTGAGAATAGTTCTGCAAATGTTGAGGAAACACAAACTGTATGCCAAATTTGATAAGTGTGACTTTTATCAAAAGGAAATCCAATATGTAGGACATGTAATTTCAACAGAAGGCATTGCCATAGACCCTGAGAAAATAAAATCCATCTTAGAATGGTCGGTACCTAAGGATGTAGTAGATATTCGGTCATTGATGGGAATCACTGGATATTACCGCATATTTATAGAAGGGTTTTCCAAAATAGCCTACCCTATCACGTCATTACAAAAGAAAGGGACCAATTTTAACTGGTCACAGAAGTGTCAAGACAGTTTTAACAAGTTGGAGGAATTATTGACAACTGCACCCATCCTGAAGGTAGCAGACCCAGATAAAGACTTTACCATCTATGTTGATGCGAGTAAGAAGGACTAGGTGGTTTCTGAACCGAGGAAGGACATGTGATTTGTTATGACTCTCAGAAATTAAAATAACATGAGTGGAATTATGTCACCCATGACTTATAATTGGCAGTGATAATACACGCCTTAAGAATGTGGTGACACTACTTAATGGGCAGGAAATTTCTACTATTGGCAGATAAAAGCAGTCTGAAATATTTGCTTAGCCAACTAGACCTTAATGCAAGGCAAGTAATATGGATATACTTCTTGAGCAAATTTGACTTCAAAGTCAGACATACCAAGGGTAAGGAAAATAAGGTTGAAGACACTTTAAGCAGAAGAGTCCATGGGTTATTTGAAATAAATATCAGCATAGAAGAAAGTGATCTGGAACAAAGAATAAGGACGGCATGTATTAACGACGAAAATTACACTAAGATAATGACATAATTACAAAACAGTACCACAAACTCAAATAAACTAGATCTAAGTATCGGTAAGAAGGGACTACTACGATTTAAAAATAGACTTTACATACTAGATTCAATAGAGTTAAAGTTGATAGTCTTGGACGATGTGCATAAGAAACCATATTATGGCCATCTAGGATACCAGAAAACGATAACAACACTTAGAAAACTATTTTACTGGCCTAATATGAAGGGCGAAACAACAAAATACTTGGCTAGGTGCCAAGATTGTCAGCAGGTTAAGGCCAAACACCAACATCCAGCAAGCCTATTACAGCTAGAATACGGTTTCTTGCAGGTTAAGGCCAAACACCAGCATCCAGCTGGCCTATTACAGCCATTACCAGTACCAGAATGGAAATGGGAGACCATATCGCTGGACTTTATAATAGGTTTGCCAAAAACTAGGAAACATAATGATTCTATTATGGTTGTAATCGATAAACTCAGTAAGTTTGCACACTTTATTCCTGTAAAGTCTACTTTTAAATATATAAACATTTCTAAAATATTTATGAAAGAAATTTTTAGACTGCATGGTATTCCTAAAATGGTTATTTCAGATAGAGACGTAAAATTCACATCCGCTTTTTGGAAGGAATTGTTTGCAGGGATAAATACTAATTTGAATTTCAATACGAGTTATCACCCACAAACAGAGGGACAACTCGAAAGGACAAACCAAATCATAGAGGATAGGCTCTGCATGTACGTAAGAAAAAAACCAAACAAGTGGGAAGACTATCTACACTTGGTAGAATTTTCATATAACAATGGATACCAAACTTCGGCTAAGTTAATCCCTTTCGAGGTACTATACAACATAAAGTGTATGACCCCAATTAGCTAGGATAACCCAGTTGAAAGACTCATGGTTGGACCAGAGATGCTCCAAGAAATGGAGAATATGGTAAGGAATGTACAACAGAACTTAAAATAAGCACAGGACAGACAGAAGAGCTATGTAGATCACAAAAGAAGACACTTGAAATTTCAAGTGGGAGACCATGTTTATTTGAAGCTCAAAGCCCAAAAAAGTTCATTGAAGTTAGGAAACTGTGTCAATATGGAACCCAGGTTTTGTGGGCCCTTCGAGATACTAGCTCTAATTGGACCCGTAGCATACCAACTTGCACTTCCAACTAATTTAATAATTCATAATGTATTTCATGTTTCGTTGTTGAAAAAGTATGTTCATGACCCTACTCATATGATTGATTGGAACTTGGTGCAGGTGGAACCCGAAGGCAAGTTCCAGGTGGAACCCCTCTGTATTCTGGACCAGAGAGAAATAGCACTTCGGAAGAGAGTCGTCGCTCAAGTAAAGGTGCAATGGAATCACCTTAGTCCTAAGGAGGCCACTTGGGAGTTGGAGGGAGATTTGCAAAAATATCATCCAATCTTGTTCCAAGAAAGGAACGAACACTGAGGACAGTGTTTTATTGAAGGGGCAAAGGATGTGACATCCCCCAAAAAATAAATTATTTTTGAAATTTAAAATTTGTTGGAAAATTTTTGCCATTTATGGCAATTCCGAATTTAAAATTTGATAATTGTAATTAATTATTATGACTGTTGGGCAGATATCTGATTTGACCCAACTAATTATTTGACTATGACACTTGTATAAAAACATAATGTTTTATATTGATTGTAGGAGGACAAATGGAACAACCATGTTAAAATCAACTGACCATGACTTCATGAGTGGGGAACATGTTGGAACTACCTCTAGGTTGATTGTTACAAGTGGAAAATCAGAGATTTGGCCATGGGAAGCCCTTGAAAAATCAGGGATTTAGAAAGTTGTGGAAATTCCCAAGGAGGGGGAAGAAAGACCTAGGCAAAGGAATTTTTGGTTAAATAGCATATGTGAGGAGGCAGGATGTTGCCTAGTATGCAGGGAAAAAGACTACTAGTTTTCTTGTTGTTATGAACACTACTGATGTAGTGTGAGGCAAGAGGAGTCTACTGAAACTGAAAGACATTGTTGAGAAGGAGATTCCAATTTTTCCCTCATGGATTCATGGTCAAGCTAGGGGGTGAATCGGGCAATTGATCTGGCTACCTTGTTCTACAGTTGGGAAGAACGTGGTTGTTCCCTTTGTCTTCCCACGAACTGGTTTAGATATGTTAAAAATCTTCTCCTTCTTTGTTTGAATGATTTCATGTATATGATATGATGCATCTACTTGAGTTCAATTGAAATAAATTCCATGGATGACATATGTTCGCTTGTATGAAGTTTTAATCAAAACTAAACTCTGGAATGGTTTCTCTGTAACTGGAATTTTTAAGCAGAATTATCTATGTACAAATGAAATTGAAATAACCGATCTACCTAAATGTGTATGTTTATTTTTGTAATATGAAATTCTGGGTAGAACTATTTATGTATGAATGAGCTAGGAAGGAATAGATCTATTTACAGACATATGTTTATTTATGTAGTTGAAGTATTAAGAAAATCTATCTATGAATAAGTGGAAGCTGAGAAAGTCTGCACTTATATTACATATAAACTTATATATAGATATGCAAGGTATATAGATACAATTATAGTTAGTACCGTGTATAGGTTTTATTTAAATAAAGATTTAATGACTGCAACAAGAATCCAACTTATACATAAAATTATTGTCATGGTGTTTGAACAAACAAACTATGCCACGAGGAAAACAATTGCCTCTTGTTTAAAGAAATTCCTAAGTCGAAAGGTTTTAAAATGCTCTGTAAAACTCATTACAGTACCATATCAAATTGAATAGTTCATTGTTCCGTTACAAGATAATACAGTAGTAGAATACCCCATAAGAATATGGATTTGAAGATAATTAAAATAACCTAAATCATAGGCTGAAAGATCCTTTAATCTAAGCGTTTCCATTCATACAAAGTAAAAGGACCCAACTGAAGGAAAACATAGATATATAGAAGTAGAAATTAATAATTATATATATATATATATATATATATATATATATATATATATTACAGTTGGAAATAGAACAATATATGTGTGTGTGTGTGTGTATAAATAATAGCTTGACAATAACAGAAAGAAAGAGCTAAATAACATTTTCGATTCTGATGACAAACCCTGGAAATTTAAGACAATATGTACAATCTTTGAAAAAGAAAAAAAAACCATAGAATCACAACATGGAAACTTAATTATGAGAATCATTCGCGTATTCGACAATAACCGGGACCGTGTATCCAGCCTAAAACCCTATTTATATCTTACAAAATGTGCCAATAGGAAATGGATCGATTGGTCGCTTACAGTAAGATCAAATTCAAATTTAATTGTCACAAAGTTAAGGGTACAACCCTTAGGGATCCTCCGTTAAATAAAAAAGACCAAGTACAAAACTAAATCGTGTGCCATATTAGTTTGGCATCTCTACTTGCGATGACTATATCCGAGTCGAAGCACCCAATAGAGGCTGTAATAAGTTGACACGCTAGATTAGAACCCGTTTACCTTTTTCCTTACATGGCATGACTCCGAGTTGAGACTTGTGAGTAAACAACCCCTACGAGGAAGCACAACAGTAAGGAAAATGAGATAACATTGAAAACTCTCAAATGGATTAGATTAAAGAAAATCTAAGACAACCTTTGCACTACAGAAAACTTGATGCCCATGATTATGTATGATTAGTTAACTTACGGTATGAGTCAGACGGATCACCATACGGTCGAGGAAAATTCCTATAGAATGGAGGGAAGTGGGTTGAGGTCAAACTGATGGGTACCTCGCAAAACATCAGGAGGTCCCACCATTAGATTGATGTAAACAATTAGTTAGCAATCAAAATAAAATATTATAAGGAAACTGTAAACTTAAAATGATTTAAAACCATAGAGAGATCCTACTCTACCAAAATAGTATAAAATGACTGAACTGTGCAAACATGAGACTTCACCTTTTCCCTGTAATAATCGTTATGGTTGGACGACTGACATTATTAAACCAAAACGAGAGTCAACATAATTTTGGGATACTGGAAAGCCCAGTGTCATGGAATACTCATCTAACAACCCTAATCTCTGAATATTAGAACAATAACATTAGCTTACAGTAAAGATTTCAGGAGGGAACCCAGTATGCCATGATGCCTTCTGGGAGGGTCGGGAAACTTTAAAGACCCAGTACATTGAAAATATGATTTACTCATATAAAAAACCCAGTAACAACTGGTAGGAAATGATTGACCATACAGGGGAAAGTCAAACCCTAAGCACGGAAAAGAACCCTCGTAGGACTTTGTTTTAAACACATAGTTACAACTTTGATCAGGGTGTTAATGCACAGAGAACCTCCTACATACTAAAATACTCAGGATTCAAAGGGAAGTCTTCATTCCCTCCGAGTGGAAGACAAAAGAAAAGAAGTTATGAAATGACAGGGTCAGCCTCAATCAAATCCTAACCTCAAGAACCTCACAAACTAGTTCTAAGAATTTACAAAGGTTTCAAACAGTCGAAAGAAACAAGTAAAGTTTTTTTTATATACTTCTAATGCAAGGAAACTTCACAGGTTAATGAAAATAACGATCATAGGATACACTTACCTTTCGAAATCTACAACCAGGGACTCTGAAGGAATTTCCAGTATTGGTGAGAGTCCAGTCTTCCATGGAAGATTGTTCAGTTGAGCCGAAAGTAATAGAGGTTGTATGACTGAACCCTATATTCCCACCAGACTGGAGTGCGAAAAAAGAAACAATAATGGAAAAGAAAATGTCCCGACGATCCGAGTAACTGGGGAGTAAAGGATACATGTCAAGGCCATGTGACCGACCTGAGGTGGAGAAAGCAAAGTGGGCATAGAGACTGAACATTAACCCTAGGAGTACATCACTAGAACTTTAATTAATATCACAGGATGGGGCTTTAAAACCTTGCCAGTGTACTCCTGCAATTGTATTTAATGCTCAGTTATGGAGGAGATTAAGCGAAAAAGAGTTAGGTTTAGACTGCACCCTTTGCTCATTCTGGTTATGATAGGATAGTTAACTTTAGTCTCATAACTACCTAAACACTGTTAGCTAGCTTGTGTTCCACTGAATCGTGACCTTGTCCCTGGTGCTAAACTCTTATTCTTCCTAGTGATAATGCTAGCTTAAAACAAGTACCACAATATCTACGTATGGTAGATTATCAGGGGTTAGGTGTTGCACGATGGGAAAACCCACTCCTTTTGGGAAGGATTCTATATGTTACAAAGTCATTGTTGTAGGTTTGTGAACAAGCATGGAAGACCATATATTAAAATGGGAAAGTTAGGGTTCAAGTACTCAATATACGTTACTGTATAGATGTATATATATATATATGTATTTAATATCTATGAGTACACTATAGGCATTGAATAAAGGTACTAGAAATTATTAGAGAGGTCCTTTCACAAATTTCTAAGTCAGTATGGTGTCGGGTTGTTCTCTTGTAATGGAAAAATTTTAATCTGTAAGTATAGTGAACATTATTACCGTTATGAAGTTTTGTAAGCGAAAATGGAGATTAGTACCCCTAGAAATATATATATATATATATATATATATGGTAATTTAGAGGTACATTACAGGATCATATCAAGAAATTTATATTGGCAATAAGACTAATGGATTTCCAGCCCGAAGACATATTATGTATATTTTTCCATTACACCTTTAAGAACTTGGCTTCAATATGGTATTTCAACCTTTAGGTTAGATACATTAACAGTTGGACACAATTTTAGAAAAAAATCTTGGATAAATTTTCCTAATAAATGATTATCGGGGCCCTGATGGCTCAACTTTTCACTACCACTATGGGCCCAAAGGATAAATTCAAGGATTTCAACCAAAATTTCATGACTATCCTCAACAAGATTCAAATAGATGACAAGCCGACCCAATAACTACAAATTGAGGTGTATGCTAATGCATTATCGACTTCTATGTCCATGTTCGTTAAGAGGGCCAATAAACCTACTCTTGTCAAAAAAATTGACGAAGCCAAAATTATTGAATTTCAAATGAAAGGATGTAAATATAGTCATATTAAATAAATAAATGAAAAATCCACCTAGGCAAGGACTTTTCTTAACATGGCCATCTGGTAAACAAAATGAACATAACATGGAAAAGGACAATGCAGATATGGAAAGATTACAAAGGATTGTTAAGAATTTTTCCAATGAGATTCTAAACATGAAGAGGAATGCAGGGGAAGGAACATCAAACCATAGGTGTTACAAACCTTTCTTTAGAAAAAAATCACCTTTCAAGGCTCTAGAGCCCCCTCCTGCTGACTTGAACATTGACATGGGATAAGTTTCCTCGGATTCATATTGTAACTATCATGAAGAACACTATTCAAAAAGGGATTTCCCTGAATGGGTGAATGTTATGAATATGTTGGTGAATCATTTCTTGGATGGCTATTCCCTGAAAAAACACCCAATGAGCATACATCAAATAACACAGAAAATGATGTTAGTGAACCACCTAAGAAAACAATTATGGTTCTATGGGATGTCAGTCACACATCATCTTTTGATGTTCCTACAGAATAAGAAGAATTTCCTGAAATTATGGAAGTCCAAACTAGGATAAAGTCACCCATCATGCGAAACCAATCTACCATTGTAAAAGATCCTAAGAGACCCAAAAATATGCCTCTTTAGCTCAACCGAGCCCATCGTTGAGTTATGGTCTAAAGTTCCAAGCTCACGAAAAAACAAAGCTTGAGTATAATGTTGTAGAAGACCTGAAGAAATTCAAAGGGAACATTTTGGTGATGGACTTGTGTAGAATTCTAACTTTATTAGGATATTATTTACCTAACTTATTGCAACTAGTAGAAGAGGAGGGTAGTATTATTCTTTTGCGGGTAGACTACATTTGGAGCTGTCTTGAATCCAACTTCGTAGTGGTGAGGAGAAGTGAGGACAACCGACACAAACTGATACTTCTCTCTCCTCCTTTTCTCTCTCATTTTATGTATGGATGGATGGAATTTAGGAATATTGGGTACCATTTGTTAGAACTTCCTTAGTTTAAAAAAGACAAACTAAGGAGAACTCAACCTATCCATAGGGTGAGATTTCCCACAATAATATGACAACATGACAACATGATACAATAATGGTGGTGGTGGATAAATTGAAAAAGGATGCTCATTTTGTTCTAGTGAACATGACTCATACAACAACTAATTTGGAGAGTTTATTTGAGGGAAACTGCTAGGTTGCATGGAATACGTAAGGAAATTGTTTCAGAAAGAGATACAAAGTTTACTTCAAAATTTTAGAGAGAATTATTTAAGGGATTTGGTACAAATATAATTTTAGCATTGTTGAAAGATTAATTGTTGAAATATTAAATATTGCAAGGATTAATTAATTATCAAAAAATATTAATTAACTATTGCAGGGATGATAAATTATTGCATGCCATTATCGAAAAAGATTGTCGAAAGTTTAGATGTTGGAAGAATGGTTATCGTTGATGTCAACCCTTGAACAAAGTTGCATGTCGAAGTAAAGTGGCAATAAAAAAAAGATAACAAGTTGCATGTGATTTGCACGTGACTTGAATTCCATCATGAGTTACATGGAAGTTGCATTTCATTAAGAAATTTATCTTTAAAACACATAGAGGAGTCAATTGCAAATCAATTCTAAGAATATAGGCTAGACATCTGAGGCAATGAGTCAAAGACAGATAATTTAGGTTAAGTAATAAGTTTGCAGGTGGTGAGAGTACAAAGAATGGGTTTCATACAAGAAATCCTTGAGTTTATCTGCGGGTTTCAGGAGGAAAAGCGCGGACATCCACGACCTGTAGTGAGGAAAAATACAAGAATACCAGGGATATGGAACTTAGTTCAGTATCAGGGTAAATGTATGTCTTCCATAGTGTGTTAGGGAGTTATTATAAATATATAAGGAATGTGTATGTCTCAGTGACTTATAAGGACTTGATTTGAAGAAATATTTTGTGGATTTTGGTATGAGGTATGTGTGGTTGTAGTCTTTATGAGATATTGGTATCAGTAGCAGCAATAGGTTATCGGTTATAACAATATAGGTAGTGACAGGGTTGTCTACATTTATATTTTAGGGTGGTTATACAGGGCAAGGAAGGGGGGTTATATCCTCTTTCCAGTTGGAGCCATAAAATTAGGGATTTGGAGATTCCTTTAGGTTGGAACATATAAATAGGGGGTTGGAGCCTACTTCTAGTTGTAGCTAGAGAAATAGGAAGTTGGTCCTTCCAATGAATGTATTCTTTATTCAATAAGAAAAACATTTCATGATTTTTTCTTGTATTGGGTTTCCATGTAAAATTTTGGTGTACTGTGTTTATGTGATGTTTATTGTGTTGACAATATTTTGAATGATCATAATATTCATTGCAGGTTTTATATTGTTATTAAAATTACTATTTTTTCTCATAGTGATTCACTCCCCCATCTCATTATTCCAGTAAGCACAACATACTATCCATAGTCAAATGGGAATACAAAGAGAGTCAACCGAGTTATTGAAGACATGTTCAGTTGGGACAACCCAATAGATAGAGTACTACTTGGGCCACAATTTCTCAAGTATATGGAATACAGGATGGTCACAATTAAGTAGAATTTTAAAGTAGCACAAGACATATAGAAGATTTATAAAAACAAGATCAAGCAAAATACATAATTTAAAGTTGGACAACATGTTCTTTTGAAAGGGAATACCAAGAAGAGCTCATTAAAGTTGGGTAGCTATACAAAGCTAGCAACTAGATTTTGTGGTCCATTTGAGATATTGGACATAATAGGGCTATTTGCATACACGATTGCATTGCATGCTTCTATGAATGTTCATAATGTATTTCATGTATCTCTTCTGAAAAAACATGTGCATGATCCTAATCATGTTATTGATTGGAATTTGATTCAGGTGGAACCAAAATGAGAATTTCAGGTCCAACCAGTGCACATATTGGGAATGCCAAAATAAGGGGTAGGGGAATGTATGCCCTAGTTTTGAGTCCCTAGAATAATAATGTTTTTTTGTTTATTCATGTAAGGTCCAAGTTCCTAGAAATGTGATTATTTGAATATTAATAATAAAATACATTTTTGGATGCAAGACGGACAAGGACAAAGATAAGGGCTATGATTCCATGAGAGAGGGTGGCTAAAAGGGGCTACACATATTTTATTATATTTTATTCACCCATATTTTATTTAGTGGGGAAAATTAGTTACATTAGCTTCTTCGGGAGGACACCTAATTCTTAATTGCATGTAATTATATAAAGCCCATTTTTGGTTGTTTAGGGGTTCCTCATTTTGCGTTGTTACTCAATCATTCGTTAATCAATTATCTTGGTTCCTCATTCATTCTCTCTCTTGGTATGGGCATGGTAAATGAATTACGAGAGGGAAAGATCCATTTCTTGTTGGTTGTAGGTAATTGTTTATTATTTCAACAAGGAATTGATGCATGTGTGTATGAGAAAGATGAAAGTTGTGAAAGAACTATCCATAGATGAGAATCCTTGGGGTTTCCATCATTAATATTTCCTTACCAGTAGCATTGGATCCCGAGAAAATAAGTGGAAAATCTTGAGGAACTGCATGGTATAGAAATGGGTTAATTTATTTGGGTTGTACAAGCTAAGGGGGAAAGCGGGATGGTAAACTATGATTGTTGTGTGGTTGGAAACCCATGAGATATTGTTATCTAACTTTTGTGTGTTTTAGAGTCTACCTAAGACCCTTCCTTGTGGATTCATAGCACTGGCTTGGGGATGACCTGTTGTTGAAAGATAGAACAACAATGTCTATGGTTGGTAGGAACATCCAACGTTTGTAGCTAAAAAATTAGTTTCTATGGTTGGGTATGTCTGACGTATACAACTAGTTGGTGAAGGGTTTATTTAAAGACAAGTTTTATATTTGTTTTTTTTGTGATTTATATTCTATTGTGTATTATTTTTCTCCCAAGTGTGTTTACATCTTCATGCATGTTTGTCATTAATTCTATGTATAGCATGTTATGGATAGCTTAACATGTTATTGTTAATTGCATGTGATGGTTTAATGCTTCTTGATTAATTAAATATTTGTATCTAAGAATATCTTTGAGTTTTATGGTAACAGGTACATTAGAGTCCTCAAAGTAAACTTCATTTTTCATATGGTGGACATGAAAATATGGGAAATCTAGCACGTGTGGAAAAAAATAGCTAAAAAAGACAGATTGATATTAGTCACTACTTAATCTACTCTATTTGTTATTTATTATATGCATTATATTACGTTGTCAGTGTTCATCTTCTTCATCATTGTACATCATTACTTTATTACTATTCACCTTAATCCTCATGTAAATTCTGAGGTGTCATTCTTTATTGTACTCTCTAGATTATAAAAATTCTTTTGTTGATCTAAAAGACAGTTTTATAGTATTAAGGTCAACCTCACAAGGATATGAATCCCCTTATTTTTAAGGAGGTGTTACTCCTATTTTTCTTATAAACTTTTAAATAAAACAAAATATGAGAAGGACCATTCTTTCTAAATGATAACATTCACAATCAAAATAGTCCCCGAGATTGGGACCATGTATGTTTAAAAGAAAACCATATACATGCAATATTTTACAATGTAGATAAACCAAATGATTATGATAAATAAGAGGTTGAAATTTGCATCACAACATTGATTAAGACATTAGAAAATATCCACAGTAAAGAGATAAGAAAGATGGACTGCATTTATAAGAGAACTTTAAATGATCATTCCATTAGGCACCAAAAATATTATGATGGATAAAACATTTGGAAACTCAAGGTTTAGATCAAAGTCTTTGACAATACAAAATAATGTAGTATCCCAAGTAGTTCTCTCAGAGTCTCAAAAAATAATATGAGTCTTTAAATAAAAAAAGTGAATTTATTTAAAGAAAAGATATGCATTTGGCCTTCAAAGAGGACTCAGATTGGGCTCCCATAGACCATAAAATGAAAATACCTCAAAGATAAAAGGAAAAAAATGAAGGGTCCGAATTTTTTTCATAGAATACTCGGAAATAGAAGGAAGTATGACAAATGATTGTAGAAGAAACATACATAAAAAGGGGAAACACGGTTACTACTTGACTCATTGTGATGGAAGGTTTTTGTAACCTTTACTTGCTTGTAGTTGTTTCTTTTATGGGTGTCTATTGTGATTGAGGTAACATAACCACTGCAACTGTTCCTTAATTTTATGGTTCGGTAATTTTGATTAATGTCTTTTTCAACCACTCCTCGATATACTCCCTTAAAGGTGTTATAGTGATTTCATGCTTACTTTTAATTTCAAATAATTGATTTTCAAATTGTCTTAGATCTATTTCTGATTGATGCAATGTGTCATAAACTTCATCATTCATGTTGATATACCAAACTAACCTTCTTAACTTCTTCTTCAGAAAAGTCTATTGTTTCGGTAAATTCATTTACCCAAGCAAAAATTAATGCATTAAGTTGTCCCATTAAAGTTTATTTTCATAAAATCATACCAGTATCCATCAATAAATTGGAACCATCAAGATCCTTTGTAATATCTACAAGTTTAAGAAAGAAATAACTTTTATTTTTATTTTTCAAAACATCAAAATCTCACTTATCTTTTTTTTCAATGCTTTAATTATTCTTAGCCAACATGCATTGAACTGCTTCATCTGGTAAGTTGAAGGAAGTTTTTGTTCTTTTCGGTGAGATTCACTTAAGCCCAAGACTTTAGATGAGAATGTATTCACAACTTCTTTGTAAAATATTTCATCATTTTCTAGGCCTTTTTGCAAGTATTCCTTGAAATTTTGTATTCTTGATGAAAAGTTAGAAATACTTTGAGAAAGATTCCAAATTTATTTAATTATATCAATTCTATTCTTTCTGCCATCACCAACATGTTTTCTTATTTCTTGTAATAAAATTGATGAGCTTTTATATTTTCTTCTTCTTTCTGGGACAATCTCTAAAGCAAACATTGTTTGGATTGAAGTCAAAGGTTCCAAAACAATGGTCCTAGTATCAAGGAAAATTATGAATATTTTATTCTCATCTGCAACCATGAATTTTATTTTTGCATATTCTCAATAGATTGCTTCAAATCGTCTCTAGTTGCTCCATGGAACACTTCAATTTTTTACAGTGTGACTCCATCAAGGTCAATTGAATATCTCCATATTTTCGAGTGAACTTTTGTTTTTACTATTGACCTTTTCCAATAAAAAAATAGTATACTTCCGATTGTAGGCCGCATGGTGCAAAGTAACAGATTCCTCCTTGAATATTTCAAGATCCTGGGTAATCATAGCATCAATTATTTCTGTAGTTTCCAGTAGTATTTTTGCAGACCAACTAGGTTCTTCAATGAGCTCATCTATGTCCATTGCACATGGACTCTCCTAGACTTTAGGTATTCTTTTTTGGATTACTGAGAGGGGGGGTGAATCAGTAATAGAGAAATTTAATCCTTTTTAACCATATGATCCAAGTGTTACATCAATGTAGCATTATCATCCAATAACTGCAGAGTAAATAAGTAATGAACAAATGAAAAATGATACACATACACAGTACACCAGTGTTTTACGTGGAAACCACGGAATGATTTTTCTTATATGTCTTGAAGAATTACATTCATTGGAAGCACAAACTTCCTTTGTTTTCCAGTTGGAACTCAAAGGAGGCTCTGACCCCCTTGTTTCTTAGGGTACAACCTGAGGGAATATCCAACTCCCCTATTCTCTGGCTACAACTATAAGGAGGATAAAACCACCTATGTTCTCCGGCTACAACCCAAAGGTGGCTACAACCACCTGTCTTTGCCCTGTCCAACCACCTTGAATTAGAAGTACAATGATGGAACCATTGTCACACTATCACTGTGAGATATACCATTGTAAACATGTACCAATAAACCTGAACCATTCATCAACCATGCATCAACCTGTACCTCAACCTGTACCATAAACAAGTGCATCAACCATGCACCAACTTGTACCAAACAACCTATAATCAACCTGTACCATAAACAAGTGCATCCAAACATGTACCAAGTATGTACCAATAAAGTGTCAACTACTCATCCACTATGACTCATCAATATGTACCAATATCATCAACTATACAGCTCATGTATGTGGCAACTCATCAACTACTTGTCTCAACCATGTACCCAACATGTACCTTAACCAAAATCCCTCACCAATTTCATCATCCAAATATGATTTGTAACTATGTAATAGAACTCGTGTATATGATCATACCTGAAAACCTTCCTTAACTTTCACAACAAGAGACTGGCATTTTCATCAAACTTTTCTTTAGTCTCACATGACTAGTTTGGGATTAGTCCACAACCCTAACATGAAATAATCATAACTATGTACCTGTAATGAATAAAGATATGAAAAAAGTACACAATGTTGTTCAGTTTGTTTTATGCAATTCCTCTAGGTGTCACTACTTGTAACCTCTCAAAAAAAGAGTTATAGAAAAAATGGCATACCTTGTTGAATTCTGGATTATTCTAGAGAGTGACCTTGTAGAGCATGACCCGCACAGAATATTTGTTGAATCTATATCAAAATTTTACACATAATACTACATCATGTACCCTAACCAACACATTTAATCTTACCGAATTTTGATATGTTATGAATAATTTATGACGTTTTTACCCGAAACCCTGTTTTAGACTAGTTTCAGGACTATCCACAAACCCTATTTTCCGCGAAGTGTAACTCCACAAATACAATGACCCACAAGATGCAATGTTTACCATAGATACTTGGATATGTCTCCTCAATGTCCTATCAATTTCACTGTCTGAATCATTCTAGAAAAACAATTATTGCGAAAATGGTGATATGACCTGTAAATAACATACCTTAGAAAGCATCATCAAAAGAATTTATCAACCCTTGAATTTCAACTTTCTTTTCTTCACCTTCCCTATGAAATTCGGCTTATATATCCTTTGGTTACCTTAGTCACCTATATATATTCAATATTCTCAAGTGTGTTATGAAATTAGAGAGACTTTCCTCTTATTTATACTTTCCAAGTAGCTTCCTTAGAAGCATCTTCTAGGTCGCTTCGCCCACTTTCCTTATTTTAGGGTTAACCGAGTTCTAATTTCTCCATTAAATTTATTATTTAAATAATTTATTTTTTATTCACTTTGAATTATAGTACACTCATCACTTCACTTTATTATTTACCTTCTAAAATCTCTTAAACCACTTTGACTACTTTGACCTTTTGGGGCTTCTAGATGACATATGAGGGTCCTCCAACTTTGTAAGGCCATAACTCTCAAACCGTGATGAGTTATGTGATGTTATACATACCACCATAAATGGAATGACATGGAATATCCATCCAGAATAGTGTTACCTTCAAATATATCAAAACTCATACCATTGTCCATCAAACAAACTTGGGTCCATTACCCAAACCTGGGTTCTCCAACTTCTCATGGACATAACTCTCTAACCATGGGGAGTTATGTAACATTCAACATACCAATGGAAATGGAACGACATGTACTATCCATATAGAATAGTATTACCTTCAAATATATTAAAACTCATACCATTATACATGAAACAACTTTGAATCCATTACCCAAACCTTTGTGCTACCAGAATTCGCTATCAGAATTTCTTCAAGGGTTGACATCAATGACAACCAAACTTAATCA
The DNA here is from genome assembly GCA_009831015.1 of Picea engelmannii. Taxonomy (NCBI): domain Eukaryota; kingdom Viridiplantae; phylum Streptophyta; class Pinopsida; order Pinales; family Pinaceae; genus Picea; species Picea engelmannii. The sequence goes on from ML799292.1 coordinate 461,177, forward strand.
ACAATATCCCCCTTTGGAATTGATGGAAACACTCTAATGCAATAATGAAGTCATATCACTCATGCTTCCCCTGGAACCATGCCTCTATCCTCTACATCTTTGTGACCATTGCTCCCCTTAGAGTCATGCCTCTGTCCTCTGCATCTGATAAATATCTCCCCCTTTGTCATCAATGGAAAAGGTATCTTTTCATCTAGGGCTGCTCCCCCTAACTGAATTGTCTGATCTCCCAACATGAATTGTCCTCTTTATGGTCTTCCTTGTGTACAGCTAAGACATATAAGATAAGAATTCAAAAGGATTCATTTTGGAGTAGAAATAACTCTGAGTCTCTAGCGAAGATACTCAAAGGCTTCCCATGGAAGCAGTTTTGTAAAGATGTCTACCACTTGTTCTTTTGTGCCCACATACTCAACTTTGATGTTCTTTTTGCAACCTGTTCCCATAGAAAGTGATACTTGGTTGGAATGTGCTTCATGTTGGAGTGAATCATCGGGTTCTTTGAGATACTGATGGCTCTTGTATTATCACAATAGATTGGAATGGGCTCATCATACTCAACCTGTATATTTGTAAGAGTTTTTTTCATCCATAGAACCTGTGTACAACATGCCGATGTTGCAATATACTCTCCCTCGGCTGTAGATAGAGATATTGATGATTGCTTCTTTCTTAGACATGATACTAAAAACTCACCCAAGTAGAACGTTGCTCCACTGGTGCTTCATCGGTCATCAATACAACCTACCCAATTTGCATCTGTGTAGGCAATAAGTGATAGATCATTTCCTTTTGGATACCATAATACAAACTCTTATGTTCCTTTGAGATATCTAGAAATCCTCTTCACTGCTAATACATGTGATTCCTTTGGAGCTTCTTGAAATTGTGCCACCTGTCCAACTGTTTGCATTACATATGGTCTAGATGTTGTCACATATAGTAGGCTACCAATCATTGACCTGTATTGCCTCTGATCTGTAGACTTTGAATCATCATCTTTGCTTAACTTGCAACTAGTTTGCATTGGAGTGATAACTGGTTTGGAATCTTCCATTCTAAACCTATTTAGCATTTCTATGATATAATTGGTTTGAGAAATAAAAATAACTTGGCTTCTTTGACATATATGAAGTCCCAGAAAGAAGGATAGTTCTCTAAGTAATGACATTTCAAATTCATTATTCATATCCTTTGCAAATTTATGGCTTAACTTGTCATTATCACTACCAAAAATAATATCATCAACATAAACTTCAATTAATAAAATACTATCTTGACTTACCTTGATGTAGAGGTTGTTTTCCACACTTCCTTTTCTGAACCTTGCCTGTTGTAGATATTTATCTAGTCTAGAGTACCATTCTCTAGGATCTTGTTTTAGACCATACAAGGCCTTCTTTAATTTACACACATAATCTGGATTCTCTGACAACTAAAATCCTTTTGGTTGTTTAATGTAAACTTCTTCTTCAAGTTCCCCATTCAGAAAAGCTAATTTTATGTCCATCTGAGACACTTTAATATATTTGGAGCATGCATAAGCTAAAAGCAATCGGATTGCTTCCATTCCAAAAACTTATGGCAAATGTCTCTTCAAAGTTGATTCCTTCAACCTGTGCATATCCTTTACATACCAATATAGCTTTGTTCCTTGTAACCTATCCATAATCATTCAATTTATTCCTATATACCCACTTGGTGTTGATCACATTCTTATCATTTGGTCTTGGAACCAATTCCCAAGTGTCATTTTTTTCTATTTGATCCAATTCTTCATCTATGGCCTTGTTCCAAAATTCATCCTTGTTGTCCTCTTCAAAATCGGTTGGTTCAATCGTAGATGTGAGTGCTAGGTGTGTTTGTTTTGATGAACGTATTCCTATTCTAGTCTCAACTCATGTGTCTTTGTTTCCGATAATCTGATCTGAAGGATGATTCTTCTGTACTCGTCTGTTAGGTGTTTTTGGAGTCACTTGTTGAACTTTTTCTTCTATTTCTATTGGATACTCTTCGTCTTCCCCTTGTTTTTCATCTTTTGTTTCTTCTTCGTAAAGTTGTTCCATTGATTCATTTTCTTCTTCCTTTAATTCTTGTCTACCTTTTTCATCAATTGTTACGTTGATGCTTTCCACCACTTTGTTCAATCTTAGGTTGTAACACTTGTATGCTTTTATTTTACTTGAGTAATCAACAGGTACTCCTTTTTCCACATGAGAGTCAAACTTCCCCATTCTTCCATCTTCCCTTTTGATGTAGCATTTCCTTCCAAAAACTCTGAAGTGCTTTACATTCCCTGGTCTTCCTTTCCATATCTCGTAAGGAGTTTTTTCAGTGTTGTTTCTGAGAATTACTCTGTTTTGAATGTGAACCACTATATGCACAGCCTATGTCCAAAAAATATGTGTCAATTTGGAATCCATTAGAATTGTTCGAGCCATTTCCTGTAATGTCTTGTTCTTTCTTTCAACAACTCCATTCTATTGAGGTGTCCTAGCAATGAAGAATTGCCTTTTTATTCCATGACTGTTGCAGTAGTCCATAAATTCCTTTGAAGTGAACTCTCCTCCATTATCAGATATCAAGCATTTGATTTTTGAATCCATTTCATTTTCAACCATTTCCTTGTAGATCTTGAAGTTTTCAACAACTTTGGACTTATTCTTAAGAAAGAAAACTACGGTCATTCTTGTATAATCATCAAATAATAACATAAAATATTTCTCACCTTTTAATCTCTTTGTTGTAGTTGGTCCAACTGCATCAGTATGCACAATTTCTAGTGGTCTTGTCGTTGAATATTCCTTTTATTTGAACCCGGTCTTTGTTTTCTTTCCTTTTTGACAATTCTTGCATAAAGTGTTGGTTGGTTTCGTGATCCGGTGATGCAGGAGCATCGCTCACTCATCAAGCGAGCCAGCACATTGAGAGGAAACAGCTGGATAGCGCCAGCACACATTTTGAAATACTTTGGGATTTGTTGCACCGCTCTTTAATGAAATCATTCATAAAGAAGTGCACTTGTATTGTAAAGGGGACCTTGAGCCTTTAAGCTCCCGTCCTTAGTAGATAGGAAGGCATTTAATAGATTTAATGCAGGTAGATAGATTTTTAAGTCTAGATTAGACGGTTTCAGTTTTCGAGAGGGAAAATAGATATAGACACCCTCCTTGTATCAATTGTAACATTATTCAGAGGCATTCATAAGAGAAGGGCAAGCAGAGAAATTGTGGAGAACACCCCTGTACAGATGTCATTGAATTAATAGAAACAATTCTGATTCAATTTCATGGTTGGTGTTGCTTCTCTGTGTATGTTGTCATGCACTCATGAATGTTTGTTTTTCTGCATATGCATTTGTTTAAATATGTTGTGTATGTGGTTTCATAGTTGAAATAAAAGCTGTGAGAGTAAGAAATTAGTTTCAATTGTTTCTCTATATTGAACCAGAGAATTTCTGCAAAGGATGCAGTTGAATTTGTCCGCAAGGAGTGCGTGACTGCAGGGTTCAATCAGAGGAAACTTTTGTTCTCATTCATATTAGGAGTGCAGATTGGGCACCAAATCTGTGCAAGGTGTGCGTAGGCTAGACAAAGTCTCGGAGTTGCGATTCTGAGCCAATAGAATTACGATTTCTGTCACAGGTTGGTGCGCAGAGTCAAGAATCTCAACACTTTGCAGGTGTGGAGAGGTTGATGCAGGAAATGCATGTCAGAAAGTTCTCATAAAGACTTGTGAAGCGAAGACAAGCTCAACAAGGATAGTTCCTCGTAATACTGCGGAGACGGACCCAGGAGAAGGTTCAAACAGGTCGGAGCTTTAGAGTGGAAGAAATTCCTCAAGGAGGAGGAATCGACGACCAGTTCTCGCAGGGAAGATTCGTGAAAACCCGCCGACCGTCAGATCTTGGAGGAGTTGCGAGGGATTTATCCCTTAGGTGCAGGAAGGAACCCAGAGCCATCGGGATTCGGCTTATCAGGTTTTACGGAGGTAAGAGTTTCACATTTGTTGAAATCGCGATTGGCGATTTCCCGAAGTCGTTGGAGTCATTGATCACTACAGGGACAGGTGGCACAAGATCCCGAGAAGTCGGGATTCGACATTCGGGACTTGTTGGTGCAAAGAAATTGTGACCTTTGAAATCACGATCACGCGATTCCCGATAGATTGGAGAGAGAAAATGATGTGGCAGGAGGAAATAGTGCACGTGTGTATCGGGGTTCGGGAATTTATGTTGTAAGTGAATCACGACATCGCATGTTCTGATTTCCCGATAAGGAAATCCCTGACAGGCACGGAAGCATTGAATTTTGACCCATCAGGGTTCGGGGTTTTGGTTAGCACGAGGAGCGTGCTCACAGGTTTCGCGATAGCACAAAACCCGATTTCCCGAGAAGACTGCTGGGAGATCAACAGAGCATCCTGTGGGTGACAAAAGGTCCCGATATGGGATATGAAGGGCATCATAGCTCTTCGGCCCTGAGTCGAAGAAGGTCCTAGTGGAAGCGGGACATGTGGGTGGCTCGTGCTGCATCAGAGTGGTATCGGAGTGGGATAGGTTCTCTATTTTCAGTAACAGAGAAGGAGAGAGAACAATTCACCATGCTTCCCAGAAGGGAGAGATAGTCACCTGACCTAGAAGATAGGGAGGTGAGAAGAAGAAGCAGGCCGACGGGGAATCCATAAATGGAGCGACAGATGAGAGATCTCCGAGCAAGGCTTGAAGAGATGGAGACAACACAAAGATGCAGAGTTGGTGTAGGGGATCTTAATGATTCCGAAGTGGAATAAGAAGCTGGACATGATGAAGAGGTCACAGCAGAGGATGCATCGACCGAGCGGTTGATCAAAGCCATTTCCAGGATGAGTTCCAAGACCAAAATGGACATCCTAGTCTATGAAGGGAGCCTGGATGCAGAAGAGTTACTGGACTGGATCAGGGCTCTTTATACCTACTTCAACTATGAAGATATCGAAGAGGATAAAAAGGTAAGGCATGCTGTCACAAAGTTGAAGGGACATGCAGCATTATGGTGGGACGAGCTGCAAGCGGATAGGTGTTCCAAGGGGAAACAGAAAATCAAAAGCTGGGATCGAATGATTGCTAAGATGAAAGCGAAATTCATCCCAAGGGATTATCAGATCACACTATTCAGGCGAATGCAAAACCTGATATAGAAGCTGATGACAGTCAGGGAATATACTGAAGAGTTCTATCGACTGAACATCAGAGCATGTCATCGGGAGAGCGATGATGAGAAGGTGGAGAGATATTTGAATGGTCTGAGATATGACATTCAAGATGAATTAAGCATGCTTACCATCCGAATGGTGGAAGATGATTACCAAGTGGCTCTGAAAGATGAAGAGAAGCTGAGCTGAAAGCAAGGTCAGCGAGGGCGAGGCAAAAGTCAACCCAAAGGCAAGGCAGTTGCCCAATAGAAATACCAAAAGCCCAAGGAGGAATGGAAAAAACCTCAGGGTAAGGTTGAGAGAGGTGGAACCTCACAGCAAAGGAAATCATATGTTGAACAGAGAAGACAACAAGATGATCAGTGAGGAGATTATGCTGATGCAAGCACTCTTCCCCATACTAGAGGTCGAGGTAGGGTAAGAGGTGGAGTTATCACATGTTTTAGATGTGGAAAGAATGGGAACAATTCATTCGAATGTCTAGAGAGAAAGAAAGATGCAGAAGAAGCTCACATCACTGAAGAAAAGAGGCATGATGTTGAGAATGATGATGATACAGGAAGTGGAAGGTCACTGACGGTGCACAAAGTTATCTTAACACCCGAGAAGGAGGTGGAGGATGCAGCTCAGAGGACCAGACTTTTCAGAGCCACCTGCAAGACCAAGGGCTGGAAATGCAAGGTCATTGTGGACAACGGAAGCACTGACAATCTCGTTTCGGCCGAGATGGTGGAAAAGCTAGAACTGGAGACAACTGATCACCTGAGTCCATACAAGGTTTCATGGCTGCAGAAGGGACATCAGGTGAGTGTCACTAAACAATTTTTAGTTGATTTCAAAATGGTTGAATATAAGGATAAGGTCCTATGTGATGTCATTCCCATGGATGTCTGTCATGTATTGATGGGTAGACCATGGAAATATGACTGGAATGTGATTCATGATGGAAGGATGAACACATACACTTTGGAAAAGTATGGGAGGACACACAGACTGCTTCCGATAAAGGATAAAGAAGTGAAACCAGAAGTAAGTAACACCATATTTCTCATGAGTGGGAAGGAGATTCTCACAGAGATGGAGAAGAAAGAAGATCCACAATTCTTTGTGATCAAGAAACCGAGAATTGTCCTGACTAGCACAAGAGTGGATGATCTACCAGATGAGATTCAAGAACCGCTGGGAGAGTTCGTTGACATCATCGTGGATGAATTACCTCGTTCGTTGCCACCGATGAGGAGTGTGAGTCATCACATCGATCTCATACCAGGAGCAAGTTTGCTGAATAAGGCTGCATACAGGTTGACGCCTCAAGAGAACGAGGAGGTCTAGAAACAGGTACATGAGCTGCTGGATAAAGGACTGGTCAGGGAGAGTCTAAGTCCATGTGTTGTTCCGACAGTGTTAAGTCCAAAAAAGGATGGAGGCTAGAGGATATGTACAGACTCCAGAGCGATTAACAAAATCACCATGAGATACAGATTTCCACTGCCGAGAATGGATGATCTGATGGATTGCTTGAGTGGGGAAAATTACTTTTCAAAGATTGATCTGAAGAGAGGATATCATCAGATTCGCATGAGGAAAGGTGATGAATGGAAGACAGCATTCAAGATGAATGAAGGTTTGTACGAATGGCTAGTCATGTCATTTGGTTTGACAAACATGTCGAGCACATTCATGAGGCTGATGAATGAAGTCTTGCGGGAATTCATCGGGAAGTTTGTAGTCGTATATCTGGATGATATATTGATCTACAGTAAGACGAAGGCTGAACATTTGAAATATTTGGCCATTGTGATGAGGAAGCTACAACAAGACAAGTTGTTGGTCAACATGAAGAAGTGCTCCTTCATGAAGACAGAGCTCATTTATTTGGGTTTTGTTATTTCGGCTAATGAGTTGAGAATGGATCCAGAAAAGGTGGACGTGATCAAGAATTGGCCATCACCGAGAAACGTGTTCGAGGTAAGGAGTTTCCATGGTTTGGCTAGTTTCTATAGAAAATTCATTAGGAACTTTAGTGGAATTAGCGCAGCGATGATGGACACAGTGAAGAAGCGGCATAAAACTTTTCATTGGACAACAGAGGCTGAGAAAAGCTTCAATTTGTTGAAGCGGAAGATCACAGAGCAACCAATTCTGGTGTTGCCTGATTTCCAGAAAACGTTTCAGGTGAAATGTGATGCCAACGGGTATGCTATAGGAGCGGTCTTAAGTCATGAGGACAGGCCAGTTGCATATTTCAGCGAGAAGTTGGATGAAGAAAATATGAAATACTCCACGTATGATAAAGATTTTTACGCTATCATACATGCATTAAAGAAGTGGAGACATTATTTTATCCCAAAAGAATTTTTATTGTATAGCGATAATCATGCATTGCAGTTTGTAAGTCAACAAGATAAGTTGAACCAGAAGCATGCAAAATGGGTAGAGTACATGCAAAATTTCACGTTTGTAACTAAGCACATTTCAGGAACTGCTAACAAAGTGGCTGATGCTTTGAGCAGGAAATGTTTACTGTTGCAGGAGTTCAGAGTCAAGACGTTGGGCTTTGAAAATCTCAGGGACATGTATTCAGGTGATGCAGATTTTGCTGAAGCATACGAGGCAGTTGAGAATCCAGTTCTCAGGGATCGGAGCCCATGGATAGACTACATTATCCATGAAGGATTTCTATTCAGAGGCAATCAACTGTGTATTCCAAATTGCTCCATGAGGGAGAATTTGCTAAAAGAGAAGCACAATGGAGGATTAGAAGGGAATTTTGGCCATGACAAAATGTTTGCAAAACTGAGCGAATTGTATTTTTGGTCGAGCATGCGAGCAGATGTCAAACGGTTTGTTGACAGGTGTTGAATTTGTCAGCATTCGAAGGGGAGAAATCAAAACGGAGGTTTTTATCAACCATTGTGCGTACCTGAGAGGCCATGGGAAGCAATAAGCATGGATTTTGTATTGGGTTTTCCAAGGACACAGAGAGGAGTTGATTCCATCTTTGTGGTGGTTGACAGGTTTTCAAAGATGGCGCATTTTATTCCATTCCAAAAGACCAGCGATGCGACCCACATCGCAAACTTGTTTTTCAAAGAGATTGTTAGACTTCATGGATTACCGAGAAGCATAGTCTCGGACAGGGACACCAAATTCATAGGTCATTTTTGGAGAACGTTATGGAAGAAGCTAGGAACAAATTTGGTGTTTAGTTTAGCATATGATCCGCAGACAGATGGGCAAACCGAGGTGATCAACAGAAGTCTTGGAGACTTGCTGAGAAGCTTGGTGACAGAGCACCATGGCAGCTGGGACAACATATTGCCACAGGCAGAATTTGCGTACAATGATTCTGTGAATCGGAGTACAGGAAAAAGTCCATTTCAGATTGTGTATGGGACACAACCGAGGGGAGTTTATGAACTCAGGGATTCAGAACAGACTGTGATTAGCAGTGCAAGTGCAGAAGAGTTTGCTGAAGCGATGAACGAACTTCACAGCAAGGTGAAGCAACGATTGCAAGACTCAAATCAGGAGTACAAGCGCAGAGTCGATCAGCGGAAGAGACAACTTCAGTTTGAAGTTGGGGATATGGTTCTGGAACATCTAAGGAGAGAAAGGTTCCCAAGGGGAACATACAACAAACTAAAAATGAAAAATATTGGGCCATGCAAAGTCCTTAAGAAGTTCGGAGAGAATGCTTATGAAATTGAGTTGCCGGATGGCATCAGAATATCTCCGATATTCAACATTTCAGATTTATACCCATACCGAGCTGGAGAAATAGAGACTGAAACTGAGGAACTAGTAATCCAGTGGCAGAAGCAATTACCAGTTGCAGAGAAGCCACAGATGGAGTGCATACTAGACAAGCGAGTGGGGAAAAAGACCAGGCGAAAGCAGTATTTTGAGTACCTGGTGAAATGGAAGAACCACCCAGTGGAGGATGCCAACTGGGAGATAGAAGCAGTTATCCAAAAGCATGGACAGACCGTGCAGGAGCTCATGGACAAGATCCCATGAAAGTTTTCAAGCCGAGGAGTATGATGCAAGAGCATCGCTCACTCATCAAGCGAGCCAACACATTGAGAGGAAACAACTGGACAGCGCCAACACACATTTTGAAATACTTTGGGATTTGTTGCACCGCTCTTTAATGAAGTCATTCATAAAGAAGCGCACTTGTATTGTAAAGGGGACCTTGAGCCTTTAATCTCTCGTCCTTAGTAGATAGGAAGGCATTTAATAGATTTAATGCAGGTAGATAGATTTTTAAGTCTAGATTAGACGGTTTCAGTTTTCGAGAGGGAAAATAGATATAGACACCCTCCTTGTATCAATTGTAACATTATTCAGAGGCATTCAGAAGAGAAGGGCAAGCAGAGAAATTGTGGAGAACACCCCTGTACAGATGTCATTGAATTAATAGAAACAGTTCTGATTCAATTTCATGGTTGGTGTTGCTTCTCTGTGTATGTTGTCATGCGCTCATGAATGTTTGTTTTTCTGGATATGCATTTGTTTAAATATGCTGTGTATGTGGTTTCATAGTTGAAATAAAAGCTGTGAGAGTAAGAAATTAGTTTCAATTGTTTCTCTATATTGAACCAGAGAATTCCTGCAAAGGATGCAATTGAATTTGTCCGCAAGGAGTGCGTGACTGCAGGGTTCAATCAGAGGAAACTTTTGTTCTCATTCATCTTAGGAGTGTAGATTGGTCACAAAAGCCATGCAAGGTGTGCGCAGGCTAGACAAAGTCTCGGAGTTGTGATTCTGAGAAAATAGAATTACGATTTCTGCCGCAGGTTGGTGCGCAGAGTCAAGAATCTCAACACTTTGCAGGTGTGGAGAGGTTGATGCAGGAAATGCATGTCAGAAAGTTCTGATAATGACTTGTGAAGTGAAGACAAGCTCAGGAAGGATAGTTCCTCGTGATACTGTGGAGACGGACCCAGGAGAAGGTTCAAACAGGTCGGAGCTTTAGAGAGGAAGAAATTCCTCAAGGAGGAAGAATCGACGGCCAGTTCTCGTAGGGAAGATTCGCGAAAACCCGTCGACCGTCAGATCTTGGAGGAGTTGCGAGGGATTTATCCCTTAGGCGCAGGAAGGAACCCAGAGCCATTGATATTCGACTTATCGGGTTTTACAGAGGCGAGAGTTTCACATTTTTTGAAATCGTGATTGGCGATTTCCCGAAGCCGTTGGAGCCGTTGATCACTACAGGGACAGGTGGCACAAGATCCCGAGAAGTCGGGATTCGACATTCGGGACTTGCTATTGCAAAGGAATTGCGACCTTTGAAATCACGATCACACGATTCCCGATAGAGTGGAGAGAGAAAACGACGTGGTAGGAGGAAATAGTGCACGTGTGTATCGGGGTTCGGGGTTCGGGAATTTATGGTGTAAGTGAATCACGACATCGCATGTTCTGATTTCCCGATAGGGAAATCCCCGACAGGCACGGAAGTGTTCAATTTTGACCCATTGGGGTTCGGGGTTTTGGTTAGCACGAGGAGCGTGCTCACAGGTTTCGCGATAGTGCGAAACCCGATTTCCTGAGAAGACTACTGGGAGATCAACAGAGCATCCTGTGGGTGACAAAAGGTCCCGATACGGGATCTGAAGGGCATCGTATCTCTTTGGGCCTGAGTCGAAGAAGGTCTTGGTGGAAGCGGGACGCGTGGGTGGCGCATGCTGCATCATCCGGGGAATTTCTCTAACTGTTTATCTTTTGATGACTTTGATAAGGTTATCATAAGGTATGTGACCCATTCTTCTGTGACATAGCCAAATTTCATCTTCCTTTCCTAGACAACACTTTTCATTTCCAATTTCACTTTACACATATATGTTGCTTGAAGTTCTCGCAGCTGTAGCAATCAATTTTCCTGAACCTTCTTTTCTTATCTCGCACTTTTGTGAATCAAAAGTAATTTTATGACCTTGGTCACACAATTGACTCACACTTAGAAGATTATGTTTCATATCTTATACTAGTAGAACATTTTTTGTCTTTGTATTCTTGTTCCCAATTCTGATTGTGCCTTTCCTAATGATTTTGGCTGAATCATCATTTCCAAAGGAGACTGATCCATCTCTTTCCTTTCGTAATGTAAGAAACCTGTCTCTATCACCTGTCATGTGATTTTAACACCCACTGCCAACATACCAACCACGTTTCTTCTGTTTATCTTGTACAGAAAGTATGCATTCTTCATTTCTATATTGATCCTATTTTCTTATCCATGTCCTTTTCTGAGGTTCATGTCTGTGACTATTGTTATTATGTTGCGGTTCTCTAGGAGGGATTGTCATTCTGCAATCTTTGGCTATGTGTCCAAAAATGTTATATTTGTAATATTCCACTTCAGTGCTCAAATATTCAAACTCATTGTAACTTCTTCTCTGTGTTTCATTAGGCCTTCTTGGATAAACCCTTTGTGTATGACTTTCAAAGTTGTTTTTGTTCCCATTGTTATCTTTGTAATTCACAGCTTTATGTCCAAAATTATTACATGCATAACATAAACCAAAAAATATAGCTTGATACCTAGGAGTTGAAGATCTTCTGAAAAGAGGTACTCTTATTAATTCTTCTTCTTCCTGAGGCCTATCTGTTGGTTGTTGATTCTGAAATTTAAATCTTCTCAGTGGAGGAGTGTCCCTGTAATTTTCCTTGTATATCTTCCTATCCTGCTTGATTGTTTCTGCAAATCTTTTTGGATATGTTTTGTGCTTTGCTGTTTTGGAGATTTATCCTTTTCTGTCTGATTGTATCCAAGTTCGGACTTGTCATGATGAGATTTTTGACTGCTGATAATGTCATCCAAAACTTTGGAGTTGTTCTACATATTTTTCTTTTGAAGATTCTTTCTTAATGTGACAATCTCTTCTTCCAAATTTCCAATGATGTTGTCTTTTTATTCTAGTTGTTCTTTGAGTGCTTCTTTAATTCTTTTATCTTGCTCTATTTGAACCTTCAAATTTGTGATCATTTGTTCTAGTTCTTGAGTGTCTTCTTTCTTGTCTAGTTTTCTAGTTTCTTTTTTTTCTTCTTTTCTCTTCTGATAACTTCTATGGCACACATTAATTCCTCTCAGTAGTCAACTTCTACCACTTCAATTTATTCTTCGAATTCTTCATATTCTTCTTCGGAGTCTTATTTATCAGATTCTTCTACTGCCATGAATATAACTCTTTTTGTCTCACTGTCACTGACTTCATATTCATCCGATGATGAGATGTCTTCTTTGGTGCATAACCTTTTCTTGAAAACTTTCTTTGTGGTTCTTTTTCCTTTATATGTTTGTTTTCCTTTTGAGTAACCTTCATCATTTCTTTTTTTCTTATAAGGACATTTGTTATCAAAATGACCAATACCATCACAATTAAAACAAATTAAATGAATATTACCTCTATACCTACCGTCAGTTCCCTTGTTCAGTCTTGTGACAAAGTTGGCCACTTCTTCATCATCTTCCAAGACATCACTGCTGCTACTATTTTCTTATTTTTGCCTTCGTTTTTTCTTTGAATTTTTGGATGCTTTGAAGGATGCTTCTTTTATATCTGGATTTTCCTATCCAGTTCTCATTTCATATGCTGTGAAGATTCCATGTAATTCATCCATGATTTTTGAGTTTAGATCTGATCTTTCTTCTAGTGTTGATATCTTAGGGTCAAATCTCATAGGAAGAGATCTTAGTACTTTTTGAACAATTACAGATTCTTTGATTTCTTATCCCAAACCTATGATTGCATTTACTGTTTCATCAACTTGTAAAACGTAAGATGCAATATTCTCATTGTCCTTCATCTCAAGTTGTTTGAACTAACCTCTATAAGTTTGAAGATTTGCTTCTTTGACTTTTGAATCTCCTTCATAAATATTTTGAAGTTTATCCCAAATCTCTTTAGCGGATTTACAATGTGCAACTTTGGTGAATATCGTTTCACTAAGACAATTCATAAGTGAATTTTTGGCTTTGGAATTATTATGACCAAGTTTCACTGCTTTGTCAATTGTTGGTGGAACTGTTGGTGTTGTGTATCCATATACAATTGATTGCCAAATTTTAAATCCCTATGCCTATATATATGTTTTCATACTTATGCTCCAAAATGCATACTTTTGTCCATTGAACTGTGGTATTCCATTTTTATACAAGTTGTTCCTCTCCATGATATACCTTTCAGTGGTTAAATTGATTTCCGAAGGAACCTGCTCTGAAACCAATTGTTGGATTACTGAGAGGGGGGGTGAATCAGTAATAGAGCAATTTAATCCTTTTTAACCATATAAATCAAGTGCTATATAAATGTAGCATTATCATCCAATAACTGCAAAGTAAATAAGCAATGAAAAAATGAACAATCATACACATACAAAGTACACCAGTGTTTTACGTGGAAACCCAAAGCGGGAGAAAAACACAAAATTATTTTTCTTATATGTCTTGAAGAATTACATTCATTGGAAGCACCAACTTCCTTTGTTTCCCAGCTGCGACTGGAAGGAGGCTCCAACCCCCTTGTTTCTCAGGATACAACCTAAGGGAAGCTCCAACTCCCCTATTCTCTGGCTACAACCAAAAGGAGGATACAACCCCCTATGTTCTCCATCTACAACCGGAAGGTGGCTACAACCACCTGTCCTTGCCCCGTCCAACTACCCTGAAGTAGAAGTAGAATGATGGAACCACTGTCACACTATCACTGTGAGATATACCATTGCAAACCTATACCAATAAACCTGAACCATGCATCAACCATGCATCAACCTGTACCTCAACCTATAATCAACCTGTACCATAAACAGGTGCATCAAGAATGCACCAACCTGTACCAAACAACCTGTAATCAACCTGTACCATAAACAAGTGCATCCAACCATGTACCAAGTATGTACCAATCAAGTCTCAACTACTCATCAACTATGAATCATCAATATGTACCAACATCATCAACGATACACCTCATGTATATTCCAACTCATCAACTACTTGTCTCAACCATGTACCCAACATGTACCTTAACCAAAATCCCTCATCAATTTCATCATCCAAATATGATTTTTGACTATGTAATAGACCTGGTGTATATGATCACATACCTGCAAACCTTCCTTAACTTTCACAACAAGAGACTATCATTCTCATCAAACTTTTCTTTAGTCTCACATGACTAGTTTGGGATTAGTCAACAACCCTAAATTGAAATAATCATAACTATGTACCCGTAATGAATAAAGATATGAAAAATGTACACAATGTTCTTCAGTTTTTTTTTATGCAATTCCTTCAGGTGTCACTACTTGGAACCTCTCAGAAAAGGAGTTATAGCAAAAATGGCATACCTTGCTGAATTCTAGCTTATTCTAGAGAGCGACCTTGTAGAGCGTGACCCACATGGAATGTTTGTTGAATCGATACAAAAATGTTACAAAGAATACTACAGACTGTAATATCACCAAAAACTTTGGTAGTACTGAATTTGGATCTGTTATGAAGAAGTTATGACGTTTGTACCCGAAACACCTGTTTTAGACTTGTTTGAGGACTAGCCACAAACCTTATTTTTCACGGAACTACAAAAATAAAATGACCCACAAGATGAAAGTTTTACCACAGATACTTGGATATGTTTCCTTGATATGTTTCCTCAATGGCCTATCAATTTCATGGTATGAATCATTCTATAAAACATTTATTGTGAAAATGGTGACATGACCTGTAAATAACATACCTTAGAAAGCATCATCAAAATAATTTATCCTTCCTTGAATTCTAGCCTTCTTTTCTTCACCTTCCCTATGAAATTCAGCTTATATATCCTTTGGTTACCTCGGTAACCTATAGACATTCAATATGTTTAAGTGTGTTATGAAATGAGAGATCCTTGCCTCTTATTTATACTCTCCAAGTAGCTTCCTTACAAGCATCTTCTAGGTCACTTTGAACACTTTCCTTATTTTAGGGTTAACCCACTTCTAATTTCTCCATTAAATTTATTATTTAAATATTTTCTTTTGTATTCACATTGAATTATAGTACACTCATCATTTCACTTTATTATTTACCTTTTAAAATCTCTCAAACCACTTTGACTACTTTGACCTTTTGGGGCTGCTAGATGACATATGAGTGTCCTCCAACTTTGTAAGGCCATAACTCTCAAACCGTGAGGAGTTATGTGACGTTCCACATACCACCAGAAATGGAATGACATGTAGCATCCATATATAATAGTATTAAATGAAAATATATCAAAAATCATACCATTATCCATCAAACAAACTTGGGTCCATTACCCAAACCTGGGTTCTCCAACTTCTCATGGCCATAACTCTCTAACCGTGAGGAGTTATGTGATGTTTTGCATACCACCGGAAATGGAATGACATGTAATATCCATATAGAATATTATTACCTTCAAATATATTAAAATTCATACCATTATACTTGAAACAACCTTGGGTCCATTACCCAAACCTTTGTGCTACCAGAATCCTCTACCAAACTTTCTTCAAGGGTTGAAATCAATGACAACCAACCTTTTTAAACATTCTTAACCTTGTTGTTGATGTATTCCTTTTTCTTTTGATAGAAGTATATGAAGTATGAGTTTTTTCAAGAATTTTTCTAGGTGGAACTTTATCACCACCATCGTCTGACCCTCCAACGGATGCTTTTCGCATCTTCATACTGCTGGTTCTATTATTTGTTGCTAATCAAGTGCTCCTTTGGGATGTTGGTGGTAGATTTGGGTTTTTATCAGTCACTTCCTTGTCACGTTTTTTGTGACCTTCATTAGTGATATATATTTTTTCCATGTCATCTTAAACTTGGTATGTCTCAATTTCATGGAGATCTAGATTATCTCTACCACCCTCATGAAATTGTTCAACTTTAGTGAAATATGAACTATACCCAATCAACTCCATATATCTAGTGAATTTTTTATTTGGGTCAAAACCCTTAATCAATTTAGCATCTTTTAAGCCCAGTTGTTCATGATGTCCTATGAGTCCATCGAGGTGATTTATATGCTTCACAATAAATTCCCAAATTGTTCATGGTAGGGGTATGAATTGTTTTTTCCTCCTGTCATAGAATAAATGGGACCAAGACTTTTACTTCCTTCACATTTCCTCGACAAAGAGTCTATCTGATACATAGAATGGAAGAATAAAAGGCTTATCTTAACTACCAAACAACCTAACAATAGTAAATTATTTAGAAATTTCATAAAATCCTTTCCCCGAGAGAAAGGTGATTGCCTCAAGAGACAATCTTGATGTATTATGACCAAAAATCTACTTTTTAAATTCTGAAATGAAATTGTTATCGACTAGGTAAAAATTGTAATGATATTTATGTCTATACAAAACTGAGTACCATGCATAAATGGGTTCTAACTTAAAATCAACATTTTTCCCTTGGAAAGTCTTCAAACACATGGCTAAAACTGATGCTAAATATGAGGTAAGAAATCATATAAAACTTTCGAGTCTTTTTAAGGTTACTCAATTGGAAAGAAATTTCACTTCAAATGAGATAACCCCATTCTATAATGGATTTTTCATGCAAAGAATAATGCATAGAATATATAACATTTCTTGATATAAATAGAGTATATTCCAGACCAATAATGTAGGTGAATAACCATGCAAATTCTTTGTATGTATATTTTAATAAAGTTACCTCAATCCTAGAAGCACTGGGGTTACTGCTTGGGTCCTCCAAACAATTTCTTAGAAACCTTTCCCCTCCTTTATATTGCTTCAGGGATTCATCAACCTCTTCATTTTTGAATCGCAAGGTACATGTAGGGAGTCATAGAATTATGGAGAATCTTGAAGGAGCTAGAGAAATGGGTTGATTTCCTTGCAATTGAATTATTCTTTTCTCAGATTTGAACTTGTCTACACAACATTGAACAATTTCTTTGAAGTTTTTAACTTCTAGAACACAACCCGCTAACGTTATTCCTGACTTACAAATTAAGTTCATTTTCTTCTTGACTAGACAAAGAGTCTTGTAGTAATTGTATGCTATGGACCACTGAAACCCTTGATCCACATGCCCAAGTGTGTTTAGTGTATCTCTACATTATATTTCTTTTTTCTTACTTGACATCATTTTTTCTACTTTTGACAAAAGGTGGCACTACTATCGATATTTACAACTTGGCGTAATTGTTTTCACTTAATTTCACCGCGTATTTTCCTGATAGTTCAATCAATCATAAATATTTTCTTTTAATATTTTCGTGTTACATGATATTTGAATTTATTGAAAGATTTAATTAATGTTTCATGAATTTAATAATGGCATTATGCTTACACAAGTGGCTGTGAATGTGGTGGGGACAATGAATGTGATGGGAAGTGTTGATTTGATGTCGTGGAAGATGAAAAATGTTATGTATGAGAGTGGAAAATGAGGAATGAGAAGTGGAAACTGTATAACATGGAACTGTGGACCTATAGACCTATGGACCTATGAATGTGGATATGAACAAGGGTAAGAAGGTATGCACTGAAACTACAAATATGGTTAAGTATTTAAAAATGGTCATTTTGTGGATCGAATAATTAAAAGGTGCATTTTGGAGAATACGGGACTTTGGACCTATGGAATTGAATAAATAAGGATTTGAAAAAGGTTATCATATAGTAAGTGGCTCCACATCTACTTTTTATGAAAATTGACTAAGTGTTTTAAAAATGAAAAAGGTACAGTTTGAGAAATGTAAAAGTGAGGAGTGCATTTTGGGGAACGTGGGGTTGTGGACCTATGGAACCAACAAATTTGATGGATGATATGTGGCTCTGCATCCATATTTCATAAAAATTACTAAGTATGAAGAAGTTAAAAAAGTCATTATAGAGGATGAAAAAGTAAGAGGCATAAAATGTAGAACACGAGACTGTGGACCTGTAGACTTGTAGACCTACAAAAATGAAAATCTAATACTTTTTCTACCCTCACTCCTCATTACTTGAAAAATGGCTAAGTGTTTGGAAAAAAATTGATAAAAGAGAAAAATAGAATAAAAGGAAAACCAATAAAATAAAATATAAGGGAAATCTTATGGGTGGATAAATGAAAACACCAATGTGGATCAACATTTGGCTCCAACTGCGGGACAAAAAATCCCCGTGCTTTGCTAAGAACCCATTGTAGATTTTAACCTTGTACAATGTTTTACTACAAACAGATTTTTAATAAAAGAAAAAAAGATATACAATGGAAACTACACACATTACACAGATATTTTTCCCTCGAAACCAAAACCGGGAAAACCAACATATTCTATATTCATTCATAGTGGTACATTGTTTACAATACAATATACATATAAGATCCAGTGACAACCAAAACCCTAACCCAATGACCTGTAATATTCAACAACCCTAATTCCTTAACTAGAAATAGAAAACCATCAGCAAAAACCATGTGATGAAAAACCACCCAACAATGGACACGAAAAATGAGGAAAAAATGCGACATGTTTCTCGAGGAAAAAAAAAATTCTTGGGGGTGCTGCCCCTAAACCCCCCTATGCGCCCGATGAAATGTAGAATACACTAGATCTAGTCATGAAAATAATATAACACATACTCAAAATTCCCCCACTTGTTGTTTTCTTTGCATACAGGGGGTTACATGGTTACATAGTCAACAATGCCCATGGATCCTCTACACCAAGATGACTTCTCAGTGCTCACAGATTTTGTTAATGAATCTACAAAATTATTCAAATTATCCACCTTCATAATCAACACTTTCTTTTATTTAACCATGTCTCTCACAAAGTGATATTGAATATCAATATGCTTTGTCTTTGATATATAAGTTGAGTTCTTTGCAAGAAAAATTGCACTCTAACTGTCACAATCTATCCTTACATCTTGTTGTACCAACCCAATACCTGAAAACAATCTTTGTAACCATAATTATTCCTTACTTTCATGAGTGGTTTCCATGTATTCAACTTTTTTAGTTGAAAGTGCCACTACAACCTGTCTTTTTCTCATCCAACTGAATGCTCCTCCAAAAAGGTTAAACACAAACCCTCTTGTCGATCTCCTACAATCTAGATCTCTAGCCTAGTATGAATCCACAGAGCCATGTATGTCCAACACTCTGTCCAATCCTAGTCTTCATTGGTAGCACAATCCATAGCTAGCAGTGCCACACAAATACCTGAAAACCCCTTTTACTGATGTCCAATGCTCCTTCCCTGGTTCTGACATATACATGCTCAAAACTCCCACTGCATGCCCAATGTCTGATCTATTACAAACCATTGCATACATCAAACTGACAACTGCACTCGCATATGGAACATGAGACATGTCCTCCTCCTCTTCATGTGTCTTAGGACATTGATCCCCAAATAACTTTACACCAACATGAATAGGGACCTTGACCGGTTTACATTCCTGCATATTAAACCACTATAATATTGTCTCGACATATTTTCTCTGATTTAACCAGAGTTTCCTCTTTTTATGATCTCTTTTAATTTCCATGCCCAAAATGAAAGTTGAAGCACTGAGATCCTTCATGTCAAATTTAGAGGACAATTGATTTTTCACATCCTTGATAATCTCCTTGTTGTTTCCTATCAACAACATGTCATCCACATACAAGACCAAATAAATCAAATGATCACGAATTAATTTAAAATGCACAAATGATACTCTTTGCTTATTGTGAAGCCAAATCCCATCATATAAGTATCAAATGTTTGATACCACATCCTTGGTGATTGTTTTAAGCCATATAGGGACTTTTTCATCTTTCATACCAGCTCCTTCTTTCCCTTCACAACAAAGCCTTCTGGCTACTTCATATAGATTTATTGTTCTAGATCCCCATGTAGGAATGTTGTCTTCACATCCATCTGTTCTAATTCAAAATAAAATGTATAAGAAACAAATAACATAAATCTTATAGAAGTTAACTTGGCAATATGAGAAGAAATATCACCAAAATCAATTCCCTCAACCTGGGAATAACCCTTTGCTACTAACCGAGATTTGTATTTCTCCACTTTTCCTTCTACGTTCATCTTCTTTTTAAATACAAATTTTCTTCCAATGGGATTTATTCCATTTCGAAACTCCACTAGATCCCAAGATTCATTCTTATCCAAGGATGCCATTTCTTCATCCATGGAATTTTTCCAGATCTTTCCATCCTCTAAATGCACTACCTCCCTGATAGTTCTAGGATCATCACCATTAATAGACAAAGAAAAATTTCAATGGAAATCAGATGGATTATAACTTTCCAATATCCTTCTTTCTTGAATCGATCTCCTCAATACTAGAGTATGAGGATCTTCGCCTTGTGATTCATGTTGTTCTGTAGAGTTTGATTTATCATCCTTTAAATAAAACTCTATTTTATATGGTTCTTCCTTACTTGGTAGGACTCCTTATTTAACATCCTTCATTTCTCTAAATAAAACATCTTGTCTGTACAAAACATTCTTAGTTTATGGGTTCCAAAGATTATAACCTTTGAGACCATCTTTATACCCAATAAAGATACACATTTCATCCTTCTTATCTAGATTACTCTTGTTTTCCTTTTGAACATGAACATAGGCCTCACAACCAAACATCTTGAGATGTGTGAGAGAAGGTTTCTTACCAGTCCATACCTCTTTTGGAGTCTTTTCATCTAGTGTTAATGACAGTGATATGTTGACTAGGTAACATGCAATACCCACTACCTGTACCCAAAATTCATTCCCTAACCCGACATCATTGAGAATGCAACTTGCTTTTTCCATCACCGTCATGTTCATCCTTTCTGCAACTCCATTCTGCTGAGGTGTATATGGAGTATTCTTATGCCCTACTATACCACACTTCTTACAAAATTATTCAAATTCCTTCCCATAGAACTCTCCACCATTATATGTCCTCAACAGCTTAATTATTTTCTCTATTTGATTCTCAACAAGAGACTTAAACTCTTTAAACCCATCAAATAATTCATATTTCTTCCTGAGGAAATTTATCCAAGTATTCCTCAACAATTCATCTATAAATGAGGAACGGTACATATATTTTACCAATGATGGAACCAACATAGGTTCAAACACATCACTGTGAACTAGCTATAAAATTCCTTCTGCCCTTGTTGCACCATAGGGGAATCTTACCCAATTCTGCTTCCCATATACACAATGTTCACAGAAATCAAAATCCAGAGAGAAGTTATACATACCTTCAACCATACCTTTACCATGTAGTAGTTGAAGACCCTTCTCTCTGATATGCCCCAATATTTGATGCCACATCATAAAATTTTCTTCAGAGAGTGTAGGAGTTCTTTCTTATTCAAATCCAACATCAGAAACAATGGAACTATTAGACCCATCACTAATTTTTCTTCATTGCAACTTATGCAGAGTTCCAAACCGAACTCCCTTCAGTGGAACCATTGTTCCTTGAACCATCGTGAGATTTTCCTTTTCAAATATTGTTTTTACCCTTGCATCGTCCATTTTGCTTACAAAAATCAATTTTTTGGCTAGTCCTTGTATGCGCATAACACCAGGTAGTGTTATAATCCTTCCATCTATGAGCCTAAACTTGGGTTTTCCTCGAACTATGATTTTGGTTGTCGATTCATCACCTAGGAAAACATTACCTCCAACATATATTTCATATTCACATAACCACTCCCTCTGGGGAGTCATAGGAAAGTATGCACCAGAGTAAACCAACCATGCCTCATGATCTACATGTGTGATAGAAGAATCCAAGTACACATCCCCTTCTTCTTCCTTGGAGGTATTTTCTTCTATAGAAGGAGATTCTTTAGATCCTTTCTTTTTCTCAACTTTGTATCTACATTGCTTCCTGTAGTGCCCTTCTTTTTGTTGGAGATAATTCACATGCACCTAGGATTTATTTTTCCTAATGTTTTCTCTATGTTTATTATTCATTATTCATTCTCCTATATTTTAAGGAGAATATTCGTTTAGGAGAATATTCTCTTCATTTCACACTTCAGTTTGATTAGTTGAGTGGACTCTAGATGCTACATTGGGATCATCACCATCTAATGTGAATTGTCCTTAGGATTATCAGAAAACTAGTGCATTACTAATGATTTCCTGATCTCTTCCTCACTTCACTTTGTTATA
The DNA here is from genome assembly GCA_009831015.1 of Picea engelmannii. Classification (NCBI taxonomy): domain Eukaryota; kingdom Viridiplantae; phylum Streptophyta; class Pinopsida; order Pinales; family Pinaceae; genus Picea; species Picea engelmannii. Next base: position 483,544 of record ML799292.1, read on the forward strand.
GTCAGTTAACTAAAGACTAAGAGACTAGTTAAGTCAGACTAGGTGGAATTTCACTCTTGTAACTGCTTGAGAGACTAGACTAGGTGGAAATTTACTCCCGTAACTGTTGGTGTGTGTTCAGATCACTCTAGACCACCACTATGGTGCATTGGATTCTCCTCTAATTTTCATTATTTGAGTTATACAAAGTATACCATGTGTAAATTATCATTCATTCATTTGGTTAATGATGATTCTTTGATTCTTTTCTCTCCTACTTCTATTTTTTTATATATTCTCTGCAAATCATGTATGTCATATTATAGCTAGATCTATTATATGTAGGTTCAACACATTTACATGGTATCAGAGCCAACGTACTACTAGGGAAAATACATACCAAGATTATTTTTGTAGGTACTGAAGATTGAAGACAGTGGAAAAATGGAATTTCCAAAATAATTCATTCTTACACCATACAATTTCTTTGCGTGGAAGGAGAAGATGATAATGCATATTCAAGGTAGAGGATTATACAGGTTAACCATGAATACAGAGACAAAACCCACATAATCCATAGAAAAATCCAAGTATATAATTCTAATGGATGAAGCGTTTCGAACTATTTGCAGTCTCATTTGTCCTCAACTCCTCTTTCACATATCCTCCTATAAAACCCCCAATGAAGCATGGACCACCATGGAAGGTATTTTTTTCAAATAGGATGAGATGATGGGACACATGCTCGAGGTGGAATTTCTCACCTTGGATCCAAAAACCTTCAAAAATATCCAAGATTTATTTACCAAATATATGGATTTGCTGTTGCAACTCAAGGATTGCGGGGTCGATAAATCTAAGGAGGAGAATTTTTTTTTCTTACCATTCTCTCCAAACTTGGTCTGGAATACTCATTTTTTGTATGTACATTTCATTCATCTAGGATCACCTCTGGATCCACCTGAACGATGCCCTCTCTTGAGGCCTTTATCGAGTCTCTCACACAAGAGCAAGACAAGCTCATCAATAAGGGAAAATTCAAAGGCCCAAAGGCGCATGCACTTACTATGAAAGATGGTAGCGGTCATCAATATCATAAATATAAAGAAAAATACAAAATTAAAGAACATGCAAATACAAATAATGAAGGGTACTCAAAACCCTTCAATGACGCCTCTAGATCCAATGGTGGAAAGGGAAGAAAAGGGGAGAAATGTGCTTACTTCCATAAAGGATTCCATCAAGAATCTACATATATGTAGAAAAGTATAGATCAAATGGCCCAAAAAATTCAACAAAACAACCTTGGAGATCACATCCCTGAGGATTTCAAGAAGAAGAAGCCATAAGATCAAAATTCTAGGAAAGGGAATTATAGCCATGCTTTGATTGCCATCAACTGATCTCTCGATTCTTCGATCGTATATTCATGTGCATGACACCACAATATATCCTCAAAAAAAACTTTACTCTTCATTGGACACATGCAAATATCCTCCTATTTTGATGGGGGACAACTCTCCAACCGAGGTCACTAGAAAAGGAAGAATTGAACTCACAAATGGAAGCTTTGAGAATGTGCTACACGTTCCCAAAATTTCCATCAATATTATCTCCGTGTATCAGATGAAATATACCAACACCGTAAAGAGATTCATATTCACACCTAAAGAAGTGGATATCTATGACATGCAAACCAATTCCAGGGTTTCTACCGGTGAGGTAAATCATCAATCTAGAATCTACAGATTTTCTAAATTTATTGAACCGGATTTTGCATTACTGCTTACCCATGCTGATGAAAGAAGGAGGACATGGCATGAAAGGCTCGGGCATTTAAATTTCAGATATATGAAACATCTTATAAACTAGGTAATGGTTGATGGTCTACCTGACATCCACTTCTCCAAAGGAATTTGTGAGGGATGTGTTCTTGGAAAACACCCTCAAGAGAAATTTGACAAAGGAAAGACTCATAAGGATTCCTCTCCTTTAGATGGGATCCATAGTGACCTCATGGGAAATTTTCTTCATCCATAAATAAGTAAAGCAAGGTATGTGGTCATTTTTGTTGATGATTTCTCACACTTCACATGGATTTTCTTTCTCATGCAAAAATCAGAGGTCTTTCAATACCTCAAAGATTTCAAAGGCCTGGTGGAGAAACAACTAGGAAATAAAATCAAAGTCCTCCAAACAAATAATGGGGGAGAGTATGTCAACCATGAGACACAAAATCTTTCTCATGAGGCTAGGATTGAGTTTCAACACATAGTTCCTTATACTCTACAACAAAATGGAGTTGCTGAGAAGAAAAATAGATCTCTAAAAGAGATGGCATCTTGCATGCTACATGAAAAGTAACTTCCAAAACTATTATGGGCTGAAGAAATTAATTTTGAAACATACATACAAAACATAAATACCCATACATTTGTCAAGGATAAGACCCCCTACATGTTGATTAAGGTTGGTTGTCATTGATGTCAACCCTTGAAGAAAGACCCATAGCACAAAGTTTTGCGAAATGGACCCAATAGTGTTTGATGTAAATATGACTTATTATTGTCTTATCATGATTGATAAGGTGTACAAATGGAT
>ML799292.1:498587-512416 GCA_009831015.1 Picea engelmannii
AGAGTGCATCTATCAATTTGTTATGCCACTTTTTGTGGTTACATTCAATAGTTTTCTTGATGATTTGAATGAACATTTTTTTTGTTCATTATGTTAATCCATTTCCCTAAGAGTAATAATTGGATGAATTCCCCATGATTATTCCATATTCACCAAATTGTTTTGTGAATTTTGATCCAATAAAAAATGAGCCATGATTTGTTATAAATTTTTCTAGTACGCCAAACCTAGAAATGAATTACTTGTTTTGAGTCTGCATTTCTTAAAGCCAAAATTTCTTTCCATTTTGTAAAATAGTTATTTGTTGTGATAGTATATGAATGGAATTTGCTATATTTAGGATTTATTGGACCAATTAAATCTAAACTCCATTGTGAAAATGGTTTCTCTACCATGGTTGTCTATAGTAGCATAGCAACTATTTTCATTTTTCCTGAGAACGTCTGACATGTGATGCATTTACGAACAAATTCATAAGAATCCTTGAAGACATCTTGGTAATAAAAACCAGATCGAATGATTTTGTGGGTTGTTACAATTGGTGAAAAATGTCCTTCGCAAACCCCATTATCAAATTCTCAAATCACTTCCTTATATTTTAAATGATCCATACATCTTAGTAATACACCATCATAATTTATTCTAAACAATACTGTAGATACTAGAACATAATGATTTGTTTTCATTTTCAAAGTTCTTCTCTCTTTTGAGGATATTTCGAGAGGAAATTTACCATACTTTAAATAAAATATTATATATTTATACCATTTTGAATTCTCCAAGCTTGTTCTTGGGAATATAACACCAAATCCATTGGGAGGAGGAGTTCTTAAAACTTCAATCCCTATCATGAATTTACACAAACCAGGTCACCTTTAACAACCTTTAAAGGTTTTATTTCTAAGTCATATTCTTGAAATTTGAACAACTAGTTTTCCCACCTTCCTTCCCCGAGTTATTGATTCGAGAGAATTTTGGCTACTGAATGAGTTACATAAGACATGACATGATTTGATGGAATATATGTTTTGAAATGAGAAATCACTTTGACTAGAGAAAGAGCTTTATTTTCAATGATCGAGTAATTCAACTCATAATCATGTATTGTTTTTCTCATAAAATCAATTGGGAGTTCTTCTTGCTTTTGGTTTTTCTTAGTAAGTATAGAAGCAATGGTTTCGTATAAGTAAAGAAAATACAATATAAATTCCTTTTTAAAATAAAGACTAACAAGATCATGGACAATAGTAATGGATTGCTTAACTTCTGTGAAATACTTTTGTATTTCTAATGTCCATAAAAACTTTTTATCTTTCTTTTGTTGAAGTTTGAGTAGATTTAGAAGATATTCTTATTGTATTTGACCAAGACAAAACCATAAATAATATTATAATATTATATTTTTTAAGACATCCCTATTGTGCCTTTGCAAAATTCGGCCATATTGTGCCCTCACAAGGAAAAATGTAAAATAAAAGGATAAAGTGACACATCGGCCTAGACCTAATTTTAGGCTATCCAAACAACTATTTATAAGGGAGGCTAGAGCCTCATTTGAAAACACACAACACTAGCTCTATAGCTATGAAGAGAAGTGTGCAATTATGAGAGGGAGATAGTACTACAGCTAGGAGGTGACCTTGTGGAGGATATTGATCTAATTCTCAGGTATATCTTGGTTTTGTGGTGCGTTACTCTTCCCTATTCAAGGGTATGAGAAGGATCTTCTTCTTTGTTATTTCTCCCTTGAAGAGATGCATTGTTCTTGGTTGTTGAATCTATATTGAGGAAGTTTGATGGGTTTTTCCCCTAGAGGATTTTCCCAGGGTAAATCTTATGTATGTTGTGGATGTTATTCTTTAAGTGATCCTATATATGTAGTTATTGTGCTAATTGTTTAAAACTAAAAGAAGAGTTAATCTGGTTAACTACTTGAGACAAAAATTCAACATGGTTTTAGAGAGGGCCTGGAAGAAGGATTTTTCATAGAAAAAAAGAACTTGTTGGAGAAGCTAAGAGTATAGGAAGACTCCCCTAACCCTAGCACACCTCTCCCTATGGTTATATTCTCATTTTGATGAAGTTTTGTAAACTTCCACTAGTGCTACAACTGCTACAATTGTTGCAACCCTAGAAGATGTCATCATCGAAATTGTTAAAGGACATTGGGAAAATTCATACCACTAGGTAAATCACCTTAAGAGGTTGCACATATCCCTTGAAGAAGAATTTCAAAATTCAAATTTTGAAAAATTAGGGTTTCCGCATAAAGCCTAGTCTTCGGAGCTGCAAAATTGAAGTTGGAAATGGTCAGATTGGCATAACACTCTTTGGTAAGAACAAAACATTTATTGGAAAAGTTTTATCTCCTTATTGTATTTTCCAATCACAAGATGGTACCTAGTACCAATCTTGATGAGAAGCTTGAAGACACTAACAACTTTCGAGCATGGAAGTATAGAGTAATGCTCATTCTAGAAGAGAATGATATGGAATATTTTTGTAAAGGAAGAAGTCCCAGAACTTGATGAAGATGGGGCCAAAGTAAAGTACAAGAAGACGAATAAGAGAAGAATATTTATTGTAACATCTATTTGTAATTTTGATCTGTTGAATTTATGACTATCATACTAACCGTTGGCCAAAATTAAAGTCAAAGTATTAGGTTGATTAAGGTGAAGATTTTTTACTTTAGTTGCATTCCCTAACTCAGATTTTTGTTAAGAAAGAATAATGTCTTAGTATAGGGGACAGGTTGAAGAGAATACTTGTCATACTGAGTGAAGGAGACTCAGAAGAAAAAAAAACAACACTCATTCTTGAGAACAAGACTCCAGGTTCCAAGCTTGATTGATTAAATTGATAAGTCTCGAATTTACACATATCAAGTTTGATAACTACTACACTAGAAGTAAATAGTTGTGACAACAATATACGAAAAGTTATGTTACTATTATATACAATGGATACTTAGTAGTATGTGAGTACTATTTATATAAATGCTTATTGTAACTTCTTACTAGATATAACTAACATCTCCTCTAGAAGATACTTCTTGTTTTGTCTCAAGGTTACTATGGAGGAATGATTGATCACAACACTAGAAGAGCATTTTTCTCATTTTATATTATTGTACTTCATACTTTGACTCAACTTTTAGGCATGTCACAATTGATAACTCTCAAGGAGCTATTGTGACGATTGTTTTTTCTATTTCTTATTATTATAAAAAGTATTATTCTTGTCTATTGTTTTCCTCTTTTTGTTCTTGCTCCGGGAATTTCATAGGTAAAAAATATGAGGGTAGCTATAGTGATGGTTGAAAGAGGAAACATATTAGATGACACATGGAGAAGACTTTCCATGTTGTGTACATGACCATATACATCCATGTACATAAGAAAAAGAAGAAGAATATACTTTTGCAAGATACAAAACATCTCATATGTATAATGATCATCAGGAGCAGAAGCCTCCAAATATGACTAAACAAATCCCTCTAGTTCAGTTGATCAATATTCATATCATGAGGAAGAGTTAGTAGAGCGAGAAGGGCCTACCCAAAATCATTTTAGTAACCAAGAAGAGACTGGCATGGTCTTGTGACACTTTGCAGGATGAAAACCCATATAGAATTGACGAGCCATATCATGAGGAGAAGATGGCTCCACTAGTAGTGAGGAAAGTGACCCCACCAAGTACTAGGTCAGAAGGAGCCAGAGTTTAAAGGTAGTCATCCCTCATGATCCAGTAAGGAGGATCATTCTCCCCAGGAAGAATCATAAATATGTACAAAGCCTAATTTGTGTCCACGGGATTCTACAAGCAAGAGGGAGATGACTATCACGAGACACTTTCTCCATTAATCAGAAGAAGTACACAAAGATCAACCAAAATATACATGAGAAGGAGTCTCATGTATTCATGTTGAATAAATATTTGTATGTGCCTAAGTAGACACCTAGGACATGATATGATAGATCACATTGCTTCCTGATGAGCTTGGGATTTACCAAGAGTAAAGAAGAATACAAATTTTACTTCAAGGTTGTGGATGGGAGACTAGTGTTAATATTATAGTATGGGGATGAACTGTTTTTAACAGGAGGTGAGAATCCCATCGTTGATAAAAATAGGAAAATTGTTGCAAAGTTAGAAATGAAGAACCTAAGCATATTGCATTACTTCTTAGGTCTTGAGATATGGAAAAAACAGAATGGGACTTTCCTTAACCAAGGAAAATATGCAGTGGAGATCCTGAAGAGGTTTGGGATGTTGGATTGTAAGGACATATCTACACCGATGGTAGCTAGCTTTAATCTGTTGTGTGTTACAACTTTAGAGACAATGGATTCCACCATATACAGGAAGATTATTGGTTTGTTGATGTACTTGATGAACACAAGAACAGATACATGTTTTGCAATGAACACATTGAGTAAGTACATGGTTAATACTAGACATGTTCACCTTATTGCGGAAAAACATGTGATGAAGTAACTAAAGGGTACACTTGATTATGGACTCAGATCATGAGATAATACTGCAGGGCTATAATGATTCATATTGGGAAGGCACTGTCACAAACCGAAAAAGTTCATCCAGATGTTGCTTCAGTTTGGGATCAATAGGTAGCAAAATTTTATGGCACTTAGTTCCATAGATGAAGAGTATGTGGCATCATGGTCAGCTTGTGGCGAAGCAGTGTGGCTTCATAATTCGATTGCAATATTGTTTGATCTCGAGTTGGAGGATACCGATATATTTTGTGACAACTAGAGGTGCATAAAGTTGTCATAGAGCCCAGCGTGTCATGGCAGGTCCACGAATATAAATATCAAGTACAACTATGTCCAAGGACAAAAGGGAGCAGTAAAGCTCTAGCATATATCCACCAACGACCAGGTAGCAGATGTATTGACCAAGCCCTTGTCCAGAGTTAAGTTTGAGTATTTCAAAGATAAGATTGGATTGGTCCAGAAATACTTCTCCAGTAGTGAGAAGTGATTTTTTTCTCTAGTAGTGATATGTGTTCATGAGTAGTGGGAAATGATCCCCAGTATAGAGAAGTGATGAAATTCCCAATAGTGGGAGATACCCGAATGCAATTTGGTACTCCAATGTAGGATGGTATGCTACCCCAATGCAGGTTGGTACTCCAATGTAGGCTGGTATGCTACCCGAGCACATGCTAGTACTCCAACGCAGGATCATATTCCATCCCAACGTAGGTTGGTATGCTAGTCCAATGTAGGATGGTACACTACTCGAGTAAAAGTGCATAAATTCCTACGATATATAGATATGTGATTGACAACAACACAATGACCAGGTGTACAAGAGAACAAAAGCAATGACATGGTGATCGTGATGATAATAATACCTTCCCTGCTAAGAGGGAGTGTTGAAGTTTGAGTATCTTCGGAAGATATTCTTATTGTATTTGACCAAGACAAAACTCTAAATAATATTATTATATTATATTTGTTAGGACAACCCTATTGTTCCTTTGCAAAAGTCGACCCTATTGTGCCTTGATAAGTTAAAATTTAAAATAAAAGGATAAAATGATAGGTCGACCCAGACCTAATTTTAGGTTGTCCAAACTACTATTTATAAGGGAGGCTAGCGCCTCATTTGAAAACAAAAAATACTAGCTTTGTAGCTATGAAGAGAAGAACAAAAGTATTAGAGGGAGATACTACTGCAGCTAGGAGGTGATGTTGTGGAGGATCTTGGTCAACTTCTTGGGTATATCTTGGTTATGTGGTGCGATACTCTTCCCTAGTCAAGGGTATGAGAAAGATCTTATGCTTTGTTAGTTCTCTCTTGAAGAGATGCATTGTCTGTGGTTGTTGAATCCATATTGAGGACGTTTGAGGGGTTTTCGCCTAGATGGTTTTCCTAGGGTAAATCCTGTGTATGTTGTGGATGTTATTCTTTCAGTGATCCTTTATATGCAATTATTGTGTTAATTGTTTAAAAGTAAAAGATCACTAGTCTAGTTAACTGCTTGAAATGAAAATTCAACATATTTAACAACTTATTTATAGGCTTGACAATGGTAAAAAAATTGGGATCAATTCTTCGAACAAAATTTATTGTAACAAAATTGGGAACAAATCTTCAAACAAAATTTATCTTTCCGAAGAAAGATTGCACTCCTGTTTTTTATGTGGGATGAATGAGATGATTTATTGCATTTAATCTTTTTGGTTCAATATAAACTCCTTATTTTCTTACAACATGTCCTAGAAAGTTTCCTTTTGTTACAAAAAACAAACATTTTTTAGGATTCAATGATACCCCATACATTATGCATCTTTCAAAAATATTCTTGAGATGTCAAATATGTATTGCTCTTGATTTTGAATAAACCATTAAATCATATTGGTGATAATCCATGAATTCTCCAATGAAGTCTTTGAAAGCATGATCCATCACTCTCTGGAATGTGGGACCTACATTTTTCAATCTGAATGGCATTCTGACATAAGCGTAAGTTCCCCATGTTGTTAAAAACGTTATTTTTGGTCTATCTTCTTCTAACACAAGAACTTGATTATAATCACAAAAACCATCTAACATAGACATTAATGCAAATATTGTAACTTACTAAAGAATAATTTACATATTAGGTAGTGGACCATAATTATATTTTATGATGACTTGGTTTAGATCCCTAAAATCAACACACAAGCGAATATCACTAGTTTCTTCCTTATCACTACTGGATTTGAAAGACAATCTAAATGTTTGGCGGGAGAAATTATACCAACTTTCTTTAATTTCTCAATTTCTTTCTTCATGAGAGGGTTTATCTTGGGATTTATTACTCTCAATTTTTGTTTGAATGATTTGGCTCCTTCTTTCAAAGTTATAGTATGTTGGAATATTGATTTATCATATTCTTTGAAATCACCATAACTCCATGCAAATACATCTTGAAAATATCTTAAAAGTTGGGTATATTGATCAATCTTTCTTTATTGCAACTCATACCCAAGTTTTTATATTTTGGTGACTCAAGAGTACCTATGTTTATATTATGTGTTTCTTGGACCTTTCTAACAGAGGGTTCTTCCAATGGTTTTAAAATTTTCATTTGGTTATCTCTTGTAAAGATGGATTCCAAACTGATACACTTTTTTGGAGAAAGTTTATGACTCTACTCAAAGACTTCTCCCTGATCTTATATTGGATGAAATTTAGTTATGGGATCATCATTTGTAAAGAAATTTAAAGGATCCTCACCATTTTCAAAAACTTGTAAATATTCTTGATTATCTTGATCTGATGGTCGAAAAATAGTCTTCACATGATAAGTGATTTGTCCTTTACAATCCTATGTGTTAAAAAGGGATGCATATACTACTAGTGTGTCATCCTTTTGATTATTTTCTCTAGGAATAATATATATATTGAAAGAGTTAAAAGAATGTATGAGCTCTCACACCCTTTTTGCATAACATTTTGAATTTTCCTTTTTAACCTTATATTTCTTCATGATGTGATTAATAATCAATCCTGAATCACCAGTGACCACCAAGTTTTCAACTTTTAGTTGAAGGGAAATAATCGTACCTTGAGTTAGTGATTGATATTCTGACTCATTATTTGTTCATGGAAATTCAATTCTGATTGCATGTGGGTGTATAATAGCTTCAAGGATTTTAAATATGATTCCTGTTCTATTTCCATATTTAGAACATATACCATCAAAGGACATCTTTCAGGAGCCTTGAAAATAATTCTCCATTTTTTTTTTTGGAATGTTGAGTTGGTCAGGATCAAATACAATGTAATTTCCCATTCAAATGTCAAGACAATTTCTCATCAACCCATTCTCCTTTAAACAAAAAAAAAAATCTAACTTCTCTGGGAACTCTAACCATTGTTCCATTCTTGTGAGACAACATCTTATGGCTTACATTATTCATTATATAGCCTCGAGTCATCAAGAACCAGTCTCTATCAAGAACAAATCCATAGGATAGAGGAATATCTACCACTATAATAGTAAATATTGTTGTAATATGAGGAGATGCAATTATCCAACCAAAAAAATATTTAATCTCCCCATAGGCTAGGAATTTTAATAAGCCAAGAGAATAAATGATTTCACCAGTATCGTAGTGCCTCTTACATTCCATCCCATGTGATTGCATGAATGATTAAGGCAGGATGTTGTTGGTAGCTCCACTATCAATCGAACAATTGTGCAACACAAAATCATGATTTCTATGGTGATATATAATGATGGAAATTTTCCTCTTGGCTTATCTAATGAATAGCTTTGTTGTTGTTTCGAATTTATAATAGAAAACTCCATCCTTGTATCTAAATCATCAATATTGTTAACAAGTTTCCCTTTGTTGGAGTATCTTAACTACCTCCATAAAAGGAAAAGCAATTATGAGTTTAGATAAATCATCTATTACATTATAAGTCATTAGTTGTGGATTCTTATCATGGTTATCCACAACTTTCTTCTTTTTTTCTTCTATTTGATTTGCTTTAGTCCTTTCCTTTTTCCAGATTTTCTTTCGATTTAAACTTTTTATCATGTGTTCTTGTTTGGACAACATTTTCTTCCAAAAGATAAAACTCTTCTTGTTCATTAAACTCCTCCACCAATTCCTCGTTTTTTAACATTCTTTGAGGTTGATGGTCCTTGATTTTCTATACTAAGGTTATCCATTTTCCTTTGAAATTTTCCAAGGACAATCTAGTTGAGAATTGGAAGAATTAATCTAAAACAAAAAAATAGTTTCTATTATTGCACACGTAAACTCAGATACAATACGTACATAAATAGTTGGAGTGAGATCCAACTTTTTCCACTTATTGTGGGAGAAGTTGAGGGAATATCTCAACCTCCTCCAGCTACCCCCAACATAATCCCTAAACTCTAGGAATCCCTAATGAGTCATTATTATCTAACTGCCCCCCTTAATGACTACATTACACAACATAACAAAAGGTTACAACACAAACTGTCTGACTGATCCTCATACACAGTTACACCCATCTCTGAACTTCATATAAATGCTCTTTCTCTCCATCATCTTCGAGCTACCAATTCATCCAACATAAATAAAACTGCTTCCGACCATCTTTGAAGCATTTGTAGGATCAAAGATTCTAAACTACCCCGAAGAATAGTCTTGATACTGAAACATTCAGTAATCGATCTTACAAAATGACATTTTACACTCAACAATACAAAGATAACACGAAACAGATGATTTTGGCACACCGAAATACAACAAGAATCAAAAGTGTTTGCAATATATTTCTAACATACATAAACAATAACTCTATTCTAGAACAGCTTGAGTGATGATTGAGAAGGTTCATCATCACTGGATGAGTATTCTTGCATAGCACCTAGTGAGTCCTCAGCTATGTTAGCTGATTCTTTCAGTTTTCCATTTAAAAGATTACTAGCACGAGTTTTGCAATTTAGTGTTGTATGTCCACGTCTTCAACAATAGAAGTATTCAATGTTTTTATTTCTTCTTTCCTTGGAGTATAGTGCAATTTCAGAATTTGAATTGGCTTCCAAGTCACCTTCCTTCATCCTCTTTTCTTCTACCAAGAGTGCTGAAATCATGTCTTCCAGAGTTCGAGAGGGCATTTGTGTTAAAGTAAAAATAGCATTGTCATATTTTAGAGACAAACTGTTCAGCAAGATTGCTTTTGCATCATCTTCATCGACTTTACAATCTATATCTGCCAACTGTGCTAACAAAGACTTTAGATCATTTATGTGAGAAGACAGTGATACTTCATCATGCATTTTTAACTTGAATAGCTGTAACTTTAATGAAAACTTGGCATTTACAGCCTTTTCCCCCAATATTGTACTCAATTGTACCCACATTTCTTCGGAAGATTTTTCCAAATCTATTAGATGCAGTTGAGAATCTGCAAGAGACAATCCAAGAATGGACTTGGCTCTATCCTCTCTTTTCTCCCATTCAATTAATTTCCTGGGATCTGTAGGTGCCTTCTCTATTCCTTTTACTATTCCCCATAAGTTCTTATGCATCATTTGAAGTTGTATTTTCACTTTCCAAGTATGGAAATTAAAACCATTAAATTTTTCCAATGCAATATTTTCCATATCAACACAGATTTAAATCAAAAAATGAATACCTCTACAAATGACAGATTTCCTTCCTCTGGAAGCATTCCTTTTATATGTTAATGCATGGATAGATTACAGGTTATATGCTGTGAATCTTCTATTGCAACGGCGAAACCCAGCAGCAGTGAATCTATAGATCCCTGGTGATTGCAGGCTTGGCGACCCAGGAGCCTTGGCGACCTAGCAGTAGCAATCTCCTATTGCAGGATTTCTTCTTTGAATACAGATCCCTGGCGATGGAAGCAATGTCGTCTCCACGCAATGCGTACTCGTAGCAGATGATGGAGTCTCCACGGCTTCTTCACGACTATGTTCTCCACAGCAAGCCACGGTTCACAGCAACCGGTTTCTTCACAAGGTTGTCGACTCTCCTTCACTGGGCATAACGACAGTGGCTCACCTGGGCGCAATGTCTCTCCAGTGACTCCAGACCGGTAATAGAAACCCTAGACGAATCAGGGCTCAGCGTATCGCTCTGATACCAAGTTGAGAATTGGAAGAATTAATCTAAAACATAAAACTAGTTTCTATTATTGCACACGTAAACTCAGATACAATACGTACATAAATAGTTGGAGTGAGATCCAACTTATTCCAATTGTTGTGGGAGAAGTTGAGGGAATATCTCAACCTCCTCCAGCTACCCCCAATATAATCCCTAAACTCTAGGAATCCCTAATGAGTCATTATTATCTAACTAATCTCAGGTCAACATTTGCCTCTATAATAATCTATTCCATTTATGCTTCTTTTCTCATAGCTCCATCTAAGTCTTCTATTTGAGCATCTATGATAACATATTTTACATTGTTTGACATGGAATTCTTACAGCATCCAAGTATAACTCAGTTATTTGGTTTCCGTTCTTCTATGATCTAGTTTATCATCTTTAAAATAGAAAATTGAAATATCTAATTCTCTCTCCCTTTCTCAGATGGATTTGGGTGAATTGTGTGAGAAATGTATGATATGCAATCGCGGGTGCATACATGGTCATGAACATAGTTTCCAAATCATCAAATGATGAAATTGATAAAGAAATAAGGGACATGTACCATTCATAGGATGGAGCTATCAATTTATGTAGAAACAAATATGACCATTACATCATCATGCTCTATTAGATGTATTTCAAACATACACATAAACTATTTCATATGTCTCCTTGGGTCCATTACTCTATCTCCTAAAAAAACTGGTAAGATTCCTTGTGGAAGAGTAGGTAATTGGTGTTGTTCCCCAAAAATATTGAGTGGGATATTTCTAACCTTTCTTCATGGGATTCTTTGTCTCTCATATATTTCTACTTGATTTCAGGAATTTCATTTCTTCATTTTTCTGTGTCACCCATTTTCTAAATTTCTCTTGTATGAGTCCTAGAAATTTCTCCAACTCACCGATAATTTTAAGAATAGAAACTTATATTAAAAAGTAGAAACCTGGGCTAATATCACTATCCCTTAATATGAGAATTGTAAAATGTTTGGCAATAGTTTTGTAAAAATATTCAAATTTCCAGGGATTTTATATAGTTTCTATAATTTTTTGGTGACTTTTAAGGTAAAATCATTTTATTATATGGAATTTGGGTGAATCGTTTTTTAAAAAAATGGAAGTTAGTGAATCGTTTTTTGGGAAAAACCATGGGAAATTATTCCATTTGTGAAATTTATCCCCTAAAATCATCTATGCTCCAACTTCAAAAATTTGAAGTTGTTTAAAATTTTACTTCTTGTTATTATACCTTTTTATGTTTCTATTCTTTTCTTAATTTTGAACTCTTTTTCTTTGTTTTCTTCCGATTTCTCTTTCTTATTCATGAGCAAGAGTTTCCCATGATACTCTAGTTCGGCTTGGGTTCTTGCTATTTTTATTATCAAGTTATACAATTGATGCAATATGCTATGTTGATTTCTAAGACCAATTTACAAATTTGGTTGATTTGGGCCAGGTTGAATCATTAGATTTTGGTCTGCGAAACTAAATTTTTTCTCTCCCTAATATGGTCACCAAAAGTTTCGATCTAAACAATTTTTTTACGGTCTTAAGGTCAACCTCATGATGATATGAATCCCCCGTACTCCTCTTTTTCTTGTATCATTATAAATAAAAAAAAATCTGAGAAGGACTAGACTTTGTAAAAGATAACATTCACATTAAAAACAATACATGAGATTGGGACGAGGTATCTTTAAAAGAAAACCATACATACTATATTTTACAATGTAGATAAATACAATAAGTGTAACAAATAAGACATTGTCATTTTCATCATAACATTCATCAAGACAATAAACAATGTCCACGGTAAAGAGACAAGAAATATTGACCACATATATAAGAGAACTTTAAATGATAATTCCATTAGGCACCAAAAGGATTATGATGTATAAAACAATTGCAAACTCAAGATTTAGATAAAATTATTTGAGAATACAATAATGTAGTATGCAAGATAGTTCTCTCAAATTCCCAAAAAATAATATGATTCCTTAAATACAATGTGAATTTCTTTAAAGAAAAAATATGCATTCACCCTAAGACAATATGACAAATTATTGTAGCAGAAACAAACACAAAAAGGGGGAAAATGGTTGCTTCTTGACTCACTGTGATGGAAATTTCATGTAACATTTACTTGATTGTAGTTGTTTCTTTGATAGGTGTATGTTGTGGTAGAGGTGGTATAACCACTGCAACCATTTCTTGATTTTCTAGTTCGTTAATTATAATTAATGCCTTTTTCAACTACTCCACGATATACTCCCTTAAGGGTGCTACAATGATTTCATGTTTAGTTTTAATTTCAGATAATTTATTTTCAAATTATCTCAGATCCATTTCCAATTGATGCAATGTGTCATTAACTTCATCATTCCTGTTGACATACCAAACTAACCATTTTTCAAGTTCTTCTTCAGAAAAATATACGGTTCCGGTAAAGTTGTCCCATTAAAAATTCTTTTGATAAAATCATGGTATCCATTGATAAATTGGGACCATCAATTTCCCTTGTAAGATCAACAAGTTTAAGAAAAAAATCACTCTTTTTATTTTTCAAAACATTAGTCTCATCTATCATTTCTTTTAGTTATTTAATTCGTCATAGCCAATATGCATTGACCTACTTCATTCGCTAGAAGGATTTTTTTTTTCATTTTAGTGAGATTCACTTAAGATCGATACTTTAGTTGAGAATATATTCACAACTTCTTTATAAAATACTTCATCGTTTTCTAGGTCTTTTTGTAAGTATTTATTGAAATTTTATATTCTTGATGAAAAACTAGAAATTCTTTTGAGAAAGCTCCCAAATTTCTTGAACTATTACAACTCTCTTATGTATGGCATCATGAGCATATTTTATTATTGCTTGTAATAAACTTGATGAGACTTTATATTTTCCACTTCTTTATAGGACGTTCTCTAACAGAAATGCACGTTGGATTAAATTGAAAGGTTCCAGAAACAATGCTCCTCATACCAAGGAAACTTCTAAATATTTTATCCCCATCTTCAACTTTGAGTTTTATTTTTCCATATTTTCAATAGATTGCTTCAAAGTTTCTGTAGCTGCTCCGTGGAACTCAATTTTTTACCATGCAACTCCTTCAATTTCAATTGAAGATTTCCATATTTACGATAAACTTTTGTTTCTATTATTGAACTTTTGCAA
>ML799292.1:519603-532801 GCA_009831015.1 Picea engelmannii
TCCTCCTCCTGTCAGCAATTGCCATAGCTTTTTCGAAAGCTTCCTTGCGCTTACGCCGTGACTTTGCGGCGTACCAGGCCGCCCCCCGTCTCGGAGTGCCCCGGAGCCGTGGCATGGCAGTGCCCAGTGCTGAAGCGCTCAGGTCGCTCGGCTTCTTGGGGTTGAAGAGCGTGACCCTGCTGTATAGCGAAATTCGCGAGAGCTTCTGGCTGAAGAGCGAGATCCTGCGTGCAATGAACCATAGAAAGGTGGTGGTTTCGATATACACCGCCATGACTGCAAGCATTAAACGCACTGAACATCGAACCTGGGAGCTGGTACCTTCGCGTTGCGCGAACACCCTCCACATTTGAATGCGCTTTGGTGGATTCATGGCGTATTAACTACGAGCTTGACGTGAGCCTGTGGGGACTGTGCCTCCCTGTCCCGCCTCGGAGCCACGTGGTCGTTCTTGCTGCGCTGTCACCCCATCCGGGGATTAGTATTAACATTACTATTGCTATTATGACCACTATTATACTATTATTGTCACCATTACTAATAACACTACTATTATTATAACTATGTCTTTACAACTAACTATTAAATTATCATTATTACTTAAATATTAATTAATTATTATTATATCCTTTCTCTTTTTATTTATCTTTTTATTTAAGTTTTTGTAGCTTTAACTCACTTCCTAATTATTATTTTTTTAATACTCTTCTCAAACCGAAACTTTGTGTCTTGAAGATGAATCGTGATTATCCTCTAGAGACAACAAATATTACATATTCAGAATCCATCTAAGATATTGTATTGTACATAACCAAACCAACTTTCATGTGACGTAATAAACGATGGAGGAGTCAATACATCTAGATGGTGAAATATATTTGGATTTATTAGAGAAACCACAGGGCAGAGTATTCATGGAACTTGAGGATTCTTAAATATAATTCTTCAGGCAAGCGAACACATGGAGAGTTTCGAAGTTCGACAGCTCATTGTGTGTACTATGTGTTAAGATTTGCCATTACACCAAAATCAACAGGTGTTAGTAAATTTCCAAATCAACAACATCACCTTGGATGGGCAGTTAGTCCATAAGAGATGTGGCGGTTAGTCCAACACCCACCCCTCACCCCTAGTTTACACCCCTAGTTTACAAGAGGTGCGGCCATTAGTCCAACATTATGATTATTTTATGAAAAACATGAATGACATAACTTGAAATTTGGTTAGTGTTTGTAGAGCCATGACGGTGGCCAACCATGATTATAAAGCTGTAAGATTTGTATAATTAATTATTTTCATACGAAGTAACACAATCCTATATTTTTACAAAACCATGTGGAAAGATGTAAGGGTGTAGGTTTTATGTGAGGTACTGGAAAGATGGAAGTGTAGAGGTCATAATTTAAACAGAAAGTCATGGTGAAGAAATAATTTACGAGACTTTGATAAGAGCCAATTCTGAAAATTTTAGATAAAGTGCCAACAATTTTTTAAGACTGAAGATTTTCTAGGATTCATGCCATTCTAAGATCAAATTACCCATGACCAATGCATTGCTTTATCCTCGTCTCCCTTTGATATATACCAACATCCTTGGTGTATATATATGAAATGGCGGAGGGCGCATGATAGACGAGGCTAAAGCAATATGGTGGTGGCTATGCTTTTGAACTTATAAAAGTATTTCAATATCGATATTCAAGTTGATGCATGGATAGTAAGCAATAGGCATTGGCTAGTTGTTCTATGGTTGTTTTAGTTAGATGATATACATTTATCTTAATTATTATTTTTAGTTGTCTAGAATTTATTTTTAAATGTAGAAATAGATTAAACATACTGAAAAAGTCATGATAGACTAGGTTAAAACAATATGGTGGTAGTTATGTTTTTGAGTTTATAAAACTATTTTAATATAGATATTCAAGTTGATGCACGGATAGTAAGCAATAGGAGTTGGCTAGTTGTTTTATAAAATGGTTTTTTTAGTGAGGATATAAATTTACACTAATCACTATTTTTAGTTGTTCAGAATCCATTTTTGAATGTATAAATGGATTTAGTATACTAAAAAATCCCCCAAAGTATTGAGATTTTAAAAAAATAATCACTTAAATCTACAAATCCGGTCTTCTCGTCGAAGTAATAATTCATTAAAATGGTTTAAATTGTCCTATACTTGTTAACCCTATGAAGGGGAACACTTTAGTATGATGTGCCAAAATGAGGAATATGTATAGTCAACAAAATATGTTAATAGTATATTAAGGTTAGTCAATGGTTATTAGTGTTTGAGTTAGGATTATTAGAGTTAGGCTTAATTAATATATTTATGATTAATATACAAGGATAATAGTTTATTATTATATAATGATTAAAAATATTATTAATATTTTATTGTTGTTATATTTATTATTAATAGTTATGATTAATATACAAGGATAATAGTTATTAGTTTAAGTTAATTATTAATGTTATTAACAATATTTTATTACTAACAATATTAATATATAATAATACTTTATTAAATTTATATAGTATTTTATATAGTTTGTATTATTAATGTCTAAGAACATGTGTTTCGTCTTAAGAGCTTATAGGTTCAAATCCAGAGGGGGGTAGGGTATGTATACTTTTGTAGACTTTACCTGTCAAATTGTTGCGCGAAGGGGGGTTCCTTGTCCCACAAACAAGGGGGTCTCATACACCAATTTGGTGTGCTCGCGTGACCATGACCTTAAAAATATATTATTATTATTATTATTATTAACAATATTTTATTAATTGATTATTATTAGTCATAATTATAATGATTAAAAACATTATTAATATTTTATTGTTGTTATAGTTATTATTTATATAAATAATTACCTATATTTTACACTCTTACTTTAAGGATATGTATTGGTATGTATATTATACATACATACTCTTTATATAATAATTAATATTAATAATTAACCATGTCAACAATCATTTATTAATGCCCCCGGGGGGCAGCTCAATTGGCAAGTGCCGTGAAAATGAAGTTCCATAAGGTTTTGAGTTCAATTCTCCCCGACTTACCTTGTGTGCCGCGTAAGGGGCATCGTGGGCACACCTGGAGTTTATAGTGGTAGCGGTTGGATAACACGGCCACGTGTAACGCGAGCACGTGCCCAACTAGTTGTTGATTCTGGGGTTTATAGTGGTAGCGATTGGATAACACGGCCACGTGTAACGCGAGCACGTGCCCAACTAGTTGTTGATTCCTCCAGACACACAAAAAAAAAATCATTTATTAATGATTATTAGGATTAGAGTTATAAAATATGTTAATTTTAATGGTTTGAGAATATTCTTTACAATATATGGTTTTTAATGAAAGTTTTTTTATGGGTGGGAGACTTTCTTTATTAATTCTCCCATCCATGACAAAAAAAAGTCAATGGAAAATATATAAAATTTATATATGGATGGATAATGTTCATAGTTTGTATCATGGTGAAATATATACATTATATGATTTATGTGTGGTCTACTTAAATTTCCTTATAAAAATAATAAATCATTATCCAATTTTTGTAAAAGTATTCAAATTTCTAAGAATTTTATATAGTTTGTATAAAATATTGGCAAGTTTTTAAGGTAAAATATTTTTATCCTATAGAAATTGGGCGAATTATTAATGATTTTTTTTGGGGGAAAAACCTTGGAAAATTATCCCATGAGCCAATTTTATCCCCTAAAATCATCCATGCTTAGAATGAGTATAAATAGTCATCTTCAAAGTACAAAACAACTTGATTTCCTTTAAATTTTATTAAAAATAAAATAAATCGTCATCTCTAACATATAAATCAAGTAGATTTGTAATGAATGTCCTTAGAACAATATGATTCATTATATGCAAAGTCCTAGATGATTTTTTATCAGTTTTATTATAAAAAGTATAAATTATTAAATAATTTTCTATCAATGTCCTTAGAACTAGTAAACATCAAGTAGATTTACTATCAATGTCCTTAGAACAAGTATATTTCATCATCTAAAAAGTTCAAAATGATTTCCAATCAATTTCTTTAGAACAAGTAAAAATCATCATTTGTAAAGTGAAAGCTGATTTGGTATCAATGTCCTTAGAACAAGTATGATTCTAAGTTTCCTTTTATGTAATACATCACATCAATTCAAAGTTCCTATCTTTGTGACAAAGAAAACACTTCGTTAGATTTTTTTAAAACATGGAAAAAACTTTCTTTTTGAATGTGTCAAACATTAAGCAACCTTGTCGTGTGAAAAACATGAGGAACATAGTAATGTTGAAATGTGATGAACACAACCCTATCGTCACAATGTGATGAACATAGCCCTGTCATTGCAATGTGACGAACAAAACCATACTATTGCAATGCGATGAACATTGTAATGTCACATTTTGACAAACATAGTAACATCACAATGTTACAAACATAGACATATTGTCACAATGTGACAAACATAACCCTTATGTCGCAATGTGATGAATATTTATTATTGTCACAATGTGATGAATATAGCCTTGCAATTGCAATGTGATAAACATTGCCTCCTCATTTGTGATGAACATAGTAATGTTGCGATGTGATGAACATATCCCTATCATCATAATGTGATGAACATAGTCCTGTCATCGCAATGTGACCAACATAGCCATATTCTCGCAATGTGACCAACATTGTAGTGTCATATTTTAACAGACATTGTAACATCAAAATGTTATGAGCATAACCATACTATTGCAATGTGATAAACGTAGCCCTGTTGTCTCAATGTGAAGAACATTTATTATTGTTGCAATGTGATGAATATAGCCTCGTCATTGCAATGTGAAAAATGTATCCTCCTCATTTGTGATGAATGTAGCATCATTGTCACAATGTGATGAACATAGCCATATTGTTGCAATGCTACGAACATAGCCATATTGTCACAATGTGATGAACATTGTAGTGTAACATTTTTAGAAAAATAGTAACATCTCAATGTTACGAACATAGCCATATTGTCGCAATGTGAAAAACGTAGCCCCACCATTGCAATGTGAGAAACATTTATTATTGTCGCATTGTGACGAATATAGCCTTATCATTGCAATGTGATAAACATGGCCTCCTCATTTTTTATGAACATAAGCCCGTCTTCGCAATGTGATGAACATATCCATATTGTCACAATGTCATAAACATAGTGACATTGTTGCAATGTGACGATCATAGTAGCGTCACATTTTCACAAACATAGTAACATCACAATGTTACGAACATATCCCTTTCATCGCAATGTGACAAACATTGCCTCATCACTACAATTAAACAAACATTTATTATTGTCCCAATGTGATAAATATATCCTCGTCATTGCAATGTGATGAAAATCACCTCCTCATTTGTGACAAACATAGTAATGTCACAATGTTACAAACATATTTGTGACAAACGTAGCCGTGTCGTCGCAAGGTGATGAACATTTATTATTGTCACAATATGATGAATATAGCCTCATCATCGTAATGTGATGAACATAGCCCAATCGTCTCGATGTTGTGAACATATCCATATTGTTTCAAAATGACGTTCATAGTAGAATCATATTTAGAAAAATACAGTAACGTCTCAATGTTACAAATATATCCCTATCATCGCAATGTGAAAAACATAGCCCTTTCATCACAATGTGATGAACATTTATTATTATCACAATGTGATGAATATATCCTCGTGATCAAAATGTGATGAACATTGCCTCCTCATTTGTGATGATCATATCCCTATTGTCGTAATGTGATGAACATAACCATATTGTTACAATGTGACGATCATAGTAGAGTCACATTTTGACAAACATAGTAACGATGCAATGTTAGGAACATAGGCCTATTGTTGCAATGTGACAAACATAACCCAATGTGACAAAGATAATCGAATGTTACGAATATGGCCCTATCGTCGCAATGTCTTGAATATTTCCTAACATCGTAATATGATGACCATAGACCTTTCGTTGCAATGTAACAAACAAAAATGATCATTGTAATGTGTCGAACATAGTCTTGTCATGGAAATGTGACAAACATATGGGTGAGTGCAAAAAGTTGGTGGACAAAAAAGTGGCAATGAGGTGAGTAGGAACACACACTCACATGAACGCATGTGTGTTTCTAGGAATGCGTACACGTTCTTGATGTGACACGCTCGAAAAACCATGAACCTCAATTCAACAAACCATATAGGCACATTACCAAGAATGTGTGTGTTTTCTCAAGAACACATGCTCATTCCTTTGAAAACCATGTACAAGAACATATGTGTATTCCAAAAGAAGAATTGAATTAAAAATAATGCGTGCGTGCTTTAGGAATGTGTGTGTGTTCCTAAAGAACGCGCGTTTTATTAGAAATAGGAGCGTGTGCGGTATTTTCTTAATATTAGATATCTCTATATATCCCCTCCGTCTCGCCCCACTATTCCCCCCCTTCTCTATCTCTCTCTCCCTCTTCCACCCTCTCCCTACCTCTATCTATCTTCCTCTCTCTCTTCTCTCTCTACCCCTTATTCCCTCTCTCCCTCATTTCCTTTGTCTCTCCCCACCTATTCCCACATACCTCTCTTTACCTATCTGTAGTGTCCCCAAGGCAGAGCCCCGATGTAAACTATGATCTGTAAGAGATTGTAAATATGTGTTATAGGCTGGTGAGCCAAGTTTTGTATAAGCCAATAGGCTTATGTGTTTGATTAGGCCAGAGAGCCTAAGGGTTGAAGGCCAAGGGCCTGGATTTTGTATCTGTATGTATGCAGCACATCAATAAAATATAAACACCGCCAGGTGCAGACTGACCACGATGAATGTGTGATGGGGGACCAAGCATCCACAGAGTGGGCAAGGGATTAGGGGCTAAAAGGTGGGAAAAAGGGGATGAATGTTGAGCCTAGGGGCTAAGCCTAGGGGGCTTAGGCCTGGAATAATATTTTAATATTATTTCCAAAAAAAAGAAATGTGCATATTATTTTATCCTAAGTTCCTAGCAAAAAGGAAAGGCGTGTACAGGGAGGCATGCGGATGGAAAGCATGCAGTTCCTAGGGTGACAAATGTCCACCCTGATGCATGCAAATAAAACAGAAAGGAATAGCTGGGGGGGGGGGGCTCTCGCATTCCATTCGACCCGACTGCCCTGAATAGGGCCGTATCAGCCAGTCTGCAAGAGACCTCGTGTATGTCGGTTACAGAGAGGAAGCCTGTGTTGGGTGCTGAAGAATGCGTGTTTACCCTTGTTCAGAGCCGTGGAGTCTATTTGTGAGAGAAAACTAGTGTGTGTGTTTCCTGAACGAAATGTCCATGTCAATTTCGGGGAAGAGTCTCTGTTTGCCTAGGAAAATATGAGCGAGCTTGTGCGTGGAGCCCTATTCTAAAATCTTGACCGTGAGAGCATCCTGTGACTGTTGAACCAGTTCTTGGGAAGCCTGTGTCCATTTTCCCTGTGTTTGTTATGGCACACAGTTCTGGACTGCATGAGGCTTGTAGGCCTGTGAGCGACTCCCTCCAGGTGAGAGAGTGCGCAGAGGAAGGAGAGATCTCTTGGAAGGAACCCTGTAGTTGCCACAGAACCCGGAGACTTTCGGTCCGGTCTGTTCCTGTAACGCAAGGTAAGGGAGACTGGCAGCCGAAGGACTATCCAGGTGACAGAGAAGGTGCACTCTCCTGGGGTGGAACAGACATGTGGGGAATGAGGGTCTGTGGGCAGTGAGCGTGGGAGATTCCTGGGAGAGCATTCTTCCTGGTGGTTGTTTGTGACTGAATTCCCTGTAACCTCAGCCTGAGTCTGGATCCCTTACCCTGGGGTGGAGATCAGTCCCAGCTCGGGGGTGACCCACTATTGAGTTGAGGAGCAGTGCGGTCTACAATTGGGAGGTTAGTGGAAGGCCTACATTTGGTTGGTGGATTTCTCCACTGTCACAAGATAAGTGTTTAATTATATTTTTACCACATTTTATCATGACTGTATTGGATCTGTTATCATGTTTTCCGCTGTGTAAATGAATTATTGTTGAAAGATATGGATTGTCTAATTATAACAGTAACTATATGTTTATTCTGAGAATTAAAATCTATCTCTTTGTTGTTACGCATGTGATTATACAATTCTGTATGTTTTATGTAAAAGTTCATGTACAGATTGGTTAGCGACGGGTTTGAAATCCTCGGTAGTGAAAAGTGACACTACAATTTGGTATCAGAGCCAACGTTTCGACATTGAGCCTAGATGCGCCAGTGGAGCGGTCTTTGGACCGGGAATGCGAAGGAAAATTGAGTCGGAGGACCAATTTTGGACCTTGGTTTGTTCTGAAGTGCCAAGGGGACACTTGACAAGTTTTTATTAAGCTTAGGAGTTATAGCGGTGCTATGAAACCGTAGCTAGTGTGGTCTATGGCCATGGGGAGACAGGTCTCTACACGAATGGTGTTAGAACCGTAGGATCTGTTCCGGAGGGAAGGCGAACCCTTGTAACTGTCAGATCTGGAGAATGTGCACAAGGTTTAAAGCCTTTGGATATTACATAGGGGATTGGAAAATTATGATACGCGAAATCCCGATTTGGTTAGAAACCGTCTAAGCCGTCCGATCTCAGCCGGAAAACCCGACAGCCATTGGATCTGTCGGGAGATGCCCGAGGGTTAAACCTTAGTGTTTAGAGGTGAAAGCCCAAAATAAATATAGACCGTCCGAGAGACGGAGGACACATGTCGTGAGATTTTCCATTTCGGAAAATTGGGAATCGTGATATCGGAGTCATGAAGGAGGTCGGGAATTTTAATGGTAAAAGTCCCGAGAACAATCAGAACCGTCCATCTTGAGGAGGATGCGTGGCAGAAATCGACGCCATCGGGAAAGGACCAACAGGAAGTTGTTGATCGGTGTTTGGATCGTCAGGATATCAGGGATCCTGGTGACAAGTGTTTATGCATTTTGGAATCGCGAACCGCGAAACCCGATAAGTGGGACCCAGCTATTAGCCAGTCAGGATTCGGAGAATCGGTAATCACGGGGAGAAGAAGTCCATGCATCGTGAAACTCTGAACCCTGAAACCCTGACGAGAGGTTTGATTACGGTTACGGGGTAATGGTCACGTGAACCAGGAGCTAAGACAGGAGGGCTAACGTGTGAAGGATGCGTCGGGATTCGGAGAATCGTGAATCCTGAGGACATGTGCATTTGGACATTGGGAAGTCCGAAACTCCGATAGGAGGTATGACTGTGGTCATACCAGGGGAGGTCGCGTGGACCATGAGTCTATCCCAGAGGGCTAATGGGTATTAGAGCGCATCGGTGTTTGGAAGCCCGAAACCCTGAAAGGATCGGGACCTTCCATGGGAAAACCCCGGAGCAGTCGAGGACCATCCAATTTGACATGGCCACATGTTGAGAGATTACCATTTCAGAAGTAAGGGGGGGGGGGGGGGGGGGGAANAGTGAAAAAAAGAATTCACAAGTGCCAAAAACCTGAAGTTTCGGGTACCGAAAACCCGATAGGCCGAAAGTCCTGAAAATTGGAAGTTTCAAAAGTCCCGAAATTTTGCAGAGCCGAGCGACAGCTTAGAAAACGTATTGGAACCAGAATGACTTTTGTTTTGCTCATACTGGCTTACAAATGTGGTAGAATGTTTGTGGAGTTTTGATGCATGACAAAAATTTGAATTTAATTGCACAAAGTGCGGGTGCAGAGTTCAACGGAAGTTAGGACTCCAGTTGACCAACGCCGAGTATGGAGTGGGGAAAAGTGCGGATTACCCCCGAAATAGAGGATGAACAGGAAGGAAAGGATGTTGACCTGGGAGTCAAAGGATCAAACTCCAATGGGCATGGAAAAGAAAAGGATAAGGAAGAACAAATAATGAAAATCCTTGAAGGATTGAAAAGAGAGGCCAAGGCTTGCCAAGATGATAGCCGAAAGCTCATGAAAGTCAGGGACCGATAGGGTGCATTAAACTTGAAATTTTTGAAGAGCCTGGAAAGAATAGAGAAGAAACTCGAGAAAGGAAGAGACTCAAGTACGACGGGGAGTCACATAACCCATGGGAGAAGAAGTAGGTCAAGGAGTGGTAGCCGACATCACAGTCGCTCCTAAAAACATTCGGACAGGGAGACACACAACAGTTCGAACCCATCCCCTACCAGAAAACATCAAAAATATGGAAGGGAGGAATTGAAAGGAGAGATGAATAAAATTAAACCTCCAACATTCGATGGAGAACATAAGAAGGAGGAAGATGCCGATACATGGTTGTTGGGAATGAAGAAATACTTCCAACTGCAAAATTATTCTGCCCATGCAGAAGGTAGAATTGCAATGTACCAGCTGAAAGGAAAAGCGTCCATGTGGTGGGATCAGTTTGTGCAAGTGCAACACATCATAGAGAAAGAGGTCACGTGGAAGGAGTTTAAGAGGTATTTCGAGAAGAAATACCTGACTAAAAGATACTATGACAGAAAGATGAAGGATTTTTTCAAACTCAAGCTAGGCAACATGACCATTGATGAGTATGAACGAAGTTTTCTGGAACTACTGAAGTATGTTCCATTCATCAAAGACGAGGCTGTCAAAATTCAGAGGTATTTGAGTGGGCTGCCACCTTCCATTGGTGACAAGATTCAATATGATGATCCTAATACCATGGAAGAAACCATAAGAAGGGAAAATTGCCTATACGAACAACAAAGAGAAAAGCCTACCTTTCGAAGGGCTTGGGATGACCATAAGAGGTTTAAGAAAGAACAGAGGTAGAAGGGAAGCAAGCCTTCCTTTTTCAGAAACAGTCCTTGGGGACAATCATCTTTTAAAGAGCCCAGGAAAGTTGAAGGGAGTGAGCAGATGCCAAGGCTTCCACCCATGGAGTGTTGGGGCTGTAAAGGGAATCATAGGTACAGAGACTGCCCCCACAGAAAACACAAAGCAAGAACTGTCCATACTGTTCAGCAAGCTAGAACAGTGGAGGACATGGGCAGCAGAATGCTGAGGATCTACGCAACCCTGGACAATAAGCAAGCAAAATTTCAATCGCACATGATTGAAGTGGAAGGTATGATCAACAACTGACCACTTGTTATTTTAATTGATTCAAGGGCTAGCCATAGTTCTGTAGATCCTAGAGTGGTGGAAAGTTTGCGTCTAACAAGAAGCAAACATGAGAAGTCTTGGTTAGTGCAGTTAGCCACAGGGACCAAGAGGAAGGTCACTGAATTGGTTAAGTCTTGTTCAGTGGACCTGAAAGAAATGAGCACCAAGGCTGAACTGAACATTTTTCCTTTAGGCTCATATGATTGCTTAATTGGGATGGACTGGTTGGACCAGCACCATGCCCTTCTGGATTTCCGTAACAAGAGGTTCACATGTCTGAACGAAGAGGGAAATCAGGTAACAGTCCAAGGAATTCCCAGAGCTGTGGCTGTGAGGAAAATCTCAGCTATGCAGCTGAAGAAATGTTACCGGAAAGGCTGTCAATTAATTGCAGCTCGGGTGGAAGAAGTATTCCAAGATGTGGTATCGAATTTGGAAGACCACCAAGTGCTTAAAGAATTTAAGGACGTATTTCAGGAGGTGCCTGGACTACCTCCGAAGAGGGACATCGATTTTTCTATAAATCTGATGCCCGGAGCAGCTCCAGTTTCGAAGGCTCCTTATAGAATGAGTACACCAGAGCTGAAAGTTTTGCAATTGCAGCTCGAAGAGCTACTAAAGAAAGGTTACATTCACCCCAGCGTGTCACCATGGGGAGCCCCGGTCCTATTTGTGAAGAAGAAAGATGGGACGATGAGGCTGTGCATTGACTTTCGACAGTTGAATAAAGTCACTATCAAGAAAAAATATCCTCTGCCAAGGATTGATGATCTTTTCGATCAGTTGAAGGATGCAAAAATATTTTCGAAAATAGACCTCAGATATGGATATCACCAAGTGAGAATAAGGGATGAGGACATCAGCAAGACCACCTTCAGAACAAGGTACGGTCATTATGAGTTTACATTGGTGCCGTTTGGATTGTCCAACGCGCCTGCTGTCTTTATGTGCTTAATGAATGGAGTGTTTAGAAATTATCTAGACAAGTTTTTCATAGTCTTCTTGGACGATATCTTGGTGTATTCCAAGACAGAGGAAGAACACAAACAACATCTTAGAGTGGTGCTGCAGGTGTTGAGAGAACACCAACTATACACAAAACTCAGCAAGTGCTCTTTTTACCAAAAGCAGATCCACTATCTGGGACACATTATTTCTAAAGAGGGGATTGATGTGGATCCTGAGAAGGTACATGCCATTCAAGAATGGCCAGCGCCAAGGAATGTAATAGAAGTTAGATCCTTTATGGGTCTGGTAGGCTATTATAGGAGGTTCATAGCCGGATTTTCAAGGATAGCTCATGCTATCACTTCCTTGCAAAGGAAGGGGAAGAAGCTCCAGTGGGCTGAAGAATGCGAGAGAAGCTTCTAGCGCTTGAAGTAGCTACTCACTAGTGCTCCAATCCTAAAGATTGCAAATCCAGATAAGGATTACATAGTGTGCACAGATGCATGTAAGGAGGGGCTGGGAGGATATCTCAGCCAAGAGGGATTTGTAATTTGTTATGAATCCCAAAAGCTGAAAGAGCATGAAAAGAATTATGCCACTCACGATTTAGAGCTGGCAGCAGTTGTCCACGCATTGAGGAAATGGAGACATTACCTCATGGGCAAGAGATTTGAATTAAGAACAGACCACAACGGACTGAAATATTTATTTGATCAACCGACCTTAAATACCAAACAAATTAGATGGCTGGAATTTCTGTGTGAATACGACTTTGATATTAGGTATATCAAAGGGAAAGACAATAAGGTGGCTGATGCACTCAGCAGAAAAGTGCATGAATTACATGCTACATCCATTAGCATGTACAAAACTGAGTTGAAAGACAGAATTATGGAGGCTGCAAGCACAGATTTGCAGTACAGAAATCTTGTAGCAAAGCTACAACAACATGAAAGACCACAGATCGAGAAAGGTTATGCCTTGGGAACTGATGGTCTACTTTTGTATAAGAACAGAGTATATGTACCCAATGACCGAGAATTGAAGCTGGAAATTCTAAAGGAGATGCATAACGTGGCTTATGCTGGACATCCTGGATATCAGAAGACTGTGGCAG
>ML799292.1:605461-626365 GCA_009831015.1 Picea engelmannii
TAAGGGGCCAACTGTCAGCATAACGGAGGTCGAGATTCGAGGAATCGGGAATCCCGTGGGCATATGCATTTTGGCATTGGAAACCCCGAAACCCCGACGAGGGATAACACTAAGGTCACGGGGATAACGATCATATGGGCCAAGAGCCTAGCCAAGAGAGCTAGTGCGTAAAAAGCACATCGGGATTCGAGGGATCACGAATCTTGAGGACGATTACATCTCGACATTGAAAAGCTCGAAACCCCGATGAGAAGGTATGGCTGCGGTCATATAGGGGGAGGTCACGTGGACCAGGAGCTTAGCCTGGAGGGCTAACGAAAATTGTAGCACATCGGGATTTTGAAGCCCAAAACCCCGAAGGAGGGAAGATAAGGCTACGGTCTTATGGAAAGCGGTCATATGGACCAGGACATAGCCAGAAGAGGGCTAAGACACGTAAAAGGCGTGCATCGGTGAATTGGCTCATCAGTGATCGGGAGTTCAAGAGGACAGGAACTCTTGTCATTGGGGAGTACGAAAACCCCGAAACCTGAAATTAAGATCAGGGAAAGAGTGCGGTCATGTGCAGATGGCCATGCGGGTGAAGAAAGGACCTATGGATCGGTTTTTAATAGAGATTCCATTGGGAGTCCAAAGGATCCGCTTCGGCTAAAAGGTGAACTTTGAACGATCCTTAAGACCGGGAGGTCAGGCGCAGAGACCCTGCGGGGTATGTAGGAGCGTCGGTCGGTCGCGCCATCAGGTGGTATCAGGGCTAGAACTTTGTTTGTGTATTTCAAGCAGAAGGAGGAAGACAGGGTTGCTGAGGACTCTGTAAGGATTGTTTGCAGGTAGGCAGCAATCAAGTAGATTGTCGGCAGGACTGCAGGATGAAGCTAGTAGAACTCTTAGTGCAGAGTGAAAGCAGTAGGTTTGATAGGAAAGCAGACAGAGACAACAACATGGCTACTGAAGGCCGTAGGTATGATGGAAGGAAAAACTCAAAGCTATGGAGAAAAAAAGGTATGGATAGAGAGCTCGCTGATACAATAAAAGAAATAGACAAGCTCGAACTGCAGATACGGCAGGATAAGAAGATGGTTCAGGTATGTGAACCAGAGACTGGAAAATTTCTCGGTGAAGAGAATGAAATGGGATCAGTTGAATATCTCAAGCACTGCCAGGAGGGAAGATAAGAAATTCCAGGCTACCAGGTTGGCAATGAGATGAGATCACTGCGGGATCTCAGAGATTGTCATGAGGACAGCCAAGGAATTTCACATTGCCAACTGGGCAATGATATGAGGTCGTTGCAGGATCTCAAAGACTGCGAGGAGGGCAGTGGAAGCTTCTTGGATTTCTAGGAGGGCAGAGATGAACATTCAAGGCTATCTGAAAGTCTCATGGACTCGGAGGTGAGTTCAATTCAGTAAGGGTTGTTGATGAAGATGGGATCAATTGATCTCATGGTCTGCGAGGAGGGCAGTAGAGACATCTCATATTGTTAGGTGGGCAGGGATGAGCAGGTGAGCTTTGATCAGCCTGAGGAGATGACAGAGCAGATGGACTTGGATCAGCAGGTGCAGCTGACAGAAGAGGAGGATCCAAGGGACCTTCTGATGATTGGGGGAATTGGAGTATTCCTACCACTTGCCCAGGAGGAGGCAAAAATTTGTGTTGCAGGTGCAACAACAATAGAAGAACAGTCAGTTGCGACTGTCAGGGAAGAAGAGGAATTGGAGCAGACTTTGGAAGCTTCCCAAGCAGATGAAGAAGATGAGCATTATGAGGAATGTCTCAATGCTTTCAGCCAGAAAGCTGAGGAAGCTGTAGAGATGAAGCTGACAACAGAAGAAGAAGACGGGGAGGATAATGAGCATTCTGAGGAATGGCTCAACATTTTCAGCCAGGAAGCTGAAAGGACTGCAACATGGGAGTTTGCAGCAGAGGAAGAATAAGGGGCAGACAACATTTGTTTGGCTGATATGTATGAACAAATAGAAGCCCTGGAAGAGAGGGTGAAAGTGCAGGGCATGCACATCCAACAGGTGAAGTTGGAAGTTGATGAAGAAAGCATGGGAGATCCTGAGAATCTGCTCATGTGCCAAAAAAATTTACAGCTGAGGAGACTGCATGGACAGGGCTAGCCAGGGGAGCAGCTGGACGAAGTGATAGAAGAGATCAGAAGGCTGATGATCCGGTCACCAGAGACTTCCAACGAGGAGAGGTTGAGCAGAAGGGAAGCAACAATGCAGAAGAAGCAGCAGCAACATGATGGAGAAGATGAGAAGCTCCAGATATTTGTTTGGGATCCAGGAGGATTTCCAACAGCTGAGATGGGAATCTCATGAGCAGGAGCTCATGATTTTTGTAGCTGAGGAGTTTGATGCAGGAGCATCTCTCCACGTCATCCAGTGAGCCAGCCAACCACGTCGAGCGTGTGCATTCAAAGCTGAAGAGAGAGGCGTAGTCCTCATTTAAATCTAAATTGAATGTAATTTAATGTCTAATATGGTGAGCTGTAGAGCCATGACTTTGTGCAGGCGTTAGGTAGATCGGCCTTAAATGTTTGTATGGCTGAGATCTAGATCCATATGTTGGACTAGACAACCCATTCAATGTAATTGAATAGGGTAGGTAGGTTGGAGGGAAGAGCTCGACGATCCCCCTCAGGTAAAAGAGATTTAGGATATCTCATTTTGTAAGGAGTGGAGGAAAGGTAGATGAGTAGAAGTCTGAGAAGAGCCAGAGAGAGCTCGAGAACACCTTGTAAATATAGGCATTTGCCATTTTAATACAAACAAAGCAGTTTTTCCTTCATTACTATGTGTTGAACGAATGTCTGTGAGTGTTCATATATGTTGTAGATGCATGTTGTAGGTGTGCATTTGCAGGAGTTCTTGATTTCAGGTGAAGGTCTTTGAGGCTTCACACCAAGAGGGTGTGACAGAACACTGCGGGTTCTGATAGCCGTGCACAGAGGATGCATTTCTGAACACTGCGGGTTCAGACAAAGACGTGCTGCGGCACAAGAACTGAACTCAACAACTCAGAGTAAGACCTTAAGGTTGTTGAACACCTTGGAGGCAAGGTTGTGTATGAGAGACACAGTTGTAGACAAAATTCTGCTGAAGGATTCTGTGAAGCTCTGCTAGGTGGGCATTGAGCAGGTGCAAGGAGGGCACAGAAGAAGGACTCTGTTGTGAGTTCAGAGAAGAACCAGAATCGTTGAGGATTCTGAGAGCTCTGCCAGGTGGGGATTGAGCGGGTGCATAGGTGCGCAAGAGGACAGAACTGCTGAACGTTCTGTGAGAAGATACTCTGCCAGGAGGGCATTGAGTCAGTGTGCAGACAGGAACAGAGAAGAGAAGAGAGCTCTTTGGGTTCTGTGATTTAGAGGAAGAATCCACTGAAGGATCTTCACAGGGTTGTTGAACACCCTGAAAATCTCAGCCAGATGTTGTTGGAGCAAAAGGAGCCAGAAGGGAATCCAAACATTCTCCATCTATGGGAGAAAGGAACAAGGATGAGTTTTTGTGGAGGTCGAAGCTACAGGAAAATCTCAAGAGAGATAGCTCCTGCGTGTGCATGTGCGGACTCTGCAAGGAGTGCATTAGTCAAAGAATGCTTTGAGGATTTGGGCACGAAAGCTTAGGAGGGTCAACGTTTCTACGTGCGCAGCAGAACTCACAGTCGTGGAGTTCGCAGAGACGAAGCAAAGGTCGAGGCCTTTGAGAACGTGGAATTCTTCCAAGTGCAAGAAGAAAGTGCGCAAAGCTCAGGGGGGAGAATAGTAGTTGTTAGATTGGCTGAAGAAGAAGATTTGGACCGTCATTTTTCATGTCCAAGAAGGTGCATAGGAGAAGCGCACGGGAGAAATGATCTGAGCCGTCAGATCTGGAGAAAATTTCCCGTTAGCCGTCAAATTGGATAGGAGTTGCACGAGATTTACCTTCGTGGAGAGGAGGCGGAAAATTCCAACGAGAGGCATAGCCATCGGGATAGAAGTCATCGGGAAATCGAGATTCTCGAGGTGGAGAAAATCG
Organism: Picea engelmannii; assembly: GCA_009831015.1. NCBI lineage: Eukaryota > Viridiplantae > Streptophyta > Pinopsida > Pinales > Pinaceae > Picea > Picea engelmannii. Next base: position 609,487 of record ML799292.1, read on the forward strand.
AGACACTTCAAGTCTCGAAACACCGAAGCGATCTGGATCGTCCGTTAGCGGAGACACATGGCGGAGATCGAGGCATCAAGAGTCAGGATATCAACATTGTCGTGGATAGGAGATCGAGTAAGTCCACTTTGAAAACCTCGATATAATCTGAGCCATCCGTTTAGGGAGACAAGTGTCAGAAATCTGCAGAGAGTCGGTATATTGGCTATCGGGAAATCGGAGTTCTTGAGGTCGAAAAAGTTGGGACATCACAAGTCTCGAAATCCCAGAGAAATCCGGACCATCCATCAAAGGAGGACGCGTGGCAACAATCGGAGCCATAGGGGAAAGGCCCGAGACGAAGTCATCTATCGGCGTTTTGGTCATCGGGATATCGGGAATCCTGGTGACAAGAGGTTTGGGAATTTCAGAATCACGAAGTCCGAAACCCCGACAAGGAGGAAGGAGCCATCGTCAGAGCCAGCTGTCAGCATACCAGAGAAGTGGGGCGTGTCGTTTAAGGGGCCAACTATCAGCATAGCAGAGGTCGGGATTCGAGGAATCGGGAATCTCGTGGGCATATGCATTTTGGCATTGGAAACCTTGAAACCCCGACAAGGGATAAGACTGAGGTCACGGGGATAACGGTCATATGGGCCAGAATCCTAGCCAGGAGAGCTAGTGCGTAAAGAGCGCTTCGGGATTCGAGGAATCGCGAATCTTGAGGACGATTACATCTCGAGATTGAAAAGCTCAAAACCCCGATGAGATGGTATGGTTGCGGTCATATAGGGGGAGGTCACGTGGACCAGGAGCTTAGCTTGGAGGGCTAACGAAAATTGGAGCACATCGGGATTTTGAAGCCCAAAACCCCGAAGGAGGGAAGATAAGGCTGCGGTGTTATGGAAAGCGGTCATATGGACCATAACATAGCCAGAAGAGGGCTAAGACGCGTAGAAGGCGTGCATCGGTGAATTGGCTCATCGGTGATCGGGAGTTCAAGAGGACACAAACTCTTTTCATTGGGGAGTACGAAAACCCTGAAACCTGAAATTAAGATCAGGGAAAGAGTGCGGTCATGTGCAGATGGCCATGCGGGTGAATAAAGGACTTTTGGATCGGTTTTTAGCAGAGATTCCATTGGGAGTCCAAAGGAGCCGCTTCGGCTAAAAGGTGAACTTTGAACGATCCTTAAGACTGGGAGGTCAGGCAAAAGACCCTGCGGGGTATGTAGGAGCGTCGGTCGATCGCGCCATCATTCTGTTTTTCATTCCCCTTAAACTCGTGGTTGGTAAAATGAAACGTGGTCATAAAATGAGCCATGTCTTTATAATAGTGAGAAAGTTAATGGTTGAAATCACGACCATTGATTTATTGGGACGACTAAGAATATTTCATCAATATTTAATCTTATCCATACAAAACTGATTAAGCACTAAAAACCTATTAAATGTGGTCATTATCAATATTTTGATAATTTTTATTGCATTCTAATTTTTAAGCAAAACTATTATCACTTGTTAATTGGTAACATTACATTGATTGTTATAAGTAAATGTGTTGTATTAAGGTTTGAGTTGTTGGATTGTAACTTTCTTTTTCTTTTATTTGGAAAATCAGTTCTTATTACTTGTTAATCGACAATATTACATTGATTGTGACAAATAAATGTGTTGTATTAGGGTTTGAGTTGTTGGACTGTAACTTTGTTTTCTTTTTTATCTGAAAAATCAGTTCTTAGAAATCTAAAAGGGTTTTTATGTTTTCTTTCAAAATTCAAAAAACTATTTTAAATATTATTCCACTACAAAAATTATTTCATATAAAATCATTTTCTTGTAATCACTAAAACTATTTATAAATACTATTTTAAACATTATTCCACTACCAAAATTATTTCATATAAAATCATATTCTTATAATCATCACTAAAACTATTTCATATAAAATCATAATAACATTTATTTTTTATCCCATATATATATAACCACATACTTACCTACCTAATAAATTATAATACAACCTCATATTTTATATAAAATCGTATTCTTATAATCATCACTAAAGGTATTTCATATAAAATCATAGTGACATTTATTTTTTATCCCACACACACACATATATATATATATATATATATATAACCACATACTTACCTACCCAATAAATTACAATGTAACCCCTTACTACTACCTATTAAATTACAATTACAATGTAACCATAGAAGCAAAACTTTAAATGACCAAATCCCAATCTTTAAAAATATTCATTAAATGAACAATTCCCTCACAGATGGGAGGGATATTGTACTCAGTGGCTCACTATTTAATGAAGATAAGGATGAAGTGGACGATAATGAAAGATATCCCTCTCCATTCTGACTCCCTCTAAGTTGGAAAAGACATCAGAGTCAATGGCTTACTATTCAATGAGGATAAGGATGAAGTGGACGATAACGAAATATATATTTCTCTACACTCTCCATTGTCGATGTATTGATGTGATTGCTGTTTCTGCAATTATATCCAGTCCCCTGCGTCTCTTTCTGCGATTAGTTGAAAAGTCACGTACACGTTCAACTCGAATCATTACTAGGGTTTCGAGTATGAGTGGACAAATAAGACAGACAGACAGTATGAGTGGACAAATTAACTTGCGTGTTAGTGAGTGGATAGGTAGGGTTTCGAGCATCAATGGACCAATAAGACTGACAGTAGTTCCAAATTAACTTGCTTGTTGGTGAATGGATAGGTTGGACTTTATTTGATTTGTCTGTGAATAGATGAAATCGAAAGAAACGTCCATTGACATGATATATTATTTATTTATTGGTCAAGTAGGTATTATATTGTAGATAACCAAACCAACTTGCATGGGACGTAATAAACAATGGAGGAGACATGCATCTCGATGGTGAAATATGTTTGGATTTATTAGAGAAACCAAAAGGAAGAGTATTCATGGAACTTGAGGATTTTTAAAATATAATTATTCACGCAAGCGTACTGCCCGAAGAATTATCATATAAGAAATGGTCCCAAGTCTTGTACTGCCTGTACATTTCCTTGGAAAAGAGTCTATCTGATACATAGAATGGAAGAAGAAAATGCTTATCTTCACTACCAAAAAAACCTGATAACAATAAATTGTTTGTAAGTTTCATAAACTCCTTAATTTCTCGTAGATAAAGGTAGCCACTTCAAGAGACAATGTTGATGTATTATGACCAAAAGTCGATCTTCTAAATTATGAAAAATGTATTATTACCAAAAAAACAACTTTCTAAATTATGAAATGATATTGCTATGGACTGGATAAAAGTTGTATAGAGCTTTATTTTTGTACAAAACAATACCATGCATAAATGGATTCCAACCTAAAATCAACATGCTTTGCCTTGGGAAAGTCTTCAAACACATGGCCATAAGCAATGGTGAAGATGAGGTAACAATTCATATAAAACTTTAGATAGTCATTTTAAGGTTATTCAATTGAAAATAAGTTTCACTTGAAATAAGATAACGCGAATTTATAATGGATTTCTCATGCAAAGCATAATACATAACAAGGGGTTACTACTTGAGTCCTCCAAATAATTGCTTAGAAACATTTCCCCTTCTTTATGGTGCTTTACAAATTCTTAGGTCTCTTCATTTTTAAATCACAAGGTAGGTGTAGGGTGTCATAGCATTCAGAAGAATGTTGAAGGAGCTAGAGAAATGGCCAATTGTCCTTGCAATTGAATTATTATTTTCTTAGAGTTAAACATGTCTCCACACTATTGAACAATTTCTTATACCTTCCACAACACAACTTGTTAATGTGGCCTTACTCTAGATATTTATAGATTGACATATTTGTTTTTACCTAATTTAACCACTTACTCTCATCATAGTTCAATCAATTATAAATATTTTCTTTTAATATTACCTACTTACATGAGATTTCAATTTATTGTCATCTTTAACAAATGCTTCATGAATGTAATAACAACATTATGCTTACACAAGTGAGGACAATAAATGTCATGGGAAGTGGTGATGTAATGTAATGGCCGATGAAAAATGTTAAGTATGAGAGTGTAAAATGAGGAATGAGAGTGTAAATTGGATATGAGGAAGGGTAAGGAGGTCCAACAAAAGAAAATATAAGGGAAATTCTATAGGTGTATAAATGAAAAAACTAATGTGGATCAACATCTTTGTAAATTTCAAATCTTCACATTCATCTAAAACATATACATATACATTTAATGATAATCATCTAAAGTTTTTTCTACCCATAATTGGAACCAACCTAGATGAGTCTAGATTTATCAAGCATAGAAAAAACTTATCAATTGTAGAAAAGTATCAAATCTCTCTAGGTGAAAATATTTCCTCAAGTTTTGTACTCTTCATTCTAGAAGCTTGATAGATCCCAAATTAAAAATTGCATCTTGAGTTTTTTTTATATAAATTGAAATTTATAGAAATAATTGGAAAACATTAATATTTTTGGTTGATTAAATTTCTACTAATATTGTAAATATATTGTCCATACATCAATTTCTATTAATGATATTAATATATTGTCAAATACTTTGTTTGAGTTACGAGTTATATCCACATACATTATTAAGCTTTCATAAACAACTCAAATCAGTTAATGTGCAAATATTTTCACAACTTTTAGACTATTAAAATAATAATGTGCGCTTTAAAGATTTGATCCCTCTCCATATTTAATAAATCTGAAATTAAAAATTATATATTCTATTTTTTTTAATCAAGTTTATAAAAATAAATAATTGCTCATAAATTAAATTTCTACTAATAACATAAATATCTTGGAAAAGACAAAGTAAGAATTGGAAACAAGAATATTATAATGTACCTCAAATTCGTCATAAACAAAAAAAAAAAATCTTTCGAGGGACATTAATCTTCAATTCCTTAAAATAGACTTATAATAAAATAAAGTAGCCTTTTATATCCATTGTTAAACTTTGATAGGTTTTCTTAAGTTATGAATGTCAATGATGACATTACTACCCAGTCTTACACCTATTGAACAAAGTGTTTCTAAAAAGGAAAACCCCACAATCTAACACTTTTCTTTCAATTTTTAAGTCATGCTAGAATTCATCTATAGATATATGTTTGTACTTTGTATTAACTTATAATTATATTAGGCATAGGACTTATGGTCCTAAACTCTCCTCTAATACACACTTCCATGCTTGCGGGCATGGTTAAACTCCACGACTATACGAATAATACTTATACATAACGTATTGGGGGTCGAGGTTATACACCTTGGCGAAGTGTTGGTTTAACATAAGGTGTTTGGCCCTTCTATATATGAAAAAAGTCATGGAAAGGAATTCCCGATATATTTTTGGTTGGGTAAAGGCCTTTCAGTCAATACATGACATAGCGACTTTCTGGTTAGGAAAAACCCTATGCTAAAAATTTGTTAAATCTACGTAATTTAAGCGACGTCTAAACTAAACGAGGTGCTAACTGGAATGGTAGTGGTTAGAGATTAATAGTTCCCATACCTTATAATTACGAGGAACCCACCCTTTACTTTGTAACCCATTAAATCTGTAAGGAAGGTTTATGTCAGTTCAGAGCTAAACCTCTGACCCAACCATTAATGGAGGTAGGTGAAAAACGAGGGCCATCCCTGTACCTCCGTCCAACACGAATGCACCAACTTTATTCCATCACATGGCCCGCTCCTCTCCTTGTACCATCAACATTCACTCTGCGTGGTGTGTGTACTATAGGGTTACAATAGTTACTCTCTTGTCATTCTTGTGAAGTTATTTCGAAGTTGGCTCTACATTTTCTCTTTGCTCTCTTGGCGTGGGTAGAATGGCGTCTTGGAGCACCTCCTTGGAATGTTGTCACTACTTGTAAGTGAATTATTTATCGTTATACATTTTACTCAGTCGTTCTGCAAGGTCTTCGACATTTTGTTCTTTGTGCTCCTTTCCAACAAGTTCGCACAGGTATCGTTTTGCATGTTGTTTTCTCTTAGGGTTAGTCGTCTCTTACATTCCTTTACTTCTTTTTGCGCCATTACTTGGTGTTGAGTCTCTCCGAGACTACACCGAGATGATATCCTAGAAGTCAATCAATAGGTTATGTATTCACGTTGTGACTTCATATTATAATTATTCAAGTTATGGCAATTCCATTTGGCAAGTTTCGAATAATGTTTTTTGTCTTGGTTGGGTACCTTGTATTGAGATTTTACATGGGTCCTTTGTTCCCCATCTACCCGATGACTTCTTATGACTGTAAATTTTCCTCTTAGAATGATTTCTGAAATTTTCATTCAGCATAGCCATATATAAATAGACGTTTGGAATCTCTTTGAATCGAACATTTTTTTTTTATAGGAATACGTTTTGTATCCTGCATTGTATATTTAAAATTTGGATCATCCTTTTCATGCCAATTCCCTTAAAGTTTGTGCGTATATGAAAGGCCATTCGAGTCTGGTAACTCAGCATAGATGTTGAATATGTTTTTCCTTTTCTTTAATTAATCTTCTCTCAGTCGAAGCTAGATATACTTTGATGGTGTTATTTGACCTGTAGATTTTTAATTCAATGTTTTCAATTTCAATAATGTATTCGGATTATTCTCGTTATAAGAATCACGTACTTCAAAGTTCACTAAAAATTTCATTTGTAAATTCTTTTCCTGAAATGTTTTGATTTATTTAATCTGGTTCTCAACACTAATGATCAGACCCTGTGATTGCGAGGGTAGCCATGAGGGAGTATTGGGCTCCTCCTCCCGCTTTGGTCTAGGATATTACTCATCCCTTCACAACAAGGAAGGATATCGGATCCCTCAATTATAAAATTTAAGTATGACTCTGCATAACCCTACCTGTTACTAACCATTTTTTTATATTCGTCTTATCTCTGTTGAACAATTATTAATGTTATTTTTGTGCAATATTGTGCAGAGGTTTCAGCCATGAAAGAGATGTGAATGCCAATATCTACCACATGCATAAGAGGTATTTGGGTTCCCTCTCGCCCCTCTCCAGGAGTTCCCTTGGTGACTAAGGATAAAAAAATTTAAACTTAAAAAGTTATCCCTGTGGGTGAAGACTTGTTGTATTTACTGATAGCTGAATTCTTTATCTCCGTAACTTACCTTTACGACAGAGTAAGAGGATACAATCTTAACATTGTATATTCGTAAGACAGATGTATATCTAACATTACTATATCATTATTCTAAAAGAAGTTGATTGAGATGGGAATACGAATAGATCCTTTAGTTCTTTTGATTTCTAGCCTGTACTTCAAATCTTTCTGGAATAAATAATATTGTGAACAAAAATTCTATTTTGACCCTTTCCTGTTTATTTTGGATTTTTTCCTATGGCCTTACATTCAAAGTTTTATTACATTAAATCTTAGACATATAAAATGGAAGGGTTATGGATGAATATCCTTTATTTTTCTTTTTTGTCACTACTGTAATGTGTTATTCAGAATTATAAAATCGCAGTCTCATTCGTTCATTTTCTTTCCTAATTGTATTGTAAGAATACTTATGGTTTACTTAAGTATTATCTCCACTATGAGCTTTGTAATATTTAAGACAGACGGTCACATTATGATTTACAAGAGAATGGCTAATCTATACATTGATTTAATTCGTAGACTTAGTAACGAAATATTTATTTGAAATCTCTTCTCTCGAGCATTGAAATTCTTAAGTATGAACGACCTTTATGTAGGGTAGACTATACAATAACTGTATATATGTACTCTTGTATATATATATATGTGTGTGTGTGTGTGTGTGTGTATAAATATATCTCAAATTTCATGAGTAAATCTTTCAAGCCTCGTTGGTATTCACGTTGTCGGCAACTTCTACAACCTAGTTATATAACCCACATAACTATGATTTTGTATAAGTATAAACATGTATAATTCTCTTAAAATTCATCTTCCAGATTTATTTAAGTGTTTGCATAGGTTGAAGTTTTAAGATAGAATTTGAATACCTTATAGGCGTATGACCTCATGACAGGTAGAAATTTCCATAATTTGTATTTTGTATCTTCTTGGTTAATTTATTACTTTATGCAAGATAAATTTGTCCTTGCTACGACTAATACACAGTGGCGTTATAACACCGTTTACTGTCAATATTTAGATCTATTCCTACCACAGGTAATACACAATCGCTTTATAACTCCATTCATTAATATAATGGTTATGTTACTACAATAGATCACACACAATAACTATATAGATGTATTATTTAACATAATATATTGTTCCTACAGAAGATAACATACATTAACCATGTAGATTCATTCTTCAGTAGAATAGATTATTTCTACAACAGATAACATACAATAACTTTATGATTACATTTATTCACATATGAACGATAGGGTATCCGTCTAGGAGTAGAAGACATGAATACTACCAATCATTTAAACAATACAAATATAGCAAGAGGGGAGTAGATGAACATATATGGATAAGTACCGAAATAACAAAGGGAACAACCAGGTTCCTCCCAACATTAGAACAGGGAAACCAAATCACTTGTCCTATTCACCCCCTAGCTTGACCATGAATCCATGAGGGCTAACTCGGAACTCCTCCTCAACAAATGCTTTTCAGTTTTCAATGGTCTTCTCCTTGCCTCACACTCAACAAGCAGTGTTCGTAATAGCAAGATATAGATTTATTTTCCCCAACATACTAGGAAACGTCTTGCCTCCTCACATATGACATATATCCAAAGTCATTTTTGGCTAGGTCTTTTTCCCCCCTTGGGAATTTTTGCATCTTTCCAAATCCCTGATTTTCAGGGGCTGCCAATGGCCAAATTCTTGCTTTTCCACTTGTAACAATCATCCCTAAGGTAGTTCCAACATGTTCCCCACTCATGGATTCATGGTCAACTGATTTGAACATGGTTGTTCCATTTGTCCTTCAGTAATAATTATAAATATTTTGTTTCATACAAGTGTCGTAGTCAAGAAGTTAGTTGGGTCAAATCAGATCTTTTCCCAACATTCATAATCATTAATTACAATTAGTTAAATTCAAAATTTGGAATTTCCAAAAATGGGAAAAAATTTCCAATTTCGAATTTACCAAAAACGAAATAATTTTCCTAAGAATTTCAAACTTAAAATAAATTATTTTTGGGAGGGATGTCACATCCTTTCCCCCTTCAATAAAAAACTGTCCTCAGTGTTCGTTCCTTCCTTGGAATTGGATTGGATGAGATTTCTGCAAATCTCCCTCCAACTCCCAAGTGGCCTCCTCAAGGCTAAAGTGCTTCCATTTCACCTTTACCTGAGCAACGACTCTGTTCCGAAGTGTTATTTCTTTCTTGTCTAGAATGCGCAGAGGTTCCGCTTGGAACTCGCCTTTCGGTTCCACCTGCACCAAGTTCCAATCGATCATGTGAGTAGGGTCATGAACATAATTCTTTAACAAAGAAACATGAAATACATTATGAATTTTCAGATTGGCTAGAAGTGCAAGTTTGTATGCTATGGGTCCAATTCGAGATAATATCTTGAAAGGACCACAAATCCTAGGTGCAAAATTTGCACAGTTCCCTATCTTAAGTGAACTTTTCTAGGCTTTGACTTTTAAATAGACGTGGTCTCCCACTTGAAATTCCAAGTGTCTTCTTTTCTGGTCCGCATAACTTTTTTTTCTATCCTATGCCTCTTTTAAGTTCTCTTGTACTTGTCTTATCGTGCTCTCCATTTCTTGGAGCATATCTGGTCCAACCATGAGTCTGTCAACTCGGTTATCCAAAATAATTGGAGTTGTACACTTTTTGTCGTACAGTACCTCGAAGGGGCTCAATTTAGCCAAATTTTTGTACCCATTGTTATATGCAAATTCTGCCAAGTGCAGGTAGTCTTCCCACTTGCTTGGTTTTGTTATTACGTACATGCGGAGCATATCTTATACGATTTGGTTTGTTCGTTCCGTCTGTCCATCCGTTTGTGGATGATAACTCATGCAGAAATTCAAATTAATATTTAACCTTGCAAACATTTCTTTCCAAAAAGAAGATGTAAATTTTACATATCTATCCAAAATCATCATTTTAGGAATACCATGCAGTCTAAAAATTTCTTTCATGAATATTTCAACGATGTTAATAGCTTTAAAATTAGACTTTACAGGAATAAAGTGTGCAGAATTACTAAGTTTATCGATTACTAGGCAAAAATGTAATAAAGTCCAGTGATATAGTCTCCCATTTCCATTTTGGCATCGGTAAGGGATGTAATAGGTCGGCTAGATGTTGGTGTTCGGCTTTTACCTGCTGACAATCTTGACACTTAGCTAAGTATTCTTTTGTTTCTCCCTTCATATTAGGCCAATAAAATAACTTTCTAAATGTTGTTATCATTTTTTCATATCCTGGATGGCCAGAATATGGTTTCTTATGCACTTCATCCAAAACTGTTAACTTTAACTCTGCCGAATCTGGTATGCATATTCTATTTTTAAATCGTAGTTGACCATTTTTGTCAATAGTCACATCTGATTTGTTCGAATTCCCTGTAGTGTTCTATAATTATGCCACTGTTTGAGTGTACTTCTCCTCGTTATTACCTCCAGTCTTTATCCTTTGTTCAAGATCGCTTTCTGCCCTGCTAATATTTATTTCAAATAACCCATGAATTCTTCTTCTTAAAGCATTAACTACTTTATTTTCCTTCACCTTGATATGTCTTACCTCAAAGTCAAATTCGCTCAAGAAGGCTAGCCATCTTGCTTTCCTTGCATTAAAGTCCAGCTGACTAAGCAAATATTTCACACCGCTATTATCTGTCAATAATAGAAATCTTCTTCCCATTATGTAGTGCCGCCACATTTTTAAGGCATGTATTACAGCTGCCAATTCTAAGTCATGAGTGACATAGTTTCACTCGTGTTCCTTTAGTTTTCGGGACTCATAACAAATATCGTGTCCTTCTTGAGTTAGGACACCACCCAATCCTTCTTTACTCACGTTTACACAGGCGGTGAATTCTTTATCTGGATTTTCTACCTTTAAAAAGGGTGAGGTTGTTAACAATTCCTTTAACTTATTAAAACTGTCTTGACACTTCTATGACTAGTTAAACTTCGTCCCATTCTTTTGTAACGATGTGATAGGGTAAGCAATTTTGGAAAACCCCTCTATAAATCTGCGGTAATATCTGGTGATTCCCATGAATTATAAGAGCCATTGCATTCGATCCTGAGAAAATAAGCGCCATCATGAAAATCCCTCTAGAAAATTCCATGATGGCGCTTATTTTCTCAGGATCGACTGCAATGCCTTCTGCAGATATTACATGTCCTAGGTACTATATTTTCTTCTAATGAAAATCACACTTATCGAATTTCGCATACAGTTTGTGATTCCTTAAAGTTTACAGAACTATTCTTAAGTGTTCTTCGTGTTCTTCTTTTGTTTTAGAATATACCCGAATATCGTCAATAAATACCAACACAAATTTGTCCAAGTACTGATTGAAAATACTGTTCATTCAACACATAAATGTGGTTGGCATGTTAGTTAGTCCGAAAGGTATAACCACAAATTCGTAATGTCCATATCTCATTCAAAAATTTGTTTTACTTATGTCTTCATCTTTTATCCTAACCTGGTGATAACCAGATCATAAGTCCAATTTCGAGAAAATCTTTTCCCCACCTACTTGATCGAACAAATCATTTATCCTAGGTAAGGGGTACTTGTTCTTAATAGTCATCCTGTTTAATTATCTGTAATCAATGCATAATCTCAGAGTTTTGTCTTTCTTCTTCACAAAGAGGATTGGTGCTACCCATGGAAAAACACTCGGTCTGATATATTCTTTGTCCAATAATTCCTGCAGTTGTATTTTTAGTTTTGTTAATTTTGACAAACTCATTCGGTAAGGTGCTTTAGAAATAGGGGTTGAACCAGGTAGTAGGTCGATAGAAAAAATTATCTCCCTCTGTGGGGGTAATTCAGGTATCTCATCAACAAACACATCTCTGAAATCATGCAAAACGACAAAATCCTCCAAGTTGGGTTTATTTTTGGTTTCTAATAGGTTTGTTACTTGGATGGCATAAACTTGACAACCTTTTCTCATGCACTTATTGAATTGCATTGCTGAAATCTGTCTAATTGAGACTGGTTTTTATATGCCTTAAACTGTCCTAACAATGTCATTTCCATCTTTATACTTAAGTGATTTTTAATAACAATATAGAATTTCTTTATGATTTTCTAACCAATCCATTCCAATAATTACATCATAAGATCCTAACGGTAGAATGTTTAGAGTTGTCTTTATGTTTTGACTGCCTAAACTGAACTCAAAATCAAAAATAAAATCGACAACCTTTCTTTTCATTCCTGTTGCTAGTTGTACCACCCAAGACTTTGCATGTTTTATTTTCTTAAGTTTATTTGACTCCACTATACCCGGAGTGACACAACTTAATGTAGCTCGAGTTTCAATTAAAAAAAAAAAATGAGTGTTACTGATTTTACCTTCAATTTCCACCACATCGGACTGGTGGTCATCTTACTGACCATCCACGACTGCATTGATCCGATGTAAGCTTCTGCCTACATCCACTACTATAGAGGCTTCCTGTAAATTGTGAACAGTAGTTCTATTCGCTGAAATCAAATGTGGACAGTTCCTGCTTAGATGAGGTTCTCCACATTCCCAACATTTTAACTATTCACGGGGGATGTCCCCAAACTTCTTTGTTCCCAGATTTACTCGTTTACTGCCTCCTTGCATTTTTGGATTGTTGAAGTGAAAATATTTCCTTGTAAATCTTTTTGTTGCATTCCGATAAGGAGTTAGTTGGTATCCCTTCTTCCGCTGGATCATTCGATCTCATTTCTTGTCCTTCCAAACCTTGAGAAATTATGTCCGCTATTTGTATTGGTCGTAACACATTTGGGCCTTTATGAATAATTCACTCAAGGACTTGGCATTATCAAATTCAATTATGTCCTTGTAATACTGTGGTAAACAACTTAGGAACTATGGGATTTTCACTTTATCCTCCTGGATATATGGTATGAACCTTAACAATTCCAAGATTTTTTTTATCAGATCTTCCATAGCCATTTGACCAAGTCGTAGCTCATAAATTCTTTGGTTTTTCTTTCATAGTAACTTCCAGATAGGTATTGTTTCTTAAAGTATTTCTTAAATTCTTCCCATTCCATATGTTTCTCTTTTAGGCCCTTGGCCAATTTCAGATCTTGCCACCAGATACTGGATTTTCCTTTCAGATTATAGATGGCCATTCTGACCTTCAAATTGATGGGATAGTTGTATATCTGGATATACTTATTTATGTCTAATAACCATGCTTCAAATTCCTCTCCTATTCTGGATTCCCCGTCAAAGGTAGATGGTTTGATTTTCGTAAATTCACCCTCAACGTGATCCACCTGTTTCCTTTTTTTGTCTGTTTTTGTTTTATCTTCAGCTGAAGGTGTACCTTCAGATGAGTTGTCCTCTTTTTCTGCTTCTGGACCAGAATTCTTGGAGGCCCTTTTTCTGACCTCTTCTTCATAGTTATCATCCTTTGGGATTTTCTTTGTCACTATACTATGCAACAGGACTTCATTTATTTCCTATTGTTCCTAATGTGCCTTCTTCAGTTTCTCATTGTCTCCTTTGAAAAATTGCAACTCAACAATGAGATTCCTCATCATTTCCAGAAATTCAGTAGGTGAGATTTTGTCACTATTCTGTCTCGGATATTAAGGAATTCTTTGTTGAGGATTCCCCTCAAGTCTGATTTCTGCGTCATCCTGGCCTACCATGATTAACACAAAACAAAAAAGAGTTTTTTGTTTGTAAAAGTAATGGTTTGTTAGTTTTTACATAGAAAGAAATATGTGCTAAGTAAACAATTTTTCCCTATTCAAGTTCTAAGTGTTGTAACCTATGCTCTGATACCATATGTAATGTACCTCAAATTCGTCATAAAAAGAAAAAATCTTTCTAGGGACATTAATCTTCAATTCCTTAAAATAGACTTATAATAAAAGAAAGTATGATATCCATTGTTAAACTCTGATAGGTTTTCTTAAGTTATGAATGTCAATGATGACATTACTACCCAGTCTTACACCCATTGAACAGAGTGTTCCTAAAAAGGAAAAACCCACAATCTAACATTTTTCTTTCAATTTTTAAAGCATTCATATATAGATATATGTCTGTAATTTGTATTAACTTAGAATTATATTAGGCTTAGGACTTAGGGTCCTAAACTCTCCTCTAATACACATTTCCATGCTTGTGCACACTATTAAACTGCAAGACTATACAAATAAGACTTATACATAATGTATTGGGGGTCGGGGTTATACACCTTGGCGAAATGTTGGTTTAACATAAGGTGTTTGGCCCTTCTATATATGACCAAAGTCATCGAAAGACATTCTCGGTATAATTTTGGTTTGGTAAAGGCCTTTCAATCAACACACGGCATAACAACTTTCTGGTTAGGAAAAATCCTATGCTAAAAATTCGTTAACTCTACCTAATTTAAGCGACATCTAAACTAAACGAGGTGCTAATTGGACTAGTATTGGTTAGAGATTAATAGTTACCATACCGTAGAATTACGAGGAATCCACCCTTTACTTTGTAACCCATTAAATGTGAAAGGAAGGTTTATGTCAGTCGAGAGTTAAACCTCTGACCCAAACATTAATGGAGTTAGGTGAAAAATGAGGGCCATCCCTGTACCTCCGTCCAACACAAACATGCCAACTCAGTTACATCACATGGCCTATGCCTCCCGTTGTACCATCAACATTCACTCTGCGTGGTGTGCGTTCTTTAGGGTTACAATAGTTACTCTTTTGTCATTCTTATGAACTTATTCTGAAGTTGGATCTATGTTTTCTCTTTGTTTTATTTTCATGGGGAGAATGGCATCTTGGAGCACCTCCCTGGACTATTCTCACTACTGGTAAGTAACTTCTTTATCATTATACATTCTATCGTTTTGCATGTCATTTTCTCTTAGGGTTAGTCGTCTCTTACATTTCTTTATTTCTTTCTGCACCATTACTTGGTGTTGAGTCTCTTCGAGACTTCACCGGGACTATAACCCAGAAGTCAATCGATAGGTTAGGGATTCACGTTGTGACTTCACATTATAATTATTCAAGTTATGGAAATCCCATTTGGCTAGTTTCGAATAATGTTTTTCTGTCCTGGTTGGGTACCTTGTATTGAGTTTTTACTTGGGTCCTCTATTCCCCAACTACCCGGTGAATTATTATCACTATAAATTTTCCTCTTAGAATGATTTCCAAAAGTTTCATTCGGCATAGCCATATATAAATAGGCATCTAGAATCTCTGTGAATCGAACAAATTTTGTTATCAGAATATGTTCTGTATCCTACGTTGTATATTTAAAATTCGGGCCATCCTTTTCATGACAATTCTCTTAAAGTTTGTGTGTATATTAAAGGCCATTCGAGTTTGGTAACTCGGCATGGATGTTGACTTTGTTTTTGTTTTTCTTTAATTAAAGTTTTCTCCATTGAGGCTAAATAGACTTTGATGGTCTTATTTGACCTGTGCATTTTTAATTCAATGTTTTCAATTTAAATAATGTATTCGGCCTATTCTCGTTATACGAATCGTGTACTTCAAACTTCACTATAATTGTCATTTGTAAATTCTTTTCCTGAAATGTTTTGATTTATTTAATCTCGTTCTCAATACTAATGATGGGACCGTGTGATTGCAAGGGTACCCATCAGGGAGTCTTGGGATCCTCCTTAACCTTCGGTCTGGGATGTTACTCAGCCCATCACAACAGGGAAGGATATCGGATCCCTCAATTATAAAATTTAATTATGACTCTTCATAACCCTTCCTGTTACTAACCATTTTGTTATATTCGTCTTATCTCTATTGAACAATTATTAATGGTATTTTTGTGCAATCTTGTGCAAGGGTTTCACCCATGCGAGAGTTGTGGATGTCGATCTCTTCCACACACATAAGAGGCATTTGGGTTCCCTCTTGCCCCTCTCAAGGAGTTCCATACGTGACTAAGGATAAAAAGTATTTAAACTTAAAACATTATCCATGTGGGTGAATATTTGTTGTATTTACTGATAGTTGAATTCTATATCTTTGTAACTTACCTTTATGACAGAGTAAGAGGATCCAATATTAACATTGTATATTCGTAATACTGATGTATATGGAACATTGCTATATGATTATTCGAAAATAAGTTGATTGATATGGGAATATGAACAACTCCTTTAATTCTTTTGATTTCTAGCCTGTACTTCAAATCTTTCTGTAATAAAAAAGATTGCGAACAAAAATTCTATTTTGACCCCTTCTTGTTTATTTTGGATTTTTTCCTCTGGCCTTACTTTCGAATTTTTATTACAGTAAATATTATACATATAAGATGGAAGGGTTTTGGATAAATATCCTTTAGTTTTCTTTTTAGGCACTACTGTAACGTGTTATTTGTAATTATAAAATGGCAGTTGAAATCGTTCGTTTTCTTTCCGAGTTGTATTGTAAGAATACTTGTGGTTTACTTAAGTAGTCTTTGCACTATGAGCTTTGCAATATTTAAGACAGATAGTGATGTTGTGATTTACAAGAGAATGGCTGAGCTATACATTGATTTAATTCGTAGACTTAGTAGCGAAATATTTATTCAAAATCTCTTGTGTCAAGCATTGAAATTCTTAAGTACGAAGGACCTTTATGTAGGGTAGACTGTACAATAATTGTACACATGTACTCATATATATATATATATATATATATATATATATATATATATATATATATATATATATATATATATATAT
>ML799293.1:48277-63147 GCA_009831015.1 Picea engelmannii
ATTCGTGAGACAATAGACTTCCTCCCACCTGTCCGACAGAGATTTCACCTCTATGAGACCTTAGAGCCTGATCCACTGCTTACATAGTACTTCCCACTGGCTCTGATCGAGCAACTAGACTTCCATCACGAGTTTCTTTTCCTTGACCTCAAATGTTATGAGAGACAGGTTCTTTTGCTCCTGAGCTTCCTTCGGGATCACCCAGCCAGACAGTCTTGGCCACTGGTATTCCCCAGATGACATCATTAGGTTTTGCATTGGGCCCTTCACAGTGATAGATGAATACATTGAGGCCTTTTTTCCCTTTGCCTCTCCTTTTATGTCTACTTCGTTCTCTGGGTTGAGCTATGCTTTGCACCTTGGGGTTTTGCACTTATGTCATACCTAGATCAGGTTCTTCTCTTTTCTTTACTGATATTTGTATCTCTTTTACATTGTTAGCTTTTCTTCGGTTTTATAGTGTTCTCGTCACTCCCATAGTCCTTGGATTATTGATTGATTGTGCTTTCTAGTCATATTGACCTTTTTGTTGGTCATTTGTGGACAGTAAGAAAGCTATCTTATGTTTCTTATCTTAATGCTTTCCGCTCCATATTGTGATTAATAAAATTGATATTAGCCATGAACAAATGAACCTGTTATACTCTTCAGCACTAGTCAAAGAAATAATTGAGTTCAAGATTGTTGTTTGAGAAGCAACTTATTGGCTTCTATGAACCTAAAATCCTTAGATTGGAGAAGTGATATTCTGGTTGCTTCTTTTCCAAAGCACCAGAGATCTTCCCTTTATTTTGTACTTCAACTATCTTGGTTATACCAAACAATAATAAAGCAAGCATCCTGACTTTTGCACACAGGAGGACCTACGATGTAGTGCTATATTTTTGTGGAAGCCTTTCTTGAACAATATCTTTTTTTCTTATCTCAATGCTTTCCGCTCCATATTGTGATTAATAAAATTGATATTAGCCATGAACAATTGAACCTGTTATATTCTTCAGCACTAGTCAAAGAAATAATTGAGTTCAAGATTGTTGTCTGAGAACCAACTTATTGGCTTCTATGACCCCAAAATCCTTAAATTAGAGAAGTGATTTTCTAGTTGCCCCCTTTCCAAACCACCAGAGATCTTCCTTTTATTTTGTACTCCAACTATCTTGGTTATAACAAACGATAATAAAGCAAGCATCCTGACTTTTGCACCCAGGAGGACCTACAGTGATGCAGTGCTATATTTTCGTGGATAACTTTCTTGAACATTTCTGCTATTGTTTTCTGTTTTGCTATTGATGCAGGTTTTGATGATTGATCATTCTTCATATGCAAAATAGGCATCATCCTTGAGTCATTTGCTAGCTTTCTATCAGTTCTTTTAATAGAATGTGATGTTTTCCATTCTGGATTTTCTAATCTACAATTTGGCACTTCTTCTCAGGTAGACAAGAGCCTATCATTTTTGAATGATTATGTGCAGTCATCTCTAGAGAAAGGGGCAAAGCCTTATATGCCAGAGAATGATCGGCTGAACATGGGTAATGTGAATGCTTTCCGTAGTCATCAAGACCAGAATGAAGTTGCTGGTCATTCTTTAAGATTTGAAGCATATGAAATTCCGAAAGTTCCAGTACCAACAAGGGCTGTCCAAGTCTCTGTTACAGAATCAACTGAATTTGAGGCAATGGCTGAGTCTAGTTATGCAAGAGCAATGCAGCTTGCTGCACCTGTGTCATCATCAGCAGATACAGAGAATTCCATCACTGATGGTATCAAGCTACGACTGGATGGGGTACAAAAGAAATGGGGTCGACCAACATATACTTCCACTTCAGCAGCATCTCCTTCTCCAGCCAATATAGACAAGTCCAGTAATGGGACACATCTAGGTACACTTGGTGGACCCATCACTATGCAAAACAAGGAGAGCTCATATGAGTCGAGACAATTTGATCGAAGGCAACAGGCTGAACCCTCTGTTGAGAAGCAGAAGCTTGCTGCTTCTTTATTTGGATCATCGTCTTCGAAAACTGACAAGAGAGCTTCAGTAGCCAAAGCTCCTAAACCAGTTGATAAGAAGAGTAATCCCGTGCGGTCAGAAAAGAGCCAGACAGTGACCAAAATTTCTTCTCATACAATGGACACAACTATGTCTCAGCAAACTGTTAGAGCTCCGCCTCCACCAGACCTCCTTGATTTGAGTGAAGGAATCCCTACTATAGAAGTATCCTATGACCCATTTAAGGAGCTAGAGGGCCTCCTTGAACCCTCTGAAGATGCTGCAAATCCCAAGCCTGCAGCTTCTGTAGTTACCAGTCCGTCAGTTGATCTCATGTCTTTATATGCGAGTACACCTATTACAGGCTTGTCTTTAAGCCCCACTAGTTCTATGGGACAAATTACTACAGGTATTCTACCAGATGATGGCTTTGGGGGGTCTTCGGTCGTCCAAACTGGTTTTTCCGGTTTGGGCAGCCATAATGTGGGTGTAGCTACCTCTGGTCAAGCTATGCCAATTGTGAAAAAGGGGGAATCTTCCCAGGATTCTTTACAAAAAGATGCAGTCTCTAGACAAGTTGGAGTGACTCCAACGGGCAAGAACCCCAACCTTTTCAGAGATCTGCTTGGTTAATTATTAGGGTCCAATACCAAACTTGGAGCTGCTTTTGTGACACAATAATTGTTCTTTTAGATCTCGAGGGTTTAAAAATCAGAGGTAGTTATGTGATTGGAAGAACTAATCCAAATATAAAAGCCATCTCTGTCATATTGCAAGGAATGTTTATTTTCCTTGTTGAAACATTGGGAGTTGGTAGAATTCTAGAGAATTTTATGGGAGGCAACAGGTAGGATTTTCAGAAGCATCCCTCATGGAACGTAAAGTTTCTAGGATTTAGCCATACAAGCTTCTATGGGTCATCTCATAAATTGTATTCCCTGTATATTTTTATTCAAGCATAGGTAAAATTCTCCAAATAGGAGGATGATGGGTTTGGGCCTTTTGTTGGAACATTAGCCTTAAATTCTTCTCTCAGTAATTTCTCTGAGATCTTTGTTGTTCTGGTCACACAATGTTTCACACTTGTAAACTGTTAGTGGATTTTGAAGCGGACAAATAAATCTACTGAGATGTTGTAAGGAATGCATTATTCTGTGTCGAGTGGTATTATTTTCCCACTTAGTGTTTTCAAATCAGGTATTGATTTACCTGGTTCCTCTTTTTTAATTATCTCATCTATAATTAGATATCCCACTTCAGCATTACCATATGAATACATTGCCAGGGATTTTATGTATCCTTTGAACACAGTTGAGTGTTCTAGTGTTGTTAGTTGTATTATTTGAGGACCTATCAACATCCAACATTGCGGGAAGATGGCTTTTAACGTCTACAAATTGAATCTTGGAATGCTTCTACACTCATATTTTTGGTTCTGCAAGGTAGCTGTTTTTATGACATGTGATTTAAAGATAGAACTTGATGAGTATTTGAAGATCAAAATTCTAGCATCACTCGCATTTTCAAGAGTTGGTGATTCTCAACATATTCGATGCAAAATTTCTTCTGTATTCATCGTTGTCTATAATGCAGTAATGCCAATATTAATTTAACTCTTTTTTTTTTTTGTCTTGGTACGTTGGCAAATATCCCGAAAATATTGTGTTGGAAAAATGTTTTTCATTGTCCACTGTTTAATTTTTTTCTAGTGTTGAAATTCTTTATGTATTTTCCCATTGTGAGCACACCTTTGTCTTGTACTCGCTCTATTTACCATTTTGTCAACCTTTTCCCTGGAACGAATATCTACTAGACTACAATTCTTGAATTTAATTTAGCAGAAGGTGTGGATGTAATATGTTCTCCATGCGAATCTGCCTCAATGGCGATATAGTCAGGAGAAGGCACTTTTGTGCACTGGTGATAATATGTAGTAGCAGGAGATTTTAATTGTTGCATAGTAGGTGAAGTGTTACAGGTCCAAGATGTTGCTATAATGTTCACGCCGATGTTGCACCTTGTTTAATGAGAGGATGGGTATGGGGTACGGGAACAGTCGGATGTATCCCTCAATTTTGGAGGGACAGGGATGGGGACACGGGAAAACTAACTTAAAATCAATATTACCGATTCCGTAGGAAATTAAATATGTAAAGAGGCCTAAAACAATGAAATTGTGAAATAACGAATATACCAAGTATGATCACGGCGATTTAAAACCCTAACTAACTTGAAGAGCAAATTTAAGATTTTACATTTTCCCGGGCATTTTTTCAGAGACGGGTTTCGTCCAAAATCTGGCCAGAAATTTAGAAAAACCGTTGGAATTGCAGATTCCATGGCATATAACGGGTTCCTTAGATGTTTTTGAGGGGGCTGAATCGATTTATACATTAAAAATACAATTTTAACACTGTAAAATTAATTTTTTCAACAATTACATTACCAGAAATTTAGGGTCCCATCAACTCACCATACAACGCTTGTACCTACTTGCCTTAAAGTTCTCTAATGCGAGACTACATTACACTTTGATCTAGAGCAGTTACGCCGAACAACCAAATCGGCGAAAGCTTTATCGTGAGGAATATGTTTTATAAGGGTGAAAATGTGAGTTTTTTTTTATGAGAATCTGTGATTCAGCCTAATATATGAATGCTCAGCATGTGATATTCATTGATGATTTTTTTAGAAGATTGGAGGATAAGCTCACCCCAGAATCTGTGATTCAGCCTAATACTTGAACGGATGCTTGGCATGTGATATTCATTGAGATTTTTTCGAAGGATTGATTGAAGGATAAGTTTGCCAAAAACCAATTGGTGAAAAAACCTTGATAACTTGCTTTTTTGGTGTGCTTTAGCGGTCACGGAGAGGGAATATCCAGATGTTTCTCATGGTTGGAGACAGTATGTCATGTTGCATTAATGGGTTAACCTCTTACAATATTTGTTTGTTAGCATTGATAAATATTTATGTTACACAAATCACATTGCAGCCTACTATTTAGTATCACATTTTATAACATGTTATGCAGCTTCCATGTCCACCATTTTGTTCACTTCAGCTTTGTTGTGTGTGCGCCTACAATAAGGATAGTGTTTATAACATGTTCTGCAACTTCCATGTCCACCATTTTGTTCACTTCAGCTTTGTTGTGTGTGCGCCTACAATAAGGATAGTGTATAGCTTAAGATATTGGATAATTATATGTAATATAGGATCATGCCAATAATAATATAAGTTCGGATAATCTTAAGAATAAAATAAGTACTCTAGTTTTTTAAGATTTAGTTACTAGTTATGGATAATTTATACTTCATTGTCATTTTGTATGTAATTTATTTTATTTTATAATATTATTTTAAAAATATATTTTCATTTAATTTAAAAGTAATTTATTTTATTTTATAATATTATTTTTAAAATATATATTTTTAGTCAATTTAAAAGTATTTTATATTTTTAATAGCAAAATGAATCAGATTTAGTAAAACCAATTCAAATATAAAATTTCAACTAAAACAACTAGGGAGGAATTGATTTATGATCAGAATGATTTTGTAATGAACTTGAATAGTGTAATGAATAGTTTTGATGATTTATGATCAGAATGATTTTGTAATGAACTTGAATAGTGTAATGAATAGTTTTGATACAGGGATTGAAAATCTAAAGCCCACATTGAGTTCATAATACACCATCAAAATAAAACTTTTAGGGAGGAATTGATTTATGATCATTTCAGAATGATTTTGTAATAAACTTGAATAGTGTAATGAATAGTTTTGATACAGGGATTGAAAATCTAAAACCCACATTGAGTTCATAATACACCATCAAAATAAAACTTTTAAGAATGACAAAATCTGACAGAGTTAAATAATTTAAAGGATGTTTTTGATACAAGTATCAAGAATCTAAAAACCGAGAGTGACATCAAAATGAAACTTTTAAGAAATGAATTTAGTAACATTGTTAACATGAACAACCTATAACAAGAAGATTAATCGCATAATCCTCAACATGAGGATCCTAACAAGAAGAAATATATAATCCCAGTTACTTTTAAAATATTTCAAGTAATACAACAAAATGGGCAGAATACTTGAACCCGCATACTTGAAGGTAAAACACTAACGAGACCAACATTGCATATACATCTTACTTAAATATATAAATAGAATTTTTAAAATGGTCAATTCACGATTTATTGGTATTTTTACATAGAATTATATAGTTGGACTAGAACAAAATGATAATTACAAAGGTAAAGTTGCTGAAGCCTCCATTATATAGTGGAAGCTAAAAAAGTTAAAATTGTTAAATGAGAAATATATGCATTAAAAAAAGAAGTCAAAATTCAAATAAATAAGAAAAGCAATAAAGCATGGACTCCAATAAACAATTCATGATGTTCAATATAAAAGTTTTAAAACATTAAGGGAATTTTGAGGTCTAAAATGAGTCTAAAAAAACTGTACTATCAAAATCAACTTTAAAGAAGCCAATTACATTTTAAAGGATGAGTTGGCATTGCTGGACTTAAATATGCTTATTTGTCACATTATAAATGGTGAATGAAAACTCATAGTTAACCATGGTAGTGTTGTAAATAAAATACAAATAATGAAAAAATGCTCATACATTACATTTAAATACTCTTAAAGTACTTTACTTTAATATTCTTATTTGTCACATTTAAAACTTATGGTTAACAATGGTAGTGTTGTAAATAAAATACTCATAATGAAAACATATTCATAAATTACATTTAAATACTCTTAAAGTATTCATAAAGTAAAATACTTTTTAATATACAAATAAAATAAATTACTAATATCAATGAATTCATATAAATAAAACCAATATTCAAAATTCAAAACTTAAAAAATTAATTACGAACCAAATATTCATTATACATTGAAAAATTAACAACTAACTAATGTAACATATTCATTTTAAACGATGTAACCAATGTATCATATTCATTTTAATTGAAAAATTAACAACCAAGTAATGTAACATATTCATTTTAAACGATGTAACCAATGTATCATATTCATTTTAATGTAAAGAATGTAAGTACTTATTAAATAAAAATAAAAACCAATGTAATATTCATTAGGACCAATGTAAATATTTATAAAAAAATATCAATGCAAGTATTCTTTTTTATTTTAACAAATGTAACTATTAAGAACTCTAATGCAACCAATGTAACATACTCATTTTAACCACTGTAACCAACATGATCTGTTTAAGATATATTTGATAACAATTATACAACTGGAATAGAAGATTTTTGTTTGCATAAACATAATGAGTTTATAGATGATTTGGTTATTGCGCCTAGATTTTATTGCCTATTTATTAATGGCTAGCCAATTTAATACAAGGTTATTGTTAATGTTTGAGTCATTATTATAGTTCTTTGCATTTCAATAGATAACAACGACATAAGACAAGATCACTGAGAAATACACAATCACAAGAGACACAACATTTATCCTGGGAAACCCTCTAGGGAAAGAAAACCCAGCAAAACTTCCTTATTATAGATAGCCAATACAATGCCAAGAGATAACTTAAGCTAATACAGAAGATCCTCTCCCAAAGATGCACCACTCTCTCTCTTTCTTCTCTAACTGCAATTCCGAAACTTGTTTCTCAAATGAGCAAGTGAGGTGTGTATCTAAGTGAGGCGCTAGCCTCCTTATTTATACAAGAATGACACGTATGAAGTGTCTCTTCACTGGCAAGGCCGACTTCTCCAACTGGGTGGTTATAACCACCTTTAATATATTTCGGGGCCTCTTTAATATCTTCTGGGGCCGACTTCTTATTCTGCCTATTACAATTATCTTTTGACCAACCCGCAAAAGGGGATTTGGTCCTTTATAATAACCGACATGATCAATCTGCAATGGGGATTGATCCAATGAATAATATATCAAATAATAATAAGAATACACTTTGTAGTTACATTATTTTAACACTCCCCCTTAACAAGAAGGGTATTCTTCAACAGTATCATGTGAGAGAGAGAGGCCTTTATCATCAACAACATCAAGTGGGTGAGAGGACAACATCATCAATATCATCTTGGAACACTGACTGGCGTATCTATAAATCATCGGAAGTTTTCTTCATCGGCATCATCGTCATTCTCAAAGGAATGCAATCAACATCTGCATCAATATGTATTAGTGTAAAACTGATACATCATCATCATCACAGCACGAGGCTGGCTCATCATAATAATACTAGACTGGCTTTATGTCACAACTATCTAGTCGGAAGCACAGTTCTAGTCTCATCTCATCATCTTGCTTTACGTCATAGTTGTCAAGCTAGAAGCAAGATGATCATCTTACTTTACGTCACAACCATCAGGTCGGAAGCAGGATACTAGACTGGCTTTACGTCACAACTATCTAGTCGGAAGCTCAGTGCTAGTCTCATCTCATCATCTTGCTTTACGTCACAACCATCAGGTCGGAAGCAAGGTACTCGTCCTGCTTTACGTCACAACCATCAGGTCGGAAGCAAGATACTAGACTAGCTTTATGTCACAACTATCCAGCCGGAAGCACAATACTAGTCACATCATATCATCTTGTTTTACGTCACAACCATTAGGTCGGAAGCAAGGTACTCGTCCTACTTTACGTCACAATCATCAGGTTAGAAGCAGGATACTAGACTGGCTTTACATCACAGCTATCCAACCGGAAGCTCAGTGCTAGTCACATCACATCATCTTGCTTTACGTCACAACCATCCGGTCGGAAGCAAGAGATGTCTCATCATAGAAACTATTCCCCCTTTCAAGGAAGGTCCTTTCGGACTATGCCAAGCTTATCTTGAAAGTGCTCAAACTTTACACGAGATAGAGGCTTGGTCAACACATCAACAACCTGTTCATCCGTGCTAATGTACTAGAGCTTTAAGGCTCCTCTCTGCACCATGTCACGGATGTAATGATATCGAATCTCTATGTGCTTCGACCTGTTGTGGAATACAAGATTTTCTGACATCTTTATGCAACTCTAGTTGTCACATAGGATCATGGTTGCTTCCATCTCTAGGTCAAATAGATCGGTCAGCAACTTTCAAAGCCATATAGCTTCGCAGCTGGTAGAACATCCAACAATGTAATCTGCTTCCACTGTGCTGAGAGCAATGCTGGATTGCTTCCTACTCTGCCACGCGATCATAGCTGATCCCAAACTGAAACAACATCCTGAAGTGTTTTTCCTGTCAGAAACACTTCTTGCCCAATCTGCATCAGTATATCCACTTAATGTGAAATTATGATTTCCATCATAGGTGAGACCACAATCTATTGTACCTTTAAGGTACCTCATCACATGTTTTGTAACCACTAGGTGAACATGTCTGGGTTCTACCAGAAACTGACTCAAGGTGTTCATGGCAAAACAAATATCTGGTCTGGTGTTCATCAGGTATATCAGTGATCCAATAATTTGTCTATACATTGTTGCATCAATCAATTCTGACGAAGTATCGACCAACAGATTCAACTTCGTTTCCATGGGTGTATTCATGGACTTGCACTCCAGCATGTCGAATCTCTTCAGGATTTCGACTATATACTTCCCTTGGTTAAGAAAGATCCTCTCAGGATTCTGCCATACCTCAAGACCTAAGAAATAATTCATTAGGCCAAGGTCTTTCATTTCAAATTCTGAGGCAAGTCTCTTCTTACATTTAGTGATGAGATTTTCTTCTCCAGTCAAGAATAAGTCATCCACATATAGCAGTAATATTACTGGCTCATCGTTCATGACCTTGAAGTAGAGGTTAGAGTCTGCTTTACTCTTGGTAAAGCCTAAGCTCATCAAGAAACTGTCTATACGTCCATACCAAGCTCTGGGAGCTTGCTTCAATCCGTATAAGGCTTTCTTCAATCTGTAGACATGAAACTTTCTGTCTTCAACCTCAAATCCTTGAGGTTGCTCTATACACACTTCCTCTTCGATGACACCGTTTAGGAAAGATGTCTTCACGTCCATCTGGTGCAGCTTCCACTTCATCTTAGCTGCAAGAGCTATGATGGTTCTGATCGAAGTGTATCTGGCTACAGGAGTGAATGTCTCTTCATAGTCAATGCCTTCCTTTTGAGAAAAGTCACGAGCGACAAATCTTTCTTTATACTTCTCAATACTTCCATCAACAGTATGTTTTATTTTGAAGAGCCATCTGGAGGATACCACATCTTTACTCTTCGGTCTGGGAACTATTTCCCATACATCGTTCTTTATTATGGATTGGTATTCCTCTGTCATGGCATCTACCCATTCTTTCCTCTGAATGGCTTCTTCAAAGCAGGTAGGATCCTCCTTTAGAAGATCACACATCAAAGCCGTATAACTGGAGAATGGCTTTGGTCTTTTCACCTGTCTCGTAGTTCCTTCAGGAACACCATACTTCTCTCCATCTTGAATAAGCTCTCTAGCCCAAGATGACTTTATTTTATGGAGGATCGTCAATTGAGGAGGTTCTTGAACTTCTAATATATCATGGTCTTCTAGAATTTCCTCATCAGAGGAAGTTACGACTTCCCTCACCAGTTTTGCGGCTCTGGGAACCTCCCTCATTGCAGTTTTGGGGATTACGGGTTCCTTTTCATATACTTCTTCAAGATGGCATCTTCTTGATTTCTTGAGCGCTGCATATTCATCAAAGGTCACATCCCTGCTGATCTCATTGTGATGGTGACCTAGTATATAGATTCTGAAGGCCTTGGAGACCTCACAATATCCCATGAATATTCCCTTCTTTCCTAAGGGTTCCAACTTGTTTCTTTTCTCTTTCAGTATATGTATAAATACTGGGCATCCAAATATTTTGAGATGGCTTACCTCTGGCTTCTTTCCAGTGAACATCTCTTCTGAGGTCTTGAACCCAAGTTCACTATGGGACAATCGGTTTTGCACATATATGGCTGTCATTGCTTCTTCTGCCCATAAGCACATAGGAAGATCTTGATCGTGGATCATAGTTTTCACGGTTTCCATTATCATTTTGTTCTTTCTTTTAGCCACACCGTTTTGTTCAGGATTATAGGGAGTAGTGAGTTTCCTCTTGATCCCAACATTTTGAAGAGCCATCTGGAGGATACCACATCTTTACTCTTCAGTCTGGGAACTATTTCCCATACATCGTTCTTTATTATGGATTGGTATTCCTTTGTCATGGCATCTGCCCATTCTTTCCTCTGAATGGCTTCTTCAAAGCAGGTAGGCTCCTCCTTTAGAAGATCACACATCAAAGACGTATAACTGGAGAATGGCTTTGGTCTTTTCACCTTTCTCGTAGTTCCTTCGAGACCACCATACTTCTCTCCATCTTGAATAAGCTCTCTAGCCCAAGTTGACTTTCTTTTATGGAGGATCGTCAATTGAGGAGGTTCTTGAACTTCTAATAGATCATGGTCTTCTAGAATTTCCTCATCAGGGGAAGTTACTACTTCCCTCACCGGTTCTGCGGCTCTGGGAACCTCCCTCACTGCAGTTTTGGGGATTACGGGTTCCTCTTCATATACTTCTTCAAGCTGACATCTTCTTGATTTCTTGAGCATTGCATCTTCATCAAAGGTGACATCCTTGCTGATCTCAATGTGATGGTGACCTGGTATATAGATTCTGAAGGCCTTGGAGACCTCACAATATCCCACAAATATTCCCTTCTTTCCTGAGGGTTCCAGCTTGTTTCTTTTCTCTTTCAGTGTATGTATAAATACTGGGCATCCAAATATTTTGAGATTGCTTACCTCTGGCTTCTTTCCGGTGAACATTTCTTTCGGGGTCTTGAATCCAAGTGCACTATGGGACAATCGGTTTTGCACATATACAACTGTCATTGCTTCTTCTGCCCATAAGCACATAGGAAGATCTTGATCGTGGATCATGGTCTTCACGGTTTGCATTGTCGTTCTGTTCTTTCTTTCAGCCACACCATTTTGTTGAGGATTATAGGGAGTAGTGAGTTCCCTCTTGATCCCAACATCTTTGCAGAAGTTCACAAACTCTTTTGAGGTATATTCTTCTCCATTATCTAACCTAAGTATCTTAATCTATCTTTTAGAAAGATTCTCTATCAAGGCTTTGAATTCCTTGAACTTGTTGAACACTACTAATGGAGGACGATGACATTGGGCCACATACATCTGAATGAATGAGCTCTAGGACTCCTTCTGCTTTGTTGTCTCTCTTCGAAAAAGGGTTCTTGATGTCCTTCCCTTGTGCACATCCATTGCATACGCCTTCATGGTCAACCTTGAGTTATGGTAAACCTGTGACTACTTTGCATATGTATGGTAGTGCCTTGTAGTTGATGTGATCAAATCTTCTATGCCAACGTTCACATGAGTTTTCAATGGCGTGGGTCATGGCAGCCTCTGAGTGACCCTTTAGTTTATACACGCCATTTTCTTCACTTCCAATGATGATTTCTTCATTTAAGGTTTCTCCTTTAGCACGTTTCCTTCTGCAACCTTCACTATTGCTTCCTCAGGGTTATTACCTATGACCTGGAACAAGGTCAACAAAACAACAAGCAAGAGTAATATCCTTTTGATAATATAATGTAATAGCACGAACAATCATCACAGTAGCTCCTTTAGAGCTATCACTTGTAACTTGTCTGAAGCAAAGATTAAAGGTAAGGAATACAATACGAAAATGAGGTCAACACTCTCATAGTGTTGTGATCAAACATTCCTCCATGGAAACCTGGAACTAACACACGAGATTCTTCCTAGAGGAGGTGTTAGTTGCATCAGACAAATGATTAAGTTAAGCATTTATCTCTATATGCTCACATGCTATCAATTATGATACTTTATAAAGACTGCTATCTCAACTATAGTCATCAACTTGTCATGTGTACCTTTGAATCTTATTAACTTGATTAATCAAACCTAGAGCCTTGTCCTTAGGAATGAGTGCTTGTTTTTCTTCTTAGTCTCCTTCACTCAAGATGACGAGTGCTTTCTTCAACCTGTCTTCTGTACTAAGACAATACACTATCTTGACAAAAGGTTGGGTTAGAGGATAAGTTCTATGATCTCAACTTTTAATCCATCTAATACCTTGACTTAGATTTTGATCAAAGGTTAGAATGATGTTCATAGCTACAACATGCAACACTGATCAAAATAATGTCATAACAAATAGATGCATATCAAAATAATCACACCTGGGTTGCATCATTCCTCTGAATGTGTTGGATCTTGAGATCCTTTTGGATGTATGGCAAGAGATCCCTTCTCCTGCAAATACTCTTTAAAGTTTAACCATTTAAACATATGTGAGTACATACCTCTGATAGCATTTGCAGGTGGTGGCACCATCTGGCAGTAGCGATAATCATTACAACTCTTTAAAAAATTCAAGGGTGACGACAACTGGTAGTACGGCTGCAATTGCAACTGGTACTGCAACTGCAACTGGTTCTGAGACTGCACCTACAATTGCAACTATGGGTTTTATGAGGAAACCCTAATTTTTCAACCTTTGAATTTTGAAATTTTGATCCAGGGGATAGATGCGTTGAGCTAAGGTGAGTAAGCTGGTGCAGTCAGATTTTTGAAAATCCAACTTTTACCCCCTCAAACTTGATATGCGGATTTCTGGACTGGTGCTTCTGGTACTTCTAGTACTCTGGTTTTCTGGTACTTTGTGAAACTAGGGTTTCACTTTTCGGGAGATCTAGCCATTGGAAAGGTGGGTTGAAGGTGCCAAAATGATCCTTGGGGGAGGGCACACCTTTTTATATGGTTTTAGGGCTGAAATACCTTACCAACAAAAAGCTCTAATTTTCATGTACGGTAATAGTGACGTTTTTCACTTTTCTCTTGTGAAAGATGCTCTCTTTAGCTTGGCTCTGATACCATGTTAATGTTTGAGCCATTATTATAGTTCTTTGCATTTCAATAGATAACAACAACATAAGACAAGATCATTGAGAAATACACAATCACAAGAGATACAACATTTATCCTGGGAAACCCTCTAGGGGAAGAAAACCCAGCAAAAATTCCTTATTATAGATAGCCAATACAATGCCAAGAGATAACTTAAGCTAATACATAAGATCCTCTCCCAAAGATGCACCACTCTCTCTCTTTCTTCTCCAACTGCAATTCCGAAACTTGTCTCTCAAATGACCAAGTGAGGTGTGTATCTAAGTGAGGCACCAGCCTCCTTATTTATACAAGACTGGCACGTGTGAAGTGTCTCTTCACTGGCAGGGCCGACTTCTCCAACTGGGTAGTTATAACTACCTTTAATATATTTCGAGGCCTCTTTAATATCTTCTGGGGCCGACTTCTTATTCTGCCTATTACAATTATCTTTTGACCAATCCGCAAAAGGATATTTGGTCCTTTATAATGACTGACATGATCAATTCACAATGGGGATTGATCCAATGAATAATATATCAAATAATAATAAGAATACAATTTGCAGTTACATTATTTTAACAATTATTGCCTATTTATTAATGATTAGCCATTTTATTAATGGCTAACCAATTTAATACAAGGTTATTGCCTATTTATTAATGGTTAGCCAATTCAATACAAGATTATTGCCTATTTATTAATGATTAGCCAATGGCTTGTTTTTACATTTAATGGATAGTGAATACTTAAATACATCAATGGTTAAACTTCTATAATAAATACATATTTTAAAAATAAATAATTGCTAATTAGTAATTGTCAATATGGATTTTTATATTTAATGGACAATGAATACGTGAATACATGAATGGTTAGATTTGTATAATGAATAAGTGTTTTAAAAATGAACCAATTACTAGTACCAACATGGGTTCTTACATT
>ML799293.1:81758-125089 GCA_009831015.1 Picea engelmannii
ATGTTTTACTCTGAGCTTGAATGTGTTTAATTGTTTTAAGCATATGGATCATATAATACCTGTACGAATTATGTATAGAGTGGTGTTATAACCTTCTCTTAATAGTGATTAAACCTTGGAGAGCTGAAAAGGTGTGCTACAGTGCAAATTTCAACCAAGTATCTCTCACAATGGGAGAGTCATGTTATGAAATGAGATTCACATGATCTCTATTTATACAAAAGTCTTAAAACATAGTTTGTCCACTTAGCAAGGGTAAAACATAAGATAAGGGGTCAACAACCCTTATCTTACCCCTTGAACCAAATAATAATATTTAATTTTCACTTTAACACATTAGAAACCTTAAAAATAAGATGGCATCACCCATTTTAGGGGACATTTTGACACTTTTCCAAGTCGTTGGAGAAGAAGGAGGAAGTCGTTGGGGCTCCTTGATCCTCCTATTCATGTGCTAGGGTCAATCCATGTCTCCTCCAGTAAAAATATGCCAAGTGCCAATGTGCAATAACTCCATCACCACCAAACCCCCTCAAGCATGACGTCAAGCCTCAAAAAGTGATGTTTTGCCTCTCCTAGGAAATTCGTTTGGGTAATAGGGGTTGGGTAATATCCTCCATGATGCCATGTAAGCCTCAAAAGGTATTCCTCTGTGATCTGGTGTGCGGTCCTACAACATCCAACCTCTGGGATTTTTCCTCCATGGAAGCCAAAGCTAGGCTTGTTCTCCCAAAACTGGCCACCAAGCAAGGTCCTGCAAAACGAAAGGGTACACCCTCCATATATCTCAAGTCAAAGATATCATGACAAGTGTAAACCACATCTAATAAACAAGGCATCTAAGCATGTGCATCAAAACTACCTCATCAAATTAAACAAATGCTCAAAGACCCTATACAATTGATCGAGTTTAAGTTTACCATCCGCATGGATATCACATAGGAATTAATAAGACTGAACAACATCACTAACCATTCAAATAGTAATTGACATGCCTTGAAGGCTATCTCCCAAATATCTTATGAATTTATATGAATATGATGATATCATGGCTTAAGATTGATCTTATTATTTTTTTCTCTTCATAGCGTTGATCCATTAAGTCATTTATACATAACAATGGAATTGTTCCTTAATGATGATTTTATTAAGAAGACAATAATATACACACATTATCCCTGTGGCATCCTTCTTGGGAATTAACACAATGGATCATCTACATGGTGAAGAGCTAGGCTTGAATGCACCCTTTATCCATTAGCTCTTGAATCTTCCTTTTTACCTCTTTAATATCAAGTAATCAAGTTCTACATATTGCCTCCTTAGAAATAACAAATCCCTATTGCAAGTTAATTCTATGTTTAATTGTGATACTTAAAGGTATACCTTAAATTTCTTGAAATAATTCCACAACATGGTAGAAAGTCATCCAACTAATTTTTCTTATGTAACTTCTCTCATTACATTGAGTGTTCACAAGACTACATATGGGAATAGGTATGGTCCTTAGAGTTTTAGCATTGACTGGAAATTATTAGCTTTTCCTTCTCTCATCACAAAATAAGTAATTCAAACTGTCCCAAGGCCTTGCTACTTATTTGAGGTTTTGTTTTGGCTAAAACCATACTAAGGGTGTTAAATCCATACATGTTTTCATTATACAACTTTTCCTCCTTTTATAAGATTGTACTTGATCTTGTGCCATAGGTATATAGCATCAAAATCCCACGAGTGAGGATTACCACAAATAACACCACATACGTCCAAAGGTATTACATCAAACACAACTTTGTCAATATATTACATTGAGTTGATAAGCATTATATTGCAGTTGCATTATATGCATAAACCCTTGTCCTTCCTTAACTAACCTATGGAGTAGGGTTCAATATGTGTTATTGTGGGAAAACTATTCTTCCTGACTACCTCTTCTAAGATTAACTTCTATTGGTTACTAGTATTAAACATTGTGGTTACAATATCTTTTTTAATATAGATCTTAACCTCTATTGGTTATTAGTATTAAATATTGTGGTGACAATATCATTTCTAATCTAGATCTTGATGACGATTTTTTTTTGTGCTATGTGTAGCTAGGTCATTTTATTAACTTGAATTCATTGTTTTGTTGTCAATGTAGGTAATTATTTCCTTGTGGATTATGATTCAACTCTACAATTATTCTTCCACCTCTTTCTTCATTTGAGAGTGAGTCTATCATAAATTGTGTAAGAATTGCCTTTAACAACTTATAGACTGATGCTTTCACACCAATTTTATTTGAAATGAGATTAGTGTTACAAAAGGTGCACCCACAACACAAATCGCAAATATTTTGAATTTACCATACCCAACTTATGATTATTGGACAAATCGTTCATTTAACAAACTTAATAATCGTCACAAAGAGAAAGACACAATCTATTTAGAAACAAATCAACTATGAATTTTATTAGTAGATAACTGCATAAGAATTTATGTGAATACCATGAAGTATCTAAGAAAATTAGTAGTCTAGTTGCAATATCACGACCAATGTGATAGCCTAGGTATGGGAAGACGATGTGTTTTTCCTCCCATTTGTTCATATTCCATATAGTAAAATGTTATACAACATTGTAGAAGGTGAAGATACAAGCTAGTAGGAAGATGATCCATTGTGATGGATGGAATGATGTGAATGTTTGTTGGGTTGTTCAATTGCATTAACACAATCTGCATTATTTTTTGTGACACTTGTGACAATACTAACACACAAGGTGCTAGCCCAAACAAATTTTGTGTAACACAAGTGAATGACAATGCAAGATTGTGCATCCAAATTCTTAAGACATCTTACAATGACACTACTTCTACTCTAAAATTGTGCAAGGATTTCTCATTATGATGCACAATTTCACTAATTTTCTTACACTCTTATGTAATAACCATTGATTCTACACATCTATACATAGACATAATTATTGTTAAACTTCTTCTTAATACAAATCCAAACATACATGGAATTGGTGAACCTTTACACTCCTCCAAAATCAATTTACCTTATTAAAGAAAAATATAACTTTAAATAGTAATTAATATCAAATTTAACTCCACCAAATATTAGACCTTAGACCTTATTGTTATATTCATTATCATAAAAGTGGAATTAAAAGAATGATTTAAGAAACATTAAATTCCAAGAAAGTAAAAGTCCATTTTCTTCACTTGTCATGTCACATTAGTTAGAAATAAGAGTGATTTATTTAGAATGTGTAATAGTTATATATACCTTAAAAAAGTTAAAATAAAAAGAATTATCATGTCATTGATGAAATGTGTGATGAATTAAAAGGACCATTATTCTTTACATGTTTGAATCTACATTTGGGGTATCCTAAATAAAATTGAAAATATATCAATGATTGTGTTTTCAATGCATGCACACTATGTATTAATTCTACTCATGTTTTTTTTGGATTAACTAATGCTTCAACATATATTTTCAAGTTTTTACGAGCAAAAAAATTCCCCTTTTATAAAAATATGTTTTAATTTTCTTCATTAACATGATCTTGGTTTAATAATAGTTGGGTACATCATATCCAACATGTAGATAAATTATTACAAATATTCGAATATTATAAAAAATATATCAAAAAATTCAAACAAAACCTTAGGAAAAGTGAATTAATAGAGTATTTAAGATACGATATTTCTAAACATGGAAGTAAAGTTGACAAAAATAAGTTTCAAGCAACCATGGAATGACCTATAAAAAAACACAAAAAAATTAAAATGCATTTAAATTGGTTGGAAATGAATATCACGTGAAAGCCATTAGAGTATAATCTACCCATAAATATTGTTATTATTTCATGTTAATAATTATTTTTCATGATGGATAATTAATGAATTTGTAAATACTTGTATTTTGAATTATCATGTCATCATTTGGATGTACTAGTCCTTCACCTTCTACGGTCATGGGTGGACCTTTGGAGAAATTTGATACGGAAGACTTCTATATCATCATTAAATAGGTTAAATATTTCATCTAAACCATGAAGTTTCAAGTGAAACACATTTCATATTTAATGAATGTCTTTCATAGTAAGTTAAAGTTATTATTAATACAAATTTTATTATTTAAAAATGATAGAAACACACACCATGACATCACCCTTGAAGTATGGCAAATATTGTGTGAGCTCATACAATAATCATAATTAGTGAGTTGAGGATAGGGGGGCTTTAAAATGATTTGGAAACACATTTTTATTAGATATTAATACAAGTTTTTTTATATAAATGATAAATTGGATAAATTTTCAAGAGATTATTAATAATTAAAAGAAAATTAATGTTAAGAGATTAAAAAAATAATGGATAAATTTAATCATAAATTAAGAGAAATTTTAAAATTCTACAAATGCTCTTAAAAATACATGAACAAATGCATTCTGAACATTTTTTATTAAGTAAACGTTTTCTTTTATACACATTTCTATAATGAAAAAAAGGTAGGGGATGCAAGAACAAGTGCACATAATGACTAAAAGCTCCCCTATCATTTATAGGGAATGACAAGTTGGGAACAATAAAAAAAAATATGATACAAATTTGAAATATATATATAAATAAAGAAAGACAAATACTCATGTATAAATATATAAAAGTTTGCATGTGTGTAATTTTTTAATTTTTAAATGAATATTATGTTTCTTTCCTCTTTCTTTAACAAGAAGAGATTAACCTTGAATGTGTAGAGATGACTATTGGACTTGACAAGAGTACCTTGATCTTTTATGCATTGAGAGGAACCCTTGAAGTCAACAAAAGGACCATAAATCCATATACACAAAGAGGATCCTTAACATTATTAAGAAGAACAATATGTTGTAAACATAGAAAGGATAATTTATCCCTTTGAGAAGAGATCAACCTTGTATGAAGAAAGAGGATCCTTGACCTTACAACTTATTAAGGAGTGCGTAAGCATTCCTTGATAGATGATGATGTTAGAATATGAAGGATGTGTGCTCGTTTTACCATTGACAATACCCTTGTCACCCAACCATAGGCCGAAGCCACCCTCCAAGCACCTTAACCTTGACAGAGAATCATTTCGGAAGCAAACCCTAGGCTAGATAGCCATACAAAGGGTAGCACACCTTTCCCCAAGGATAGCGCATCAACAAGAGCTGATCAGATAGTCCAAACCCTAGCCAAGAGATAGTCCAAGCCAAAAAGTAACTGCTAGCTGCAACAACAACTCTCCTCCAAACTTGCGCACAAGACTGCAACTGCACTATGCAGAACTGGCTCTCTGTAACTACTGAGACGTGTCAAATGAGACACTAGTGCCCTGTATTTATAGTGGTTTTAGCAAACTTATTGGGGCTGACTTCTTATTCTAGGTATCTGTCTGTTTAGTATATTATTATTTCTTCTGGCCGACTTCTTCTCTTGGAGGCTAATAACCTAATATAAATTATCTTCTTGAGCTGACAAGTCTTCTAGGGTTATTAGCCAACTCATTAGGGTTTCTTCTTGCTTCTCGGAGTATTCTATTCTTGCCAGGTTCACACGTGGAGGTCAATACCTCCCGCAACTACCATAATATCAAAACTCCCTCCTAGCTAGGGAGGTATTACAGGTAATGGTCTTGAGCACAAAAACATACCATTCACCCAGTAGCATCAACATAGTTGTATAGACTAGATCATGACTAGGTCATGAGCACCATCATCATCATTAGTGTCATCAATTGCATCATATCTCGAAACCATACTCCATCTAAGTAATCAGACATGATGCTCACTCCACAGAGTGATACAAGAGCCATTCTTCTAGTCTAGAAGAGTAAATGCTTTGAACCATTTTCCATCTAGAAAATCTCTGTTCATCATTCATCTGGTTGATGATTATCTCCAATAAACTGCTGATAGTCTTCAATACAATCATAACAAAAATAGAACACAACTGTGTCTATCCATAGTAGTACATAACTACAATCCAGTGGTACACTACCACACCAAGTAACACACAAGTACTTGATCAGCAACGTATAGTCACAAACAGTGGAACATATCCACCACGGTAGTATACATCTACTGTCATACAATATTCATAACAAACATCTGATAGCAACCTGCACAGAAACAATGTTATGATATAAACTGAATCATTTGGGCCAATCTTTCACTCACATCTGTGAGATCTAAAAGAATATCTTCCCTCAGTGTAGAACATCAATAATGGGATATCTTCCCTATTCTTATCAAACAAGGAAGAATGATTGTTTCTGATTTCTGAGCCTGGACCATTCCTCACCCTGGGCCATTCCTCCCACACTAATCAAAGTGCACCCTAGAGAGAATGTATAAACCCTAAGGAATGCCTGTCCCTGATTGTTGAGCCTGGACCACTCCCCACCCTGGGCCATTCCTCCTACACTAATCAAAGTGCGCCCTGGAGAGAATGTATAAACCCTAAGAAATGACTATCCAGAACATTTCCTCTGTTAACCATAAGAGGAAAAGAATGTCCTATATCAACCTCCAAAACGAACCATTCCTCATTTTAACCACAATGAGAAATTGTTGTCCGACGAGGCGGGCCAATCTTCTTGAGTAACCCTCAAGAAGAGAGACTTCCCTAGACCACTCCCCATGTTAACCACAATGGGAAGTCACTATCTATGATACATCATCAATCTAGACCATTTCCCATGTTAACCACAATGGGAAATCGTTGTCTGTCATAAATCTCAATCCACTTTCCGAACAGGAAAGCATCTGTCCAAGATGGACTATTTTTCAATCTTGAAAATGAATGTTTTCAATAATATTTTCAGTGCTCCCTCCCAACTTGGGAGTCATCTCTTCCTTTTTCAATAAGGAAGTCGTTTCCACGAGCTCCAGCTTGAGTACACAAACTCTTTCATCTTGGATAAAAGATTTACCAAAATATCTGCTTATCTGCTCATCTGTGGAGATATGTATTGGAGAACCACTTTCTCCTTTTTGGACTTCATCATGGATAATGTAATGCTTGATTTCATATGTACTTTGGTCTAGAAAATTATGAAGGCTTCATGTAGCTCTGAACAATAGAGTATATCATTGTTGGAAAAACTGGAACATATCCAAGTGGCACTTCTTCTGTCATCATGAGATCTGATCTTCTGAGTAATCATCTTGATGTTATAGGAAATCTTCACCATGCTTTTGCTGTGCACTAGAGGTTCTCCACCAAGTTATCTTCTTCTATCTGCATACAAGGGTCTCTTTCTAGTATGCCTCAAAGTCTTGAGATTGCTCTTCATACGCTCTTTATTCAATTTCTCTGGAGAACATTCTTTTCATTCATCTGATGTAGAACTCCAACCCATGGTTGTTACGGATGATATAATGACTCATGTAGAGATAAGTCTGGTTTACTGGAACAAGTAATCATCATAGTCTTCTCCTTCCATCTAGGAGAACCTCTAGTTCTAGATCTCGCAATGCTTTCATTCATAAGTCTTCCATACACTGTTCTTTATCACGACTTTCAGTTCTTCTGCTTGATTGCTTTTAGTGAGTTCATATCAGGCTGGTAATCTTGTGATCTTGATACAATGACTGGTTGTTCTGGTTTCTCTTTATTTCTTGGAATCTTCATGTTCTTATTCATGTTTTTCTTTAGCTCTTGGGTCCATGGAGTTTCTTATAGATTCCATGCCCTAGAGATTCCACTTCTTCCTTTCATCATAGGATCATGGATCTGGATGGACAACTAGGGATACTTTAAGGCTTCTCTTTGAAGAAGACTTCTTCTGAGATTGAACTGAACACATACTGTCTTTCATGGTTACTACCATGGATATATACTTCATCATCCTCAATGGATCATAGAATTAGCTCCCTCCTAGTCCTTGCTTCATGTAAGAGTGCATATAATCGGCTCCCTCCGTCTAACAGAGTCCATGCTTCCATCTTGTTGTCTTCTACAAAGAGTTATAAGTCTTTTTCCAATTTCCTCTCGATTGCTGACTTCTTTCTGTCTTTGCTTCTTCTAAGTCTCTTCATGATTGATTCAGCTTATGTTGCAATAGCTTCCACATGATTTGTTTTTCATCCTTTCATGTGTATTATCTAATGGTATCCATTCTTATCTTGTTGTTCTTCCATAGGTATAGTTCTTCTTGGAACACATTATCTTCCAAGAGATAGATATACAAGATATGTACATAGACGATGCAAACAAGATATGTACAAGAGATAAGAAGAGTTTTGTTACCTTTAGAAGAAGAAGTATCTTCCATCCAACTTAGTTTTCTTTGTAGGTTCCTTTTCTTCGGCAATTGATGCTTCATGTTTCTCCTTCCTTTTCTTTAGCTTGGGACAATGATTCTTGTAGTGACCATACTTTCGACAGTTGAAGCATTGTACTTCTGAAATGTCTTTCTCTTGATTTGGCTTCCTCCTTGAACCAAAATTCCTTTTGTTCCTGAAGTTCTTGAATCCTGTTGTGAAGGCTTGATCATCATACTTCTTTTGGGGTTTCTCTTTTGCACTGATCCTTGATTCTTCTTGAGCACAACAAGTCCAAATTTCTTCAAATGTCGGATACTCCTTTCTTGTGTTCATGCTTGTGGCAAATGCATCCCACGTCTTGGGAAGCCCATTGAGTACTATGTTTACTAACTCCTTCTTTGAGATGATCTCTTCCATAGCTTGTAGTTGATCTCTTAAATGAGAGATTCTGACAAAGTATGATGTTATCCTGTCATCATCTTTCGTCTTCATGTCACAGAGCTCATTCTTCAGAGTCATTACTTGTCCAATGTTTCTGACTGAGAAGAGGTTTGTTAGGGCATAGTACATCTTCTTCGATGAGTCAAGATGAGAGATGTAGGGTATCAAGTGGTCTTTTATGGAATCCACTATGATACTCATGGCATTGATGTCACTATATTTGAACTTCTCCATAGTTGCAACGTTCTGCGGTTCCTTCTCTTTTCCTTCTTCAAACTCTGGCTTCACGATCTTTCCTTTTACGATATCCAACACTTTATTCTTGGCAAGGATGAGGTCAATCCTTGTCTTCCACGGTCTGAAGTTAGAGGCTCCATCTAATTTGTGCTATGACTTCATAGAATAAGTCATGGATGCTTTGACTTGGTCAAACCCTAGATTTGACCACAAACTCAAACTTGATGTCTTGGCTTGCTGAGAATACCAGGAGATGCGCTAGGCTAGGGCACACTAATTTGTTCGGAGATTAGGTCAATCTCTTCACTTAAGGTGCCTCAACGAGAGGATTAGGGTTTCTACAACTGTTCCTACTAGTAACCCTAGTAGCAGTGTCTTGGAAGCTACTTCTGCTAGTAACCCTAGCGACAGTTCCTCAACGAGCTCAATATCCTAGCGGCTATGTTTCCTTTTAGCGTTTAGACTGAATGAAGGAGGTGTGGGCCCATAACCTGTTAGAATATGAAGGATGTGTGCTCGTTTTACCATTGACAATACCCTTGTCACCCAACCATAGGCCGAAGCCACCCTCCAAGAACCTTAACCTTGACAGAGAATCATTCCAGAAGAAAACCCTAGGCTAGATAGCCATACAAAGGGTAGCGCACCTTTCCCCAAGGATAGTGCATCAACACGAGCTGATAAGATATTCCAAACCCTAGCCAAGAGATAGTTCAAGCCAAAAAGTAATTGCTAGCTGCAACAACAACTCTCCTCCAAACCTGCGCACAAGACTGCAATTGCACTGCGTAGAACTGGCTCTCTGCAACTGCTGAGATGTGTCAAATGAGAGACTGGCATCCTGTATTTATAGTGGTTCTGGCAGACTTATTGGGGCCGACTTCTTATTCTGGGTATCTGTCTGTTCAGTATATTATTATTTCTTCTAGTCGACTTCTTCTCTTGAAGGATAATAACCTAATATAAATTATTTTCTTGAGCCGACAAGTCTTCAAGGGTTATTATCCAACTCATTAGGGTTTCTTCTTGCTTCCCGGAGTATTCTATTCTTGTCAGGTTCACACGTGGAGGTCAATACCTCCCACAACTACCATAATATTGTTAAAATAATGTAACTGCAAAGAGTATTCTTATTATTCTTATTATTTTATTCATAGGATTAATCTCCATTGTGGATTAATCATGTCGGTAATTGTATTAGGACCAAATCCCCTTTTGCGGATTGGTCAATGGACAATTGTAATAGGCAAAATAAGAAGTCGGCCCCAACATTTATTATTGAGACCCATAATTAATTAAAGGTGGGTTTACCCACCCAGAGTGAGAGGTCGGCCCTGCTAGTGAAACCCTTTCACACGTGCCAGTCTTGTATATATAGGGAGGATAGCGTCTCACTTTATAACACACTCACTTGCTCATTCTCTTATGAGGAAAACTGCAATTACCAGTTGGAGAGAGGGAGAAGAGTGGCACATCTTTTGGAGAGGACTATTTGTATTGGTTTGAGTTATCTCTTGAACATTGTATTGGCAATTTATGATAAGGAAGTCTTTGCTGGGTTTTCTTCCCCTAGAGGGTTTCCCAGGATAAATGTCGTGTCTCTTGTGAATGTGTATTTCTCAGTGATCTTGTTCTTATGTTGCTCTTATCTATTGAAATGCAAAGAACTATAATAATGGCATAAACAATAACAAATATCAATAGATGATGCATTGGGGATGGTTCCTAGAATGATATGGGGTTGGGTCATGGGAATTGGGAACGTTTTTGATGTTCTTAATAACATTCTTACCCATTTGACAATATCTTACATTCATTTCCTAACTCCCAGAGATAGGGAACTAGAGAATGCGTTACCTCATAGTTAGGGGCAGTTCTTCAACAACAATGGGATAATATTTTGTTTAAGATAATGAATATGATAAATTACATATGCAAGATAGAAGACTGCTACAACTTTTGACATTCCAAACCAAATATAGGAGGATATAGTGATGGATTTTATCATATTTATTATGAAGCTTATAGTAAAGGGAAGGGTTATATTTTAATGATTATTGTTGATTAATGAAATGTTTATGTGGTATAAGGAAGATATTAAAGTTTGAAAACTCATGGACATAGTTACAAAATAGGAGCAAAAGATTCATGATATTCCAAAGGTGTTAATAATTTAATTATCATGCTCCTAAATTCAATTGTAATTTTTAAAAGGACATTCATAACACAAAATTAATTATGAGTTTCACCTTATCACCCACAAATATATGGTTAATTATAAATATTCAACATATACTTAAAAAAAATTACTTTATTATTATGATATTAATAAATAATAACTATTCTATAAATGTTTTTCCTTAACTAATAAATTTATAATGAAACATATTATATTTGTCAAGGTAATTTATTTGGAGATGATTTTAAGGATGGAAATTTATTTTAAAATGTAGAAACCTTGGCGAATCTTACTAATCCTTCATATGCCAACTATACATGATTGGCTATATTTTTGTAAAAATATTCAAATTTCTAAGGATTTTATATAGTTTTTATATTTTTTTTGTGATTTTTAAGGTAAAATAATTTTGTCCTATAGAATTTGAACGAATCATTTTTAAAATAGTCAATCTCGTTTTTGGAAAAACCATAAAAAATTAACCCATAAACAAAATTTAACCCCTAAAGTCATCCCTGTATAATACTTATTTTTAAAATTTCTTATCTATAAAATACTTAATATAAAAACATATATAATTCAAAAATATAAATGATGAAAGAACATTCAAAAAATACAAAAAAAAAACTTCTTATACTTCCTTAAGATAACAAGAGGGAGTAAACAATTACATAAAAAATGAATATGAATTAATCTCCTTTAAAATAACATACAATATAATATAAAATCCTTAAGATAACACACAAAAATAACATACAATATAAATATAAAATAGAGTGAATAAACAATTACATTAAAAAAAATAAAAAAAATGAATTAGTCTCCCTTAACATAACATACAATCTAATATAAAATATGTTGGATAAACAATTACAATAAAAAAAACTGAACATGAATTAGTAACATAAGAAAAACCTGAACATGAATTAGTAACATACAATATAAAATAGAGTGGATCTACAATTACATAAAATAACTTAACATGAATTTAAACAAGGGGTTTACAATTGTACTTATCACTACAACCATACAAGTGAATATCCCTTAAGAAATTAGATTAAAGGATAAACTATAACCTGCAATTTATTCATTTTTTTAAGATACTTAAAAAGAGATTTATAAGATACTTAAAAGAGTGGGAGAAGGATGACGAGTTATATTTTCGAACTAATTCCATTTCATGTGCATTCTATATATCCCAATTTTAGAAGGTAATACAAAAATATTCCCACGCGGATAAACTTACTAAAACCACGTTTTCACGTTTAGAGGGGTTGGTAATAAAATAGATTTTCGTATTAAGAATTCAAATTATGATATATATATATATATATATATATATATATATATATATATATATATATATAAAATTGATTTTTTTATTATTAAAAAAACATAATATTTTATAAAACAAATATTGGAATTATTAAATAAATCTATATAGAATAACAAATAATATTATTCATATAATTAAGTAGTAAATGACAAGAGATAAAGAAAAAGGAAGAAAATCTTCAATTTCTAGGGATTGCTAACTAAAAAAAGAGAGATTTCTCACCACAAATGACGCAAACACTCTTCTCTCCAAATCGCTGCTTGATCTCTCGGTTTTGGATCGTTTGAATTACTGAGTCAGAACGATTCCTTGTGTCCCTACGGGCACCCAAAACTATCTTACCCACACACACAGGCTCTTCCGCCAGTGACCACAGTTGTGACCGTGGGTCTACTTCCCTCGTGGTTCGGACTTTGGGGATATCCCGAATCCTTTTTTCACTCCTTCCCGAAGTGCTCAACTTCGATTTTCCGAACTCATAGAACGTGTCTCCTCGG
Organism: Picea engelmannii; assembly: GCA_009831015.1. Classification (NCBI taxonomy): domain Eukaryota; kingdom Viridiplantae; phylum Streptophyta; class Pinopsida; order Pinales; family Pinaceae; genus Picea; species Picea engelmannii. The sequence goes on from ML799293.1 coordinate 94,731, forward strand.
ATCCGCCGACCACACAATGGTTCGGACTTCGCGACCCCGTGAAACTCTAGGCCTTTCACTCACAACCTTCAATCTCCCGATTTCCGAATTCTTTAACCCATTGCCATGTAACCCACAATGATCAATGGTCACGATTGAACCGCGACTTCGGGCTTCGCAACTTGACCTTTGTCAAGTTTTCAACTTGCCAAACCTCTGAAGTACCGAAATACTTCACGGTTTCCCTCCTTACAACTTCACCAGATCTAACGGTTTGGGATCGTTCTTCTCCTCCTGAGAACGAATCTTGCCTACTGGTTTTTACAAGAAGTTCAAGGACTCCTTTCCTTGAAGATTTCCGCCGCTCTCCCTCCTGAGCTTTCCTTTTTCGTTTTTCCTTTGTTCCTCTGAACAATCTCTTCGACACTTAGTTGAGAACTCGATCTGTGCACACCTTGCAACAAATTTTCTCTCCACACTTCAACTTTTTTGGATGAGTTCGCACTCCTTGTGACTATTCTCCAACCGCTTCTATCTCTCGTGACTAAATCACGCTATCCTTCCTGATCTTTTGAGTGTGAAAAATCTGTCACGCACTCCTTACGGACATCGATGCACTCCTTGCAGGCGTATGAGTTTCACTACCTCCTCTAAGCCTTTCGAGTCTGAATAGACTCGGTCATCCACTCCTTGCGGACACTATGCACAACTTGCACTCGCTCACTGAAGAGAGTGATTGAAATTTATTTACTCCTCACAATGACTCGTACATTCAACAAAGAAAATGCAATCATGGATTCAGGAACATAAATAACAGAGCTCTATCATTCATCCAGATAGAAACATAACCATACACATTTGGGACAATGTTCCTCTATTATATTCATCCAACTGAAACTTACATACATACACTGTTCTTCACTACTCCTTAACCTATACAAGATAGATTCAAATGTTTCTCGATTCTCCTTTCTCCACAACAACTATGATCATCAATAACAATTATCAACAACAATTGACAACCATCAACAACCTTTTCTGGGCAATATTACAAATCTTTATACACAGAGGTGCTCTTCGAGCATTTCCTTCAACTACTCTACGCTATCGTAAGCAAAATTAAATGCTATCAACTACTTAACTCCTATTACAATAAATATTGCGTCAGATAGATAAGAGTGCAAGCTCTAAATCTGTACTATGATTCGATTCATAAAACAAAATACATTCTCCCATCATCTTCCGTGATGGCTTGGCCTTCGATCTTTAAAGACATTCACAACTCAAAAAGTTCTGTCAGATGTCACATTAATACATTGATCGGTTTGAAATTCAAAATATTTCAAAATGTGCGCAAGTGCGCCCAACTGTCTTCAACACTTATGCTTCGTTGGCGATGCTCCTGCATCAACAAATAGTGTAACATAGTGTATTTTAATTTTTAATTTTTTTATTTACTTATAGGAATGATTCATGGAAACATCAAATATGTCACAAAGTGAGATTTGAACCAAGGCGGAGGAGGATAACAACTTTCCTCTTAACCGCTTAAGCAACACCCAATCAACATAAATGTGTCAAAGTTTTTCCAACCATAAATATTTAATTAAAGTATTAATTATAAGAAAATCCTTTCTCTTGTTATATAAATTAAATTTCTTGTAAATTTTATAATGGTAATATTTAGTCTATAAAAATTACACAATGATTTCTCTTTAAAAAAAAATAAAAATAATTTTTATTATTATAAATAATAATATAATTAATACTCTATAATAAAAAAAAACTATCAAATTAAAGCCATAAACTTTCAATAGGTTAATAAAAAATTATTTTAAAAATTTAATAATATGTTGTTATGTTAACCAAATAAAATCTGTGTAAACATTCACCATTACATCCAATATTATTTTCAATGTTATGACTTTTGTTCCATTTATTTATATAGAAATATACAAACAAACACATAACTAATTTCTCAAATAAATAACTCAAATAAACATCCAAATAGACACATAGAAAAATATCCATGAAAAACCCATAACAACAACCAAGACAATGCCTTAGAAACATCCAAGAAAATGACTAAGAGAATATCCTTGAAAATGTCCTATGTTAAGGTTGAGTCTAAATTATTATTATTATTATTTTTTACTGGGGGAATCGACAACTCGCGGTTCTCATACTCGCGTGACATGTGGTCGATACCCGTCCGCTACCACTATAACCCTAGGTGCACCACACAACCCACAAGCATGGAGCACATGTAAATCGGGGTGAGAATCGAACTTGAGACCTCCTTTACATATTTCCTTCCGTTTACACGACACTTGCCAATCGGTCTACTCCCCTACGGGCAGGTTGAGTCTAATTTTATATCCACTAAAATTTTATTATAAATTCTCTTTTATCACTTAATAATAGGGTTGTAATTTAATTTCAATTATATATTCTAAAAAAAACATATTTTTATTTGAGATAAACAAAAATACAATACTCAGGTGTTCTAGGCATAGTTCATAATGGATCATCTAGAAACATATCTCTTTAGAATATTTCCCTATAGAAAAAATCCATAACTTTCATAATATGAAGTATATTATCTATCAAGTAAACATAGCATAGACTTAACAATCCCTAGTACTACTGTCAAATTACAAGTTCAAAAGAAGTTTAGAAATAATTTAATGCAAATTGATGGATGACCAATATATCACCATCTTGTACTTATTCCAAAGAACCATGAAGCTCAGGTAGTTGAAGTTCTTCCTTTGAGAGCTGATATGCACTCTTGTTGTGCTCCATATAAACATGAGTATAGTTAATCCAAATAAAATGATTAGATATTTCCTTTAATTGCAATGCTAGAGGAAGGAGATAATTATTTTGTACTTGAAGGCTTCCTTTCATATAGTTAATGACCACAAATGAGTTACCCATGACTTGAAGCTTATCAATCCCTATGTCTAAAGATGATTTTAGTAAATAGTACAAGGCCTTGAATTCCCCTTGGTTGTTTGTTCCTCTCCTTGTATTACCCTTGACTTGAAATCTGTTTCTCTTTGTAAAATATAGAATGAATCTAATACCACTAATAGAATCTCGGCCTTGACAAGCCCCATCAAAAAAACCCCAAGATAAATTATGACTTGTCCACATGTACTATCGATATATATATATATATATATATTCCAAGAAAAAAATGTACTTTCTATTCAAGACGAATTGAAAATACAATCCTTAGGTGTTGATGCACATACAATATATGACTAGTTTTCTACTTGAAATATGTTTCTCTTTGTAAAATATAGAACGCATCTAATCCCACTGATAGAATCTGCACCTTGACAAACCCCATTGAAAAAACCCAAAGCTAAATTATGAGTTATCCAAATGCACTGTCGATATATATATATATATATATATATATATATATATATATATATATATATATATATATATATACAAGAAAAAAATGACGAATTGAAAATACAATTGATCCGGATTTAGGAGTGGAACAAACTGATTAACATATTGAATACAATAAACAGAGAGATATGAAGAATAACACAAATATCCAATGAACAATATCTTCTATTGAATAATGAAATAGGTTGAAACTATAAACCTGTAGAATTGAAACACTTGCTCGAATGGTGGTAGCTATCTCTGAGAAGAGATGTGGCTGCTACGCACATCCGTCTGAGTAGAAAAAAATTACAATGAGGTTCTAGAGGCATTTTTGATATTACTCATGAATGCCAAAATCCTAGACATCCAAAAATCTAACCCTAGGAGGTGAAACATAAAAAGTCACGTGGGCCCTATGGGTAAGTTGGTATCTCAACTTCCCAGGGTCGTAACTTTTGCATACGAACTCCGTTTTAGGTGCGTGATAGCCCGATGGAAATCTCTTTCAGAGAACTACACATTCCACCATCAAAATCTAACTCGGTCTATAGTTTGACTATTGAAATCCAAAAAGTATTGTTTAGGCCTCCAAAACAACCCTGGAAGTACAACAAGATTTACTGACATGAAAACATATAAAATAATCTAGTTGGATTAGGTGAGAGGCCACCAATATCCACCTAGAAGATGTGTAGGGATTCAAAACATCCCCATAAGTGTAGAACCCACAATTACAAAGAAGTACAAAAGAACGTGCTGAACTAAAAATGGACAAGAGGAGCCAGTTGGAATAGGTGGGTGGCCACCAATAGCCAATTGGATCAATCCTCCCCCCTTAGGAAGCAATGGTCTCCATTGCATTGAGTTCCCCCATCAGGTGAGGAAATTTTTGTTGGATTTGGCCTTGGGTGAACCACTTGCATTGGTGTAGGAGTTGCCCTGCCTTGACAACCTGATAAAATTGGATCTTCTGTTGGCGAGTGCCCTTGAACTGTGTGTCCACTATCTGATCAGTGGATGCTTGTTCTATGCAGTCGGGGTTGAGCTCTGTGGGTGTCAATTGTTTTGCGATCTCTGAGGTGTCCAATAATGGTGGAAAATATGGTCGAAGGAGGTCCACATTGAACATTGGGTGCAGGCCAAGGAAGGGTGGAGTGTTGAGCTCAAAATAATTTCTACCCACAACCTTGGTGATAGTGTAAGGCCCATAGCGAAGTGGGCAGAGCTTCCAATGGGTCCCTGTGAGATGCTCCTTCTACAAATGTAACCAGAATTTGTCGCCAACCTGAAACTGGTATGCTACCCTGTGTTGATCATGGCACTGCTTGTACTTAGCATTGAATTTCTGAAAAATCTTTTGGACTTGTTGGCAGATGTGCTAAATCTGCTCAATGAATCTGGTTCCTTTGTTGATCGCAGATTGATCATGGGAAGAGTCTGTCTGTGTGGTGGAAAGATGAAGTGCAACATCAATGGGTCCCAAGGGTTGGAATCCCAGACCCACCTGAAATGGGATATGGCTGGTGGAGCTATGGAGAGACCTGTTGTAACTGTGTTGAACATAGGGGAGACTTTCATCCCATGTACATGGATGCTTATAATTGTACATGCACAGGATGTGCAAAATCATCCAATTGACGACCTATGTTTGCCGTCTATTTGGGGGTGGAAAGCAGTGGATTTTGTGAGCTTGGTGTCCAACAGTGACCAAAGACTCGACCAAAATGTGCTGAGGAACCTGTTGCCCGGTCAGAGATGATGGTCTGTGGTATCCCAAAGTGGAACCACACTCGTTCGAAGAAGAGATTGCAAGTATCTGCCACTGTGATATTCTTCTTACAGGCTGTGAGGATGGCCATCTTTGAAAACCGATCAACGACCACAAATACACAACCATTCCCTTTCTTGGTGGATAGAAGGCCCGACATGTAATCCATTGAGATGGATTCCCAAGGCTTGTTGGGAGTAGGAAGAGGGGTGTATAATCCTTTCTTCTTGATGGCTAGCTTGGTAATGGAACATGCAGTGCAAGATCTGATATACTTGCTGACGTCCTGTCAAAGTTTTGGCCAATAAAAATGTTTCTGAAGAACGACCACATTTTTCTCCACGCCAAAATGTCCTGCCATCCGACTGTAGTGGGATTCCCAAATCAGCTTTGCATGCTCTCTTGTAGGAACACAGATATGGCCCAGGTGGCATAAGAGTCCGTACTAAATGTTAAAATCGGTGACAATCGTGCCTGTACCCAAGAGCTAATAGGTGGTGGTGAAGTCCAGATCTTACTGATAAAGTTGGGGCCACTTAGATGCTTCATGTCCACAGGAATGGAGCATAGTGGTGAGTGCAGCGATAGGAGGTCAACTGAGGCAGTTATCAACATGATTTGAGATACCTATCTTATACTTGATGTTGATATGGAACTACTGCAGGTAGGTGGACCACTTTTGATGGCGGTCGTTCTACAATTTCCCTTGTGTCTATATGAATTGCAGAGGCTTGTGATCAGTGTGTATGATTGTCTCCTTTCCCAAAATGTAATGTTTCCACTGACGACAGGATTGTACAATGGAATACATTTCCTTGTCATAGGTGGGGTATTTCCAGACAATATCTGAGAGTGTCTCACTATGGTATGCCACTGGATGACTATGTTGAGTGAGAAATGCACCCACAACATAGTCAGATGCATTAGTCTCAATCTCGAACAATTGCTGCAAACCGGGCAAGAAGAGTACTGGAGATTAACACAAGCGATGCTTCAGATCATTGAATTCTCATTGTTTTTCCTTCCCCCACACGAACTTGACCCTATCACCGCCCTTGGTCACCTGGCTGAGGGCCCATGAAATATGGGAGAATCCCAACACGAGCCATCGGTAGAATTTGGCTAGTCCCAAGAAGATCTGAAGCTCAGTTAGTGTGGTCAGGGCTGGCCAGTCATGAATGAATTGGATCTTAGCTGGATCAACATGTACCCCATGCTCATCAACAATGTATCCCAAGTATTGGACCCTCTTCATGCCGAAAGATCATTTTTCCATGTTGGCATATAGCTTGTGCTGCCATAGAGTGCTCAAAACCTGCTGAATATGCCACATGTGCTCCTCCCATGTTCTGTTGAAGATGAGGATGTCATCAAAATATACCACCACAAAGGAGTTGGTGAAGGGTCTCAATACATCATCCATCAACCTCATGAAAGTGGTGGGTGCATTTGTTAAGCCAAAGGGCATGACTATCCATTCGAAGAGACCTTCTTTAGATTTGAAGGTTGTCTTCCATACATCAGTTGGTTCTATGGGAATCTGGTGGTAGCCATACTTTAGGTCAATATTGCTGAAGAAATTTTCCCCCTTGAGTTGGTCAAGAAGGTCATCAATCCTGGGAATGGGGTACCGGTTCCTGATTTTGATTTTGTTTAAGTTTATGTAATCAATGCAGAGTTGCCAAGTCTCATCCTTCTTCTGCACGAGTACAATCGGGCTCCCGCAAGGGGAGGAGATGGGTATGATGTGCCCATTTTGAAGAAGCTCTTGGATCTAACATCCAATTTCTTCATTTTCCATCAGTGAGCGACGATATACTGGTCCATTAGGTAGAGGTGCACCGGGGGTCATATCAATTGGATGCTTGACTTGGTAGTGTGTCAGTTCCCTTGTAGGTGAGGATAATATGTTTCTATATTCTTCCACGATCCCATCCACTTGCTTCTGCTGCAAAGAGAGCCTATGTGTATAGGTCACAAATGTGGCGATGACCTTCTACTCACTGTGAGAATGGATCACAAAGAAGAATAACTTCCCGGTCTGTGAGATGACCTTACCACATTTCTTAGCAGAGATTAAAGAAATAGCAGTAGGCAGCTCTACCTCTGGTATCTTGTACAATTGTCTACCCAAAGTAATAATAACACTATGGGGTCTAGACTCATACACAACATGATTGTTCCACAAATATGGTTGTCCTAAAAGAACATCAAAAACTTCAAGGGGAAAAATATCACACAATACCTCATCTTTGAAAGGATTGATGCCGTAGGGCAGGCGACACTGTTGGATGACACAAAGATCTCATCCTTGAAGAAGCCAAACGATGGTGTAGGGATGCGGGTGCGGTGTTGTTGGTAGGTCCAACCGCTTGATGACCTCTTCTGAAATCAAGTTCTTCTCACTACCACTATCGACAATGAAATGAAGCAGAGTCCCCTTTACCCACATCTGCGAGTGAAAGAGGAATTCCCCTTCCTTTGGTTCTTTTGGTTCACTTGGACGGACTTTGGTGGTGGCGACAATGGCACTAGGTTCAACATCGATAATATTCTTCCCTCCTTCAAGATTTGATTCAAAATCATAATTGACCTCTGACTTGAAAGCCTTCAGTTCGACCATGAGTGACTTCTTGGAGCGACATTCTTCGATGTTGTGCCAAGGGATTTTAGGGTACTCACACTATTTTCCCATGTCCTTCTTCATCTTCTCATTTCCCTTCTTGTGTTGTGGCTTGGACTAGTTGTCTTGAGGGTGGCCATCTCAACTTGGTCCCTTGTTGTGTGGGTTGGGGCCTTCTTTTCCCTGCTTCGACTGTGAGGGGTTTGCATATCCAAACTCTCACCTTTTCTGCTTAAATTTATGCTCGATCTTGATAATGTATCTATAAGTCATGCCCAATGAGGCAATGTCCATAAACTCCATTTCCATTTGAATGTATCTATGCAAAAAATTGCTGTATTTGAGCACCAGATGATGCTCAAAGTCTTTGATACCCAATTTGGTGCGCAGGGTATGGAAAATATTGGTGAAATCTGGTATTGTGTGGTCCCTTTCTTGATGTAGGGTGGTCCATCTAGTGTATTGGTCCTTGTAGCTTCCAACAGGGTAGTATTTTTCTTTAATGGTGTCCCGAAAGGAATCCCATGTAGGGGCCACCACAAACATTGCAGATTCCTCTATGACCCTTTTGTTAGAGTAATTATCCCACCAATATTTAACATGAGGAACGACCTTGAGGAGTGAAAAAGTGATCTTTTCCCTATCAGAAAAATTATGGATTGAAAAATACCCTTCGAGTAGATTCAACCATTTATCTACAACATCTTTATCTACTAGTCCTTCAAATAATGGAATATCAAAATTTACCTATACCTTGAAGGGGGTTGTGTGGCCACTTGATGAAGATGCTTCTTCTGTGGGAAACCATCGAAGGATCTGTGTGAATTTATCCATCATTTCGTTCCTTTGTCGTGCGAGGGCTTCCTCGAGAAACATTTTAATAGGATCTCTTGCTCCATCATCTTTCTTTTCATCAACCATGGGTTGTTGTTGGGCTCAATGTGACTGATCTTGCAATGGATCGATTGGTTCGAGTCCCAACTTCTTGTACCCAGATCTTGTCAGGGACATGCACGAAGAAAAATAAATGAAGAGCATACCACTCTGATACCATTGATCCAGTTTTAGGAGTGGAACGAATTGATTAATATACTGAATACAATAAACATAGAGATATGAAGAATAACACAAATATCCAATGAACAATATCTTCTATTGAATAATGAAATAGGCTGAAACTGTAAAACTGCAGAACTGAAACACTTGCTTGAATGGTGGTAGCTATCTCTGAGAAGAGATGTGGCTGGCACATGCATCCATCTGAGCAGAAAAAAATTACAATGAGGTTCTAGAGGTCTTTTTGATATTACTCACGAATGAAAAAACCCTAGACATCCAAAAACCTAACCCTAGGAGGTGAAATGTCAAAAGTCATGTGGGCCCCTATGGATAATTTGGTACCTCAACTTACCGGGGTCGTAACTTTTGCATACGACCTCCATTTTAGGAATGTTATAGCCCGTTGGAAAGGTCTTTCAGATAACTACACATTCCACCATCAAATTGTGACTCGGTCTACTATTTTGTTGTGGTGAGCCAAAGAAACACTGTTTATGCCTCCAAAAAAACCCTGGAAGTACAACAAGATGTGTTGACATGAAAACATATAAAATAATCTAGTTGGATTAGGTGAGAGGCCACTAATATCCACCTGGAAGATGTGTAGGGATTTAGACAACCACATAAGTGTAGAACCCACAATTACAAAGAAGTACAGAAGAACGTGTTGAACTAAAAACATACAAGAGGAGCCAGTTGGAATAGGTGGCTGACCACCAATAGCTAACTGGATAAAAAATGATTAGGTGTTGATGCACATACAATGTATGAATAGTTTTCTATGGCCTACATGCCCACTACCAATATCTTTCAATTTAATAACATGTCCAAAAACCTTAAATATCTAACTGAGTTCTAATCAAATATGTCATCATCAGTTGACATATTACAAATAAATACTTGAATAAGATCAAAAGTATAAAGCATTACAAGACCTTGAGGAAACCATATGTCCCTCAATAAATTCATCTAAGACAAGCAAACCTTTATCCAAGTGTAAAAAACCCTTATATAGTGAATCATATGAACTATTCAATTGTGTGTGTGTGTGTGTGTGTAAAACTAATCATTTGAAAAAGACCTTGGATATCCTTCAAATGCAATTCCAGATGTGAAATACCAACACTGTGGACCTAGATTTCATTTTTCATCAATTTGATAGTCATAATATAGTCTCAAAATACTTGTAGTTGCATAATATTTTTCTCTAAATCACAATTCAATATGAATAATAATGCTCTAATTCACCTTGATTATTGATCTCAATACCCATATTTTTCTTACTAGTGAAATAATGATTCTCAACAGTAAATAACACAAAACCTAGAATGCAAAAATGTCACGGACCTTGGCAGGATCCATCAAAGAAGCTCCATGCATAATCCTTGTTCATAATCACCTCTCCAATCACATGACTGGTATTTTTCTTTATACTAGGATTATAAGAGGAAAACATTGAAATATACTGTATTGAAACTTTGAAAGTGTGAACTTGGACATCCTAAAAAATCCCGACATTCCTCGCCAATAAGAAAAATATGGAAGTGTTATATATTCCTTAATTTTTCGTTATAATAAAGTAATCAAGCATGGAAGTGTTATATATTCCTTAATTTTCCGTTATAATAAAGTACTCTTGAAATTAATTTTCTAGCGTTTCTTTATCCCACATATGCTTAAGTGAGGTATGATGTTCAACCTCTTTCCATACCTGTTTTGAGTAAGGGAATTCTAAAATAGATGTAAGGAAGTTTCTTCATTACTTCTATAGAGGATGAAAATGCTTGGAACTACTTTATTTCTATTTTTAAGTCTATCTCAAGTTAAAGCCTTATTTTGGAGAACAAGAAAAAAGAATAGAGTGAACTTTGGAGGGGATTTAACCTTCCATAACTTCTTCCACCGCTAACAAATTTATTGAACCTCAGATGTTTGTAAAGCTACACATCCAAGTTTGGCTATATAGAAACCTCCAATTTTCTTATAAGCCCAAGACATTTCATCATATTCATCGCTAAGTATTACATGTTCCTTCCTAACCTCAGCTAAAAATCCATCCCAACACTGAGATGAGTTACCTTCACAACCCAAGGACCAAGATTGTAGCCATCCCAAGATCCAAACTTAGGTGAGAAGAGGATTGTCAAATTTGTTCAACATGTATCTTCCTTGTTCTTATATCTAGAGGATTAAATATTCTAAGGGGAAAATGCCTTCACCACATCCTAGTATCGCATCGGTACCTACTCTAACTTGAACCATTGAACCATCTTTCCAAGAAAGGAACTGACCTATGACTGGAAAGGCTAATGCCAAATATTTCCACTAGTTGGATATATTACAAATACTCTTTCTTCTCCTCCTAATCCAATCTATGACACTATCGAGGGAAATGCAATTTTCAATTAGAATCCTTCTCCATAGATTGTCTCTAGTCAAGAAATTCTAAAGTGACTTATATTCTAGGGATGTACCAAAAAGGAATATGTTCTTGATGCCCCAACCACCCCGATCCTTAGGAAAATAAATTACCTTCTATTTTTTCAAATGGGATCCCTTATAATCACAACTTCCCTTCCATAGATAGTGAAAACACACCTTCATGTCCTTTCCGAAATACATTTTGGAATATGAGCTACAATATTCCAATAGATTGAAATGTGTTCTATGATTGAATTGATGAGAACTAATCTACCTCCCTTTGATATCCAATGATTAAACCAAAAGTTTACTCTTTTTCCAATCCCAGATGATAGCCACATCCATTCAAACTTTCCATAATTGTTAGGTTTGAGACAATACCGTAAGCACTTAATTCCATCATTCAAGTCATGAGAGGGGAGTGGAAAATTATGGTCCAAACAATTCCTTACTTGTGCCTCCACTTTAGGCAAATACAAGGCATGATATTTTGTAATATTATTTTCCATCCCTATGGATAAACACTAGAGTTTTAGAATCTCTTTGTAGTGTTGACATTCCTCTTAAGAGAATAAATAAAATAACAAAACATCATCTACAAATAGTATATGGGTTACTTGTTCCCTCCTTCCAATTTTAATTCCTAGGAGTTTCCTTTATCTTCTAGCTTCAAGAATAGCTCTACTCAAACCTTATGCAACCAATAGGAAAAGGTACGGGGACAAAGGGTAGCCCTTCTTGAGCCCCCTAGAAGTTTTAAATAACTTAGAGATAGAACCATTAATTAAAATAAAAAAGGAGGAGGATGTCACACATCCCATTATCTATTTTACCAAAGGCATATCAAATCCAATATGAATGAGGTGAATCCTTAGATATATCCAAGACACCTTATCATAGGCTTTGGATAAGTCTATTTTGATAACTGCTGCATGTATTTGAGAAGTTTTAATTGGGTGCAAGTCTTCATGAGACGTGTATATCACTGTTGGGTTTCGCCTTTTCCAGTCTACGCTTTCCTGCATACCATCCTTCTTAACGCTGGGGAGTTTTAGACCCAGGGTTCGTCCAGAGCTGTCCAACAAAACCCCAAAGCACCGACATATCAATTCTTGGCCAAGGCCAAGGAAGGTCTCACCTAAGATGTAGAGAGGATCACATAGACCATAAAGTCTTGTGACAAGGATGAAGGATTAAACATACAAAACATTACTACAATTGGCTTTCATGTAACTTAGGTCTGATAATCTATTTAGGACTAAGAATTAAAACTGTACACATACATATTCAACTCATTCATAACATAAAAAAATTAGATCAAAACTGCCATATCTTTATTACTAGAAGCATTTCATCACATCAGAGATATAAAATGTGCTGAACATATTCCTATGAAAACCATGGAACTTCATATCATTACTATATAAAATAGTGGAAATACAACATAATGTGCCATGCACCTTGCCTTAGGACTCAAACATATCAAAGACAAAAGAATATATTCAAAATATCACAAGACTAAAAGAGGCTTAGAGTGAGCTCGATATTGGTATCTAAGCTAACTCAAAACTCTCTAACTATCTATATAGCTAACCAATGGATTCACTAACTAAATAGATAGCTCTTGTTCTGAGCTTAGAGCTCCTTTTTATATATTCCTCTGTTGGGAAGCGCTGCATCTTTCTTCTATGTTCCACTCACTTGTCTGATCCAACTACATCAAATGCTTTTGGTGCTTCCCAACACTCCATGTAGGCTCTCTGTATCATGGGGAAATATTAATTTCCTAGATAACTCATCATCTAGCCTCCCCATGTCTTCATATGCTGCTGGAAATAATCATTCGGGGAGATTTCTTGGAAATTCCTTTCTTGATTCCGGCAGGAATCTTCTTGGTTTCCGGTGAAATTGATAAAACACAGACTGGAGCACACTTGGTAGTCTTTACACTAGGTGCACTACTCATGAAACCCGATCCGATGCACACTGTATGACATTCCTCATGCATTTTCTTAGGTGCATGAAAAACTATGGAATGAGCATGAACAACTTTGTTTGTGCACGCGCGTAAAACCAAACCCAAAAATTTGGGTGCTAGCAGCCCCCCAATACTATTATATGAATCATCCTCAAGCTAGTTGTTGCATATTATTCAGGAGGGTAATTTGAGAAATACAAGGTCATCATTCTTTAGAACAACTATGATTGTGTCTAATTTCCTTAACCAAAACCTTCACTAGTGTCTATGGAAGCAAATGACGGATCTATTTAGAGTCCCCCATTAAGCATTATCAGATAAATAGTGATGATGTTCCCTTAAGAGAGAGAATCATTCTTTGCTTGTCTTATTGTTCTGGGATGGTCAAGCTGATCAAGAGGTATCGTTTGGTCTAATTCTGGGGGGTTGTGGGTTGATGAGAAGAGGTGAGAGTAGGGATGGTACGAATGCGTTGACTAGAGGATTTTGGCCCGACCTACTTGCTCTGGGGGAGGGTGTGATGATCATGGGTGGAAGCAGGGCATGAGGTGAGCCACTAAGTAGGGTCACATCTTAACAACGAAGGGGATGAAGCATGGTGAAGATTCAAGTAGCTCTTGGCATAGGGGGATGGGGAGTCACTTTGGGAAGAAAAAACAGTTCAAAGAGATGGGGGTTATGAAGTTGATAGTGTTGAGGATAGGGGGTTGGAGGAAAATGACCGAGCAAGGGTTGACATACTAACCACGTCCTGGAAGACTACAAGATATCCTCTTGGGTTGATCGATCAAACTGGTGATAAAATAATATGGATAGCCAACTAAGCCATGCTATGATAGGGGAGTGGGAGAATCACAACAAGATGATAAATGAAATTGTGGCAGGAGTTGGTAGAGGATCACACTAGCTAGTAATCGGGGGCGTGAAATATATAGGTGGGAGATGGTGGGGACAGGGAGGAAGGAGGATGCAACAATGTGAATGAAGGGATGAATTTAAGGGAAATATGGAAGTGACAGTAAACTATAGAGGACGAGTGGATTGATATTGTAGATCCACCATACTAGAGAGGGTTATCAAAGAATGTGATACTAGAACCCAATCTATACTTGTGACATGTGCGAATGACTCAAATTGGATTATTTTCCCTTTCTGGAGGTAAAGCATTAGGAAGTTCACCAATCCTCACATGACATGTACATAAACAACACCCTATTCTTGTGGGAAAAACATAGCCATACTTGTAAATATTGATGATATGCACTATATGTCACTCAATTGATACCACCTAAGTGATAGAGATGAATGCTTGCATTATAAAAATGCAACTTATGTGGAATATAAGCTGTGCTAAGTATTGTACACCCTATGCTAATATTACTATATCAATATATAAAGCTGACAAAGGATTAAATGGTGTTTGGCCCTTGAGGGCCATAATACACCTTCGTCCTACTTCCATTGATGAGATCTTTGAGTGGTTTTCCTTGTAGGGTTTCCAACTTGGCAGCATTGGCTTCATTGATGTAGACTAGCTGAAATGGACCCAACCAACGCATGCATAGCTTATCAATATGTTGTAAATATATGTTGTCATATAACAAAACTAAAGATTCTAGCTGAAGTATTTTTTGGCGGATGTTACGGTCATGTCAGGCCTTCCATTGGTCTTTTTCCACCACCTAGATGAAGCCTTCCATTATTTGGTCTTCATCGAGTTCCATAACCTCTTCCAACTCGTGCTGGAGGAACTAATCATCGATCATTTGATTTGCGAGGGTGAACCGGATGCTAGGGACCACAAATTCTAATGGCATGACCGCTTCCTCTCCATAGACTAATATGAATGGTGTGCACTTAGTCATCCTTTTGCACATGGTTCAGTAAGCCCATAATACTGTGGGGATAAACTGATCCCAGTCATCATGCTACACATTACAAACTTTGGTTAAGGCATGTTCTAGAATTTTATTGAAAGTTTCAATTGTACCATTAGCTTGAGGGTGATAAGGAGTGCTCTTCTGGTGATGTATCATGAACTCCTGAGTGAGTTTCTGGATGGTCTCATTCAAAAAATGCAAGCCTTGGTCGCTCATCAATACCCTTGGACATCCGAATTTGGTTATAATGTTGTAAAAAATGAAGTGTATCGTAGTATTTGTTGTACAATCCTTGACTATCACTACTTCAACCCATCTTGTTAGATATTATGTTGCAGTAATAATGTATCACACCTGAGTGTGACGTGTAGTTGGATTTATGGGCCTGGAAAAGTCTATTTCCCATTTGTCGAAGGTATCAAGTGCGATTACTCGGAAGAGTGGGAGCTCATCTCTGCGGTAGGTCTTGGCCACTCGTTGACATACGTTGCATCATTTGTAGTAAACTTTAGAGTCTTCGGAGAGATATGGCCACCAGAGGCCTGTGCGTAGAACCTTGCACATGATCACCTTACCGACATTATGACCTCCAACAATACCTTCATGTGCCTCATATAGGAGGGAGTTTCATTTGTGTTCCAAAGCACAATGACGTAGGATTCCATCTGCACCCATCTTATACAATTATCCGACAATCAATTGATAATCAACACCACAGGTCACTATTTGGTGATGTTGCACAAGAGTATATTCTATGGGAGCCTATCCGATGATAAGAAATTCTTCTATTTCTAGCAATTGATCTAGGATGGCTTCCACTCGAAAGAGCTACACATATGGAAGTTCATCATTGAGGCTCTGAGAAACTTCCCAAGTCTAAATTTTTGATAGGTGATCCAAGCCCACATTATGTTTTCCTGGTTTAACAACAACTTCAAAGTCAAATTATTGAAATATAAAAAACCATCGAAATATGCAGCCACCCAAAACAAGTTTGTTAACTAAATACTTGAGGGAAAAATAACCCAAATAAATCGACAAGCACCCATTCATTTTGATAATCCTCTGGTGTTTCTCAAAGTTATAAGTACACCATATCACTAAATCAATGAAGAATTTGAAAGGGGACCCCAACAAGTAGTGGCATAACTTTTGTAAGGCATATACCATAGCTAGGCCCTCGCACTCGGTTGTAGTGTAATTCCTTTCAACATCAGATAACTTCCGGCTGGAAAAGTAGACCAAATGATTGATATTTCCTTCCCTTGGTTGTGCTAGAATGGTGCCCAGTGAAATGGAAGAAGCATCTACATGGACATGGAAGAGATTGGACCAACCCAGAAAGATAAAAATGGGTGTAGTACCTAGTTTTCCTTTCAAGGCATCAAAGGATTGTTGGCATTTTGGTGTACATTCATATGTAATATCCTTATACAGTAGCCTTTCCAATGGGATCCCAATTTGAGAATAGTTCTAGATGAATCACCTATAGTATTTGGTATGTCCCAATATTTCACACATTCCATGAACTGAAGTAGGAGCCACCATATCCAAGATGGAGACAATCTTAGCTGGTTCCATGAGCAAGCTGGATTTACACATGACGTGACCCAAAAATATACCAAAGGGTGTACAAAAGATGCATTTCTTCAAATTCAAATAGATATTTAGCTAGAAACATCTATCCATCATTAGTAAAAGGGCTTGCATGTGCTCCTTTATTAGAATAAACATAGTCTAGTCGTCCAAGTATACCTCAAGGAACTTGTGGATAAATTCCTTGAATGCTGCGACCACTATCCTAGAAAACACTATGGGGGAATTCTTTAAGCGAAAGAGCATGAAAGTGTATGAAAATGACCCCGATTAAGTCGTAAATGTGGTTTTATCCTAATCTTCCTCTGCAATCCGAACTTGATGATATCTAGAGAAACCATACGTGAATGATTAGGCTTCCATTCCACCAACATTTTCCAACACCTCATTTGTGAAGGGTGTTTGGAAAGGATCATGGACTTTCCTGGATCAACATTCAAAATTCTTATATTAATGCATACACAAATTTCCTTGGTCTTTTTTAGGTTGCACGACCATGGGGCTAACCCAATCCGAATCCTCAATAGGGAAAATGATCTCGACATCCAACATTCTATCTAACTCTTTCCACACCTTTTCCTTGTACTTAGGGTTTAGGTGATAGGGTATTCTCGTGACTTTCTTGGCATCGAGTTTGCGTTGGATATTCATAGCTCTCAAGGATCCCAAAATACCTTTCATCTCAAAAAATATTTGAGGAAACAATCTATCCTCATATTATTTAAGGAGTTCAACAATCTGAGTGAATGTATCCTTATCCCAACAATATCCAATAATGGCCATCTTGGGTGCTTCTTCCATACCAATATTTTGATTCTTAGTCTTTATGGGGACATTATAATTTGGTGCAGTCATATCTGTCACCTTCCACTTTAGTGCATGTTATCGTTCCAATTATATGATCTGAATGTCATAGGGGTCTTCGTCATCAATATTGTCCACATCAATATTCCACCAATGTATTTCTTATTTTAGTTTTTCCACCAACTGATGGTATGAATAGACCACTCCGGGGCCGGTGGTTTTTGGTTGTTGAGGAAACATGAATTCCTTAACTCAACAAAGTGCCTTGTTGAGAACCAAATATTCTATGGTGAACCAGAAGGTGGAAAGAAACTGGGAACTCATATGGGTCCACTTTGTTGTTTTCCTTCAGATTTCCTCCTAAATGTACCAGCTTCTAGGAATTATATCCATAGTATGGATGAAATGATGGACCCATTTGGATTGAGGGATATTTTTAGCAGTCCAACGTTGTTCACAGAATGAGATATGTTCCTAAGGGTCCTCAATGCCATTATATCATTTGGCTAGTTCAAAGTCAGCGATAGGCTGGAATTGGACTTTTATAAACTCGGATACTTACTCCCAACTTTGAATATTCAGGCGGTGGGTCTCCCACCACCTTATTGGGGTCCCTTGAACCATGAGATCCATGGATTGAAGTATTTTCTCAATGAAATTTTTTTTCTCCATCTGTATCAGGAATGTCTCCACCGGCTCGGTGTTATCAAACCATGGGGCATAAAAAAGTTTAGACCTTATCCATTGCAATAATTTCATGATTCATGCACATCTATGCATGGACACTTCGTAGAGCTTGTTCTGTCATCTATCCAAGGCATCCTCAGAATCTTTGTCACAATATTTGACACTCTAGCTTAATTTACCATCTGTGGTGGGGTTGACGTAGTCCTCCCTACTCCCAGTGACCTTGTAATATTTTCAATGCCTGAGCTCCACACATCCTCATCTACAGACTCATTGTAGTGGTCACCCTCATATTGGTCTAGTGGCACAACCATGCACATGGTGTTATTTTCAAAGGAGATATCCCTTTTCTTCAAGTTTAACACCGCATTATTGTCAAAGGACCAGTCAATTCCCAACAATGCAAGGTAGGGATCAGACTCATCCATGATCTTGATGACTTCAAAATTGGCCTTTGTTTTCAATCCTTCGATATTCACTTCTACTTTCTCTAGCTGAGATATGGGATAGATCTTGTATTGATTGGCTAACCAAAGCTGGATGGGAGACCAGACCAAATTAGGCTTACCCATCACTTCCCATGAATTATTGGGTAAAAGTTTCACATTAGATATGAGGTCCAACATGACTCCATCCATGTTGTATCCACCAAGCTCTGCTATCATCTTAAACTCTCATCGTTTCCTTTGTCGTTTGGTTAGCTCCCCTTGGCACAGTGCGTGCCCAAGGTGTCTGAGCTTCCCAAATTTCATTCTTCATTTGGTCAACTCGACCCTTATGATACTGGAGTGCACATCGTCTCTAACTATGTGTTTCTTTGGTGGGGCACCCATAGCTTCCATGGGGCACCCACCTAGCTTGCATCTTTGACAAGTCACCTCTGTCGCAAGTCTTCTTGGTGTAGACGTATTTTGCATGACGTGAGCCCAAATATCATGCCTTCATCATATAAGTGTTATTTATCCTCTATCAGTCGAATCGAGCACTCTCTTTCCCAAATCATCCATCTAACACTTTGATGGAGGAGAGCGCGTGCTTAGGTCAAGTCTTGAGGCGTTACACCCTCCTCCACTCAAAGTCATTGTCTTCCCAACAATATCAAAATGTAGAAGTGTTTAACCTCCATGATGAAATGATGCACCCATACTCTAACTATCTTGTCATGTCCATGCACATTGCATGCCTCCACTTCTTGAACAATTTGGGTATCTAATCCAACTTCTATCCCACCTTCACAAGTTTCTCAATGTACTGTCCAAATGGTTCAAAGTGGAATGAGTCACTCAAAGAATTCCTTGTCAAAACATGTTTGATTCAATTCCTTCATCAATTCACACCAACAATCCTTTTATCTCTGAGTCATTCTATGATCATCCAAAAACATATTGAGAATTCCCTACCTCTCCCATGTCCCATACCATGAACAAGAGCACATCACCCTAATCCACTCAGTATCTTTTCAAACCCATCTCATTTGTCTGTTAATAGTTCCCTTGGTTGACTCCTTGCTTCATTCGTTCCCTCTTGGAATGAATCATCTTGCCTCTGCAAAGTCACTTCATCGTTTGGAGCTTTGTTACAATAGTCAAGTCACATAATGACCCAACCATTGTTTCTAAGGAAATCATGCATAAAAGTTCCTCATCCAACCTTCTCTCAAAATAAATGCATGTCTCCCTATCTTCTTCGTCACAATGAGCCCTTCAATGCAGTTCACAAGAGAGTTAGACAATAATCCAAATCATCCCCATCTCTGTCACCAAGTTTGTTTAGGTCCACTTCTTGGGCTTGCCTAAGCATGTTGTTCCATCCCTCATTCACATATTTCTCTTTCAAGGAACTCTAAACTGTTCATGAATCCAACGAAGGTCACAACACTTAGTCCTATCCCAAGTCTATGATGGGAACGTGTCACCCTTTTCCTCAGCCAATACTCCACGTTCACCCTTCAATGGAACCAATGAAACAACCCATACCTTTCAAGAACTTGAATCAATCATACTTTTTCATGGCATATTTGACAAGCTCATGGTTCAAGCCTTCATACTGTCACAAGTTTGCAACTCGTCCAAACCACCAAGTTTGATTTTGCAAATGAACCTCCTTGTTGTGGCTCAAGAGGAAGTTCATTTTTCATCCAAATTAACAACTATGATTTTCCCAGGTCACCACACCCTGACTGATTCACTGTCTTGAACTTAGTTTTACTTTGTTACCAAGGTGCCAAGCTTCATGACACACCCCGTCACATCGTTCGTTGCTGCAACCAAAAGTACGCAACACTAGGATCCAATGTCTATGTATATAAAATCCCAACATAGACTTGTCTCAATTATGTGCATCTGACCTATTGAGATCAATCCTTCAACTCAACTCTGTGATATGAAAAAATCCATCAAGTCACATGCATTCAACTTAACCTATTTTCTTTGTCTGTTATCTTCACGCCTTGAAATTTTTTCTCACTAGGACACCATGAATAGTTCCATCGATTGTTAAGTGACCTATTGGTAACCAACTTGTATGACTCTACAAAAAGTCATCTCGTTTGAAATCTATGACCATCGTTTGCAACCCAACTAAATTAACTCTTCTTTGGTAGTGCATGGCACAAAGTTGGGATGGTGGAAAATGTGCTCAGTTGTCTACACTGCAACCCAATATTTGTTTCGCTATATCAAGTCAAAATGGTGACCAAATCATCCATTAAAGTCTTCTCTGATGTGTTCTATGATACCAAATTTCATGGGCCTGGAGAACATCTAGTTGGGTAGTGGAAAACATCCAACATTCCCAGTCACCATGTAACACCACAACCATTCACTTGGCGGCAAGTACACTCCAAGTTACTTTAATCAAACTATGCCTACCTTCATCGTTTTGTTTATTACTTATTCATTATGTGTATTTATTATACTTAGAAAAAATAACGAGTAAAGAACATCCATACAGTAACAAGACAAAATCTGCAAGTGGGCGACCAAACTGGTATAACATCCAAATATTTATAGAAAACAACAGTGTGTCGAGCTCAACTCATGCCACACAAATAAAGTTTACAAAGGGGATATTTCGCTCATAATACACATATAAACCTATCACAAAAACACAAAGACTCTTCATGAAGTCAATTTGTGTGCCCTTCCTTTGGTCCCTCAGCCTGAACGAAATTGCTTCATGATTTGTCTCTTACGATCCTAGTGCCCATACTTCATATTGGTGCGACCTGCGAAACTCTCCCTTCATAAAAAAAGTTTGTTCCACCCACTCCTTTCTTCAAGAAGAACTCACCTTGCCTGCCTCTTTAGTGAAACCACCCTAGGGAATCCCAGGTTACCATCAAGGGTCTACTTGGATCCTTTGGGGGGGGGGGGGAGTTCACCCCATTTACTTATTTATTTCCTCTGAGCTCTACAATCCATGATTAAAAAAGAAGTCACTTTTTGTTTGCCTCCCAAATGGATCTCTCCTTTTTTTTTATAGGTTCTCAACTGCCCCAAGTGGTGTGTCTCTTCCAACCAATGTATCCCTTCCAACCGACGCGCCCCTTGTTCATTTTTCGACTTAACAAGTTGGCTCAAATTTCCAAAGGGTGCATGCCCCTGTCCAAGCACACACTCTAACCTAACTGGCCCATCATTTTTCAGTTTTGGGTGCCCAAGTCATCTTGGTGCCCATTCATCATTTCATTCATTGTTTGGTTAGCTCCCATTAGAACAACGCAGGTGCAAGGTGTATGAGCTTCCAAACTTTCATTATTTGTTCGGTCAACTAGGTGCTCATGTTGTTAGATCACTCATCGTCTCCAACCATCCTTTCTTCAGTGGGGTGCCCATAGATTCCATGGGGAACCCACCCAGCTCGCATCTTCAGTGAAGTCACCTCCATCGCAAGTCTTCTTGGTGAAGATGTCTTTGGCACGATGCATTCCCAAAGATCCCACCTTCATCATATAAGTGTTCTTTTTCCTCCATTAGTCGAACTGAGTGCTCTCTTTCCCATATCATCCATCCAATCCTTAAGTGGAGGAGCACGAATTATCAGTTCAATATCCGAGGCATTACAAAGCCTCTTCAAGAGACCTTTGAGTCGTGCATTGTAGCTATTCACAAACACTTTTTTCTTTAAGGGATCTCTATGCCTCACACAAAATATTATTTTGTTGAGAAACATCAAACTTGGGAGGGGGTTGGGGTGCCTTCCTGATCTTTTCATTTGGTTGTTGACTCGAGCATTCACCATGCTTGAAGTCTGCCCCTATCTTCACCCCTCCATGGGTTACTACCCAAAATTTTTCTTCCCCTTTCTTCTTCTTGTTTTTACGCGGCTCAACATGCACCATGTTATAGTTGGTCTTCTTGTTATCCAACTTATTTAGTAATTAGAGACATTCCTTGATTACATGTTTAGGACTATAAAAATATGCACAAAGCACATGCAGTTTAGTGCAAAATCGTGATATGTGACCAATCCCACCACAATTGAAACATGTGGGGTTCTACTATCTCCTCCACCATATTTACGGCTGTGCCTGCACCCATATCCACCTCCAGGTCCTCCTTGATATCTACCTCTGTCGGCACCACCACACTCACCACCCTTTTGGTCCTCTTGTACCTGGAATGCATCCCGGGTGTTATCCTGCATTAATTGGAGGGAGAGAAAATTATTGACATAATGGCTGACAAATTTACAGAACTCACAGAATGGGGTGTGAGTTATTGTTTGATACTTCTGTAATGTGGGAGAGTGGGGTGGAACATGACCCCACTATCTACATATTTCATACCATTCCGTCTTTCCATATGGAAATGGACTCAATGCATCTGTCACCACATAATTCGGAAGGACCGGTCACTCGTCTAAAAAATTCCCCTCTGAATGACATGTAGTACACCACACATGCTTGCACACAAATTTAGTCTTGGCCATATCTTGTAGTTGTATTATTAGGTTTTCTAGTTGCGACTAAAACTGTGCCAAATCGGTCAATGTCTCTACACCTCTACGTGTAGCTTCCAAGTGCATCATGATCTTGAATACCTCAGCTTGATTTGTCACCTTTTATCAGGTGAGTGGGACTCAGATATGGGGGAGAAACCATGCAATGAACCACTCTCTTTTCTGCACATCCTAGATCTGGAATGTTAGCCTATCCAAAAATATTTTGAACCATTGGTCATAATCCCAGGCGGTTTCTCCTTCCTTCTCCTTGATCTCCTTGATTTCCATAATGCATTGGGATTCTGAATTCATCTTTTGAAACTCCCAAATCATATCCTTCTTGATCTCAACCATGGGCCTGTACTGTCCGATTGACGTAGTATCCTTGTACTTCATGTACCACGTCAGGGCCCTATCCCTAAACATAGTCTCTAGTTGCGTGATCTTAGCCACGTCGTCTATAACTCTATTTATAGACCAAATTGCTTCATAGGTTAACACATGTTTCTCTGCATTGTCCTTTCCTGTTCCATGGAACATGAGCAACCTTAGTGTACTATATTGATTTTCCATCTTTGAAATAGAACTAGTTTCTCTTCTATGACTACTATTGGCTGAATCTTTCCACACCACTATTGCTTGTAGTAAAGTATTGCAAACTTCACCTTCTTCTTCTTTGCTTTCTTCATTTCTTTTGTCTTCTTCTTCTCTTTCTTGAACTCCAATGTATTCAATATCTACTATGTTTTTGTCTTGATTAAAAATGTACAAGGGGGTGGAACAAAGGGGGGTAAGTCCATATTCTTTGGAAATTTCTCATAAGGTGACCCATAGAGGTATCTACTTGTACCGCACAATACCATCCAATAATATCAACTCATCTCCCCCACCACTAGGGGAGCCTCCATCTTCCTTTTCTTCCGGTGCACCAAAAATATGTGCCCTCTCTTCCTTTCTCGACTGCACACCAGAAACGTGCACTCTTGCCTCCAGGTCAATTCGTACACTTACACTTTTCAGTTCATCTCTCATTTTGATATACACACTATGACCTTGTTCATAATATCTCTCTCCACTCAACACACAAATTCTCTGTGTTCCATCCTCTCTCTTTCTCAATGTACTGCCACAACGTCGAGTGCAAATTTCTCTTCTAATTGGCACCTCAGGTACTGCATGGAAACTTCTTTTCTTATCAGTGTGTAACCATGCAAAGATTCCTTTGGTGCACCACAAATTTTCTTCCTCAAACCACACATGTGTGATGTCTTCTCTCTTAAGGTTGCAACATACCACAACAACCAAAGGGTATGAGATTTATCACCTAGGTTGTCACTACCAGTACTGTCACTATTGGTATCTTCGATGCCAAGCCTCTTCGTAGGCCTGTCCTCACCCGTGCTCCAATCCAACACAACATCCTCTCATACACCACTACCTGGTGTGAGTTTCCTCTTCATCCTGGACCCAACACCTTGTGTTTCACCCTTGGCTAACTCTTTTCTACTCCTCTTCTCAACTTTTTCTCTCATCTCAACTCTTCTTGCAGATCTCTTGGCTCTTTTTCTCCATTTCTCTTCTAGGTCCATTCCATACCTCACCTCATCTTGATAATTTCTGTATCCTCCTTATCTGACCCATTCTCTCTCTTTTCTCTATTTCCCCCATCTTTGCAGAAACACCCCCGCTTTAGGATTTTTACTCGACCATTCTATTGGGATCCATGAACATCATTCTTATTTCTACGAACAACATCTTGATCCAAAGTGGAATTTCTTCTAGCATCCAATTCCTTGGACCTTCTTCAAACTTTTTTTTAGCCTCGCTGAAAGAATCACTATATTATATAACAAACTCAACAATGTAGCCTTCCTTCACTCAAGCGAACCAAGAATCAATAGCCCAAGTCCACTTGTTGTTGAGCACCTTCAAGCTATCAAGATTGTCTTGATCCCAAACTATTGGATCCATTGGTAATGTAGCTGATTTGAAATCAACTTGTCCTTTTAACCATTCCTGCAGTAGACATGGAAATTCTGTGAAGAAGAGCTCATGCATGTCTGAGTAAATATATTTTCCTTTCC
Source organism: Picea engelmannii (assembly GCA_009831015.1). Taxonomy (NCBI): domain Eukaryota; kingdom Viridiplantae; phylum Streptophyta; class Pinopsida; order Pinales; family Pinaceae; genus Picea; species Picea engelmannii. Next base: position 119,965 of record ML799293.1, read on the forward strand.
ATTCCATTCCTTCACGTTCACCCACAATCATTGCATCTCTCATAGGGAATACTTGTCTTCTTTCACTTCTATCCAGTATTGAATCTCCTCCTTAGAAGGATTCCAACTCATTTTTATTTTCCTCCATTGATCTCAACATGACTTCATGTCTTGACAAGAGAACCATTGTTGGGTTTCTCCTTTTTTATTCCATTCTTTCGTGCATACCATCCTTATTAATGCTGGGGAGTTTTAGACCCAGGGTTCCTGTCCAACAAAACCTCAAAGCACCGACATATCAATCCTCAACCAAGGCCGGGGAAGGTCTCACTTGAGATGTATAGAGGATCACATATACCATAAGTTCTTGTGACATGGATGAATTATTAAACATATGAAACATTACTGCAATTGGAATCCATGTAAATCAGATATGATAATATATTTAGGACTAAGAATTAAAAATATACACACACATATTCAACTCATTCATTATAGAAACATATTAGATCAAAATTTCCATATCTTTATTATTGGAATCATTCTGTCACATCATAGATATACAGTGTGTTGAACATCTTCCTATGATATCCATGTAACTTCATATCATTATTATATAAAATAGTGAAAATACAACATAATGCGCCATGCGCCTTGCCTTAGGACTAAGACATATAAAAGACACAAGAATATATTCAAAACATCACAATATTAAAGGAGGCTTAGAGTGATCTTGACATTGGTAGCTAAGATAACTCAAAACTCTCTAACTAGCCAGATAGAAAACCAACATACTCAGTAACTAAATAGATAGCTCTCATTTTGAGCTTAGAGATGCGTTTTATATCTTCTACTACTGGGGATCACTATCTCTTTCTTCTTTTTTCCATTCTCTTGTTTGATTCAACTACCTCGCACACTTCGGGTGCCTGCCAATGCTCCATGTAGACTCTATGTATCAGGGGAAATCTTAATTTCCTGGCCAAATCATCATCTGGCCACCCCACGTCTTTGTATGCTGTTGGAAATAATCATTCGGGGAGATTTCTCGATGATTCCTTTCTTTATTCTAGAAGGCATCTTCTTGGTTTCCGATGAAACTGAAAAAAATTGGACTGATGCACACTTGGTAGTCTTTACACTAGGCACACTACTGATAAAACCCAGTTTGATGTGCACTCTATGGAATTCCTTGCGAATTTCCTTAGGTGCACACAAAACTATGGATTGAGCGTGCATAACTTCATTTGTGCATGCACACAAAAATTAACCCAAAAATTTAGGTGCCAACAACCACCTCATGTATAAGTATACCCTTAAAAAGCCCAAATTGTTAAGAGGAAATGACATTAGATAGCAAGGGTTTAATTCTAATAGATATCACCTTAGAGATTATTTTATAAATAAAATTACCTAGGGAAATAAGTCTAAAATCATCAAATGTATCAAGGAAATCCACCTTAGGAATCAAGACTAATAAGGTGGAATTATAACTCCCTGACATGTTCTTAGTCTCCTTATTCTCCTAAAAAACTCTTAGCATATCATCTCTAAGAACATCAAAGAAGTTTATAATTTTTTTTGCAGTCCACCCATTTGGGCCAGGGCTCTTATCCTTTTGAAAAGTACTAAGTACAAACATAAGTTTCTCCTTATTCATTGGTTTGTAGAGGAAATTATTCTCTTATTCATTAACACATTTGGGAAAATATGACACAACGTTCAATATCTCCCCTAAGTTTGTTTTATCAAGTTCTTCACATATCTCCTTGAAGTGATGAACCCCATATTTTCCAAATCATGGAAGCCCCGAACCTTGTTTCCATCCATGTTTGTTAATTCCCAAATAGTGTCGTTTCTCTTCCCGTGCCTAGAATTGTTTTGAAAGTACTAGGTATCTTGTTCAATAACATCAATCCACAAGGCTCGACTCTTAATTCTCCACTCTGTATTTATCTAATGGAATCTTGTTCTCTTTCTTTTCTAATGATGTAGTCCTTTCTAACAAATCCTATCTAAAGTTTCAAGTGAATTGTTTAGAGTAAACCAAATCCAATTCTTTCTCCACCTCCTTAAGCAAGAAATCCCTTTTTTTGTCTCTGACCTACCCACTCAGCTACTTTTTCTTTGACAATTCTTAATGTAGAAGAAAACTAAACACTATAAACTTCCCCTAGACCCTCCTCATAATTCTTCCAATTACCCCAAGCTAACCTCTAGAAATCCTCCTCTCCATACAAAATAGGATTATATTTAAAATATGGTCTGGGCTTTCCTCTATCCTTACCTAGTTCAAGTACAATAGGAAAGTGATATGAACATATGACCTTACCAACCCAAGTTCTGTATCTTTCCACCCTTTGTAGAAGGGTATTGTGTGCAAGAAATCAATCTAGAATTTTAGATACCCCTCTTGGACCAGATCGATTATTACTCCATTTTGGCTAAAGTAGGATAGAATTTGTGTCTACCCAACTTGTCGATTTAAAATTTTCGATAAAATAATGAGCTAGTCTATCTTCTCAGGAAATTGTACCCCAAATTTCATCTATGTTCAAATTCAGATTTAGATCAACCCCTATAATGAGGTTATCCACCTGCATAATTTAATTAAACAAACTTTCCTAGAACCATTCCCTACCCTAATGTGGTCCATACACATTGAGTAAGGTCAGAGAGTGGCCCAAACTATTGTTGTGTACAACTGTACAAATAATCAATCATACAACAAAATAGTTCACTAATGTAAGATTTTCATTAAAGCTAGTAAATATACCACCAGAGAAACCATCTAAATCCAAACCATATAAATACCAGCCACTAAAAATATTATTTAGGTCAAGGACCAAAGGATCCCCTTTACCCATAGTTTCTTGAATCATAATTACATCAGGACTGTCCAACACCACCAACCATTTAAGGGATATTTTTTTTTCTTACTCCTCTAGGCCTCCCATATTAAGAGATAATATATTCATGGAGGAAACATCGTAGGGGTAGTTCCTACTCTAAGAACCCATGAAATGAGTCTCTCTTTACCCTAGTGAACCTCCCTATTCTCTTTCTTTTGAGATTGTTTAAGTGGTGATTTTTGACCTACTTTTAAGGTGCTTGAATCCTTGATTTGATCATATACCATCCCCTTGGATACCCATGTATCCCAAGAGTTATATCTAGGCCTCAAATGGAAATGAACCTTCCCACATAAAGTAATGGGAGAGCCAATATTATTCACACGAGGAAGAACATAAGTTTGTATAAATGAAGGGTAAGAATCACTAGACAAGCTAATAGAGAAGGAGCCTTCACCTCCTACAACAAATAAGGGACTAGAATTTAGAATCCCAAGACTTTTATGTATTGAGTGATCAAAACATCTAGAATTTTGATTGGAATTAGATTTGGTATTTCTTTTAGATTTTAAGATAGGAAAGTGGGAATAAGAGTTAAATTTCTTACCCAAGGGCAGGTCGACAGTTTTTCCTTTGTTCCATAAAGTGTCCAACTTGTTTCATTGCAAAACAATAATGTCTATATATCCATAGATGATTGTAGTAGTATCATTTCAAACCTCCAATTGTTGTGAATCGGTAATTAATGGGATGGACATATCACCCACTACCAACTCATTCAAAACATAGGAGCCCCCTTGTAAAACATTCAGGTCTTGCGACTCAAACCTAGAATTCATCTCCAATCCACACTATTCCTTGGAATTCTCAATAGGCATAGACAAAGTAAGGGTATTTCCATGATCTACCACCACTTGGATGCTTCCTCATCTTTCCATAATTTCTTATGAAAGTTTTCCCTCCAGTCTTCCACAACATGCCCATAATTATGGCAACACACACATCTAAAAGGGATGTTTAAGTAATCCAATATTAGAGTGTAAGCCTGGCCACCCACCACATGTTCTATGTTTAGGCACCTAAGGCCCTATGTTAAGGCCATAACAGTCATTTATTATTAGTTTATTAGTTATTATTAGGTTGTTTTAGTGGTAGGTTACTATTGGAATTTTTGTCATTGATGTCAAAGAATTAATGATGTCACTAATGTAATATTACAACATTACAATACACACAACATTTCAAATCTCTCTCTCTCTCTCTCTCTCTCTCTCTCTCTATATATATATATATATATATATATATATATATATATATATATATATATATATATTAAAAAAGGGGTGCATGTGAAAGAGTAAAAAGTGAAATGGTGGTTTCAAACCCATGGGTTTGGAGTATTTTCCCATGGTTTGAGGTATTTTCCATGGTATTTGGGGTATTTTCCCATGGTATTGAGAATTAATTATTTAATTAAGGGACATGTACTTTCATGAAGGGTTATGGAAAAAGTATTAAAAAATAAAGGATTGACAGGAAATGTGTGTGTGAAGATTAACAAATATTGAATTACGAAATCAGTTTCAGGTCATCTTGGTATTTTCTTGATAATGTTTTTGTATAGGACGTTTCGGAACTTGAAATTTGGAAGAGATGAAGGATCTATCTTGGTGTACATGTGGTACAAATTTCAGATGCTAGTTCACTACAATTTCAAAGATATTCCATGTGTAAGGTAGGGTTTCTGAATGCTCCTGAAATCAGTTTCAAATAGGTCAACTTGGAAGTGTCACTATAAATTAGTTTATGGGATGTTTTAGACCTTGAAAATTAGTAGTGATAGAGGAGATATATTGGTGTACATATGGTACAAATTTAATATGTTGGTTCACTACATTGTCATAGATATGTCATGTGGAAGTTAGGGTTCGTGGATGCTCTAGAGATCAATTTCAAATAGGTTATCTTTGAGATTTCTCTACAACTTATTTTCTGAGATGTTTCAAACCTTGAAACATTGTACAAATAGAGGATAGATATTTTTGTACATGTGGTACAAATTTAAAATTTCGTCTCACTACAATTTTGAAGATATTCCCTTTGGAAGTTAGGGTTCCTAAATTCTCCTGAAATTAGTTTCAAACAGGTCAGGTTGGAAATTTTGATATAACCTATTTTTTGGGATGCTTCAAACCTTGAAAATTTATAGAGACAAAGGAGAGATATTAGTGTACATGTGGTATGAATTTCATATTTTGGTTCTCTATACTTTCAGAGATATGCCTTGTGGAAAC
>ML799293.1:130789-170535 GCA_009831015.1 Picea engelmannii
TGAGAACCAAATATTCTATGGTGAACCAGAAGGTGGAAAGAAACTGGGAACTCATATGGGTCCACTTTGTTGTTTTCCTTCAGATTTCCTCCTAAATGTACCAGCTTCTAGGAATTATATCCATAGTATGGATGAAATGATGGACCCATTTGGATTGAGGGATATTTTTAGCAGTCCAACGTTGTTCACAGAATGAGATATGTTCCTAAGGGTCCTCAATGCCATTATATCATTTGGCTAGTTCAAAGTCAGCGATAGGCTGGAATTGGACTTTTATAAACTCGGATACTTACTCCCAACTTTGAATATTCAGGCGGTGGGTCTCCCACCACCTTATTGGGGTCCCTTGAACCATGAGATCCATGGATTGAAGTATTTTCTCAATGAAATTTTTTTTCTCCATCTGTATCAGGAATGTCTCCACCGGCTCGGTGTTATCAAACCATGGGGCATAAAAAAGTTTAGACCTTATCCATTGCAATAATTTCATGATTCATGCACATCTATGCATGGACACTTCGTAGAGCTTGTTCTGTCATCTATCCAAGGCATCCTCAGAATCTTTGTCACAATATTTGACACTCTAGCTTAATTTACCATCTGTGGTGGGGTTGACGTAGTCCTCCCTACTCCCAGTGACCTTGTAATATTTTCAATGCCTGAGCTCCACACATCCTCATCTACAGACTCATTGTAGTGGTCACCCTCATATTGGTCTAGTGGCACAACCATGCACATGGTGTTATTTTCAAAGGAGATATCCCTTTTCTTCAAGTTTAACACCGCATTATTGTCAAAGGACCAGTCAATTCCCAACAATGCAAGGTAGGGATCAGACTCATCCATGATCTTGATGACTTCAAAATTGGCCTTTGTTTTCAATCCTTCGATATTCACTTCTACTTTCTCTAGCTGAGATATGGGATAGATCTTGTATTGATTGGCTAACCAAAGCTGGATGGGAGACCAGACCAAATTAGGCTTACCCATCACTTCCCATGAATTATTGGGTAAAAGTTTCACATTAGATATGAGGTCCAACATGACTCCATCCATGTTGTATCCACCAAGCTCTGCTATCATCTTAAACTCTCATCGTTTCCTTTGTCGTTTGGTTAGCTCCCCTTGGCACAGTGCGTGCCCAAGGTGTCTGAGCTTCCCAAATTTCATTCTTCATTTGGTCAACTCGACCCTTATGATACTGGAGTGCACATCGTCTCTAACTATGTGTTTCTTTGGTGGGGCACCCATAGCTTCCATGGGGCACCCACCTAGCTTGCATCTTTGACAAGTCACCTCTGTCGCAAGTCTTCTTGGTGTAGACGTATTTTGCATGACGTGAGCCCAAATATCATGCCTTCATCATATAAGTGTTATTTATCCTCTATCAGTCGAATCGAGCACTCTCTTTCCCAAATCATCCATCTAACACTTTGATGGAGGAGAGCGCGTGCTTAGGTCAAGTCTTGAGGCGTTACACCCTCCTCCACTCAAAGTCATTGTCTTCCCAACAATATCAAAATGTAGAAGTGTTTAACCTCCATGATGAAATGATGCACCCATACTCTAACTATCTTGTCATGTCCATGCACATTGCATGCCTCCACTTCTTGAACAATTTGGGTATCTAATCCAACTTCTATCCCACCTTCACAAGTTTCTCAATGTACTGTCCAAATGGTTCAAAGTGGAATGAGTCACTCAAAGAATTCCTTGTCAAAACATGTTTGATTCAATTCCTTCATCAATTCACACCAACAATCCTTTTATCTCTGAGTCATTCTATGATCATCCAAAAACATATTGAGAATTCCCTACCTCTCCCATGTCCCATACCATGAACAAGAGCACATCACCCTAATCCACTCAGTATCTTTTCAAACCCATCTCATTTGTCTGTTAATAGTTCCCTTGGTTGACTCCTTGCTTCATTCGTTCCCTCTTGGAATGAATCATCTTGCCTCTGCAAAGTCACTTCATCGTTTGGAGCTTTGTTACAATAGTCAAGTCACATAATGACCCAACCATTGTTTCTAAGGAAATCATGCATAAAAGTTCCTCATCCAACCTTCTCTCAAAATAAATGCATGTCTCCCTATCTTCTTCGTCACAATGAGCCCTTCAATGCAGTTCACAAGAGAGTTAGACAATAATCCAAATCATCCCCATCTCTGTCACCAAGTTTGTTTAGGTCCACTTCTTGGGCTTGCCTAAGCATGTTGTTCCATCCCTCATTCACATATTTCTCTTTCAAGGAACTCTAAACTGTTCATGAATCCAACGAAGGTCACAACACTTAGTCCTATCCCAAGTCTATGATGGGAACGTGTCACCCTTTTCCTCAGCCAATACTCCACGTTCACCCTTCAATGGAACCAATGAAACAACCCATACCTTTCAAGAACTTGAATCAATCATACTTTTTCATGGCATATTTGACAAGCTCATGGTTCAAGCCTTCATACTGTCACAAGTTTGCAACTCGTCCAAACCACCAAGTTTGATTTTGCAAATGAACCTCCTTGTTGTGGCTCAAGAGGAAGTTCATTTTTCATCCAAATTAACAACTATGATTTTCCCAGGTCACCACACCCTGACTGATTCACTGTCTTGAACTTAGTTTTACTTTGTTACCAAGGTGCCAAGCTTCATGACACACCCCGTCACATCGTTCGTTGCTGCAACCAAAAGTACGCAACACTAGGATCCAATGTCTATGTATATAAAATCCCAACATAGACTTGTCTCAATTATGTGCATCTGACCTATTGAGATCAATCCTTCAACTCAACTCTGTGATATGAAAAAATCCATCAAGTCACATGCATTCAACTTAACCTATTTTCTTTGTCTGTTATCTTCACGCCTTGAAATTTTTTCTCACTAGGACACCATGAATAGTTCCATCGATTGTTAAGTGACCTATTGGTAACCAACTTGTATGACTCTACAAAAAGTCATCTCGTTTGAAATCTATGACCATCGTTTGCAACCCAACTAAATTAACTCTTCTTTGGTAGTGCATGGCACAAAGTTGGGATGGTGGAAAATGTGCTCAGTTGTCTACACTGCAACCCAATATTTGTTTCGCTATATCAAGTCAAAATGGTGACCAAATCATCCATTAAAGTCTTCTCTGATGTGTTCTATGATACCAAATTTCATGGGCCTGGAGAACATCTAGTTGGGTAGTGGAAAACATCCAACATTCCCAGTCACCATGTAACACCACAACCATTCACTTGGCGGCAAGTACACTCCAAGTTACTTTAATCAAACTATGCCTACCTTCATCGTTTTGTTTATTACTTATTCATTATGTGTATTTATTATACTTAGAAAAAATAACGAGTAAAGAACATCCATACAGTAACAAGACAAAATCTGCAAGTGGGCGACCAAACTGGTATAACATCCAAATATTTATAGAAAACAACAGTGTGTCGAGCTCAACTCATGCCACACAAATAAAGTTTACAAAGGGGATATTTCGCTCATAATACACATATAAACCTATCACAAAAACACAAAGACTCTTCATGAAGTCAATTTGTGTGCCCTTCCTTTGGTCCCTCAGCCTGAACGAAATTGCTTCATGATTTGTCTCTTACGATCCTAGTGCCCATACTTCATATTGGTGCGACCTGCGAAACTCTCCCTTCATAAAAAAAGTTTGTTCCACCCACTCCTTTCTTCAAGAAGAACTCACCTTGCCTGCCTCTTTAGTGAAACCACCCTAGGGAATCCCAGGTTACCATCAAGGGTCTACTTGGATCCTTTGGGGGGGGGGGGGAGTTCACCCCATTTACTTATTTATTTCCTCTGAGCTCTACAATCCATGATTAAAAAAGAAGTCACTTTTTGTTTGCCTCCCAAATGGATCTCTCCTTTTTTTTTATAGGTTCTCAACTGCCCCAAGTGGTGTGTCTCTTCCAACCAATGTATCCCTTCCAACCGACGCGCCCCTTGTTCATTTTTCGACTTAACAAGTTGGCTCAAATTTCCAAAGGGTGCATGCCCCTGTCCAAGCACACACTCTAACCTAACTGGCCCATCATTTTTCAGTTTTGGGTGCCCAAGTCATCTTGGTGCCCATTCATCATTTCATTCATTGTTTGGTTAGCTCCCATTAGAACAACGCAGGTGCAAGGTGTATGAGCTTCCAAACTTTCATTATTTGTTCGGTCAACTAGGTGCTCATGTTGTTAGATCACTCATCGTCTCCAACCATCCTTTCTTCAGTGGGGTGCCCATAGATTCCATGGGGAACCCACCCAGCTCGCATCTTCAGTGAAGTCACCTCCATCGCAAGTCTTCTTGGTGAAGATGTCTTTGGCACGATGCATTCCCAAAGATCCCACCTTCATCATATAAGTGTTCTTTTTCCTCCATTAGTCGAACTGAGTGCTCTCTTTCCCATATCATCCATCCAATCCTTAAGTGGAGGAGCACGAATTATCAGTTCAATATCCGAGGCATTACAAAGCCTCTTCAAGAGACCTTTGAGTCGTGCATTGTAGCTATTCACAAACACTTTTTTCTTTAAGGGATCTCTATGCCTCACACAAAATATTATTTTGTTGAGAAACATCAAACTTGGGAGGGGGTTGGGGTGCCTTCCTGATCTTTTCATTTGGTTGTTGACTCGAGCATTCACCATGCTTGAAGTCTGCCCCTATCTTCACCCCTCCATGGGTTACTACCCAAAATTTTTCTTCCCCTTTCTTCTTCTTGTTTTTACGCGGCTCAACATGCACCATGTTATAGTTGGTCTTCTTGTTATCCAACTTATTTAGTAATTAGAGACATTCCTTGATTACATGTTTAGGACTATAAAAATATGCACAAAGCACATGCAGTTTAGTGCAAAATCGTGATATGTGACCAATCCCACCACAATTGAAACATGTGGGGTTCTACTATCTCCTCCACCATATTTACGGCTGTGCCTGCACCCATATCCACCTCCAGGTCCTCCTTGATATCTACCTCTGTCGGCACCACCACACTCACCACCCTTTTGGTCCTCTTGTACCTGGAATGCATCCCGGGTGTTATCCTGCATTAATTGGAGGGAGAGAAAATTATTGACATAATGGCTGACAAATTTACAGAACTCACAGAATGGGGTGTGAGTTATTGTTTGATACTTCTGTAATGTGGGAGAGTGGGGTGGAACATGACCCCACTATCTACATATTTCATACCATTCCGTCTTTCCATATGGAAATGGACTCAATGCATCTGTCACCACATAATTCGGAAGGACCGGTCACTCGTCTAAAAAATTCCCCTCTGAATGACATGTAGTACACCACACATGCTTGCACACAAATTTAGTCTTGGCCATATCTTGTAGTTGTATTATTAGGTTTTCTAGTTGCGACTAAAACTGTGCCAAATCGGTCAATGTCTCTACACCTCTACGTGTAGCTTCCAAGTGCATCATGATCTTGAATACCTCAGCTTGATTTGTCACCTTTTATCAGGTGAGTGGGACTCAGATATGGGGGAGAAACCATGCAATGAACCACTCTCTTTTCTGCACATCCTAGATCTGGAATGTTAGCCTATCCAAAAATATTTTGAACCATTGGTCATAATCCCAGGCGGTTTCTCCTTCCTTCTCCTTGATCTCCTTGATTTCCATAATGCATTGGGATTCTGAATTCATCTTTTGAAACTCCCAAATCATATCCTTCTTGATCTCAACCATGGGCCTGTACTGTCCGATTGACGTAGTATCCTTGTACTTCATGTACCACGTCAGGGCCCTATCCCTAAACATAGTCTCTAGTTGCGTGATCTTAGCCACGTCGTCTATAACTCTATTTATAGACCAAATTGCTTCATAGGTTAACACATGTTTCTCTGCATTGTCCTTTCCTGTTCCATGGAACATGAGCAACCTTAGTGTACTATATTGATTTTCCATCTTTGAAATAGAACTAGTTTCTCTTCTATGACTACTATTGGCTGAATCTTTCCACACCACTATTGCTTGTAGTAAAGTATTGCAAACTTCACCTTCTTCTTCTTTGCTTTCTTCATTTCTTTTGTCTTCTTCTTCTCTTTCTTGAACTCCAATGTATTCAATATCTACTATGTTTTTGTCTTGATTAAAAATGTACAAGGGGGTGGAACAAAGGGGGGTAAGTCCATATTCTTTGGAAATTTCTCATAAGGTGACCCATAGAGGTATCTACTTGTACCGCACAATACCATCCAATAATATCAACTCATCTCCCCCACCACTAGGGGAGCCTCCATCTTCCTTTTCTTCCGGTGCACCAAAAATATGTGCCCTCTCTTCCTTTCTCGACTGCACACCAGAAACGTGCACTCTTGCCTCCAGGTCAATTCGTACACTTACACTTTTCAGTTCATCTCTCATTTTGATATACACACTATGACCTTGTTCATAATATCTCTCTCCACTCAACACACAAATTCTCTGTGTTCCATCCTCTCTCTTTCTCAATGTACTGCCACAACGTCGAGTGCAAATTTCTCTTCTAATTGGCACCTCAGGTACTGCATGGAAACTTCTTTTCTTATCAGTGTGTAACCATGCAAAGATTCCTTTGGTGCACCACAAATTTTCTTCCTCAAACCACACATGTGTGATGTCTTCTCTCTTAAGGTTGCAACATACCACAACAACCAAAGGGTATGAGATTTATCACCTAGGTTGTCACTACCAGTACTGTCACTATTGGTATCTTCGATGCCAAGCCTCTTCGTAGGCCTGTCCTCACCCGTGCTCCAATCCAACACAACATCCTCTCATACACCACTACCTGGTGTGAGTTTCCTCTTCATCCTGGACCCAACACCTTGTGTTTCACCCTTGGCTAACTCTTTTCTACTCCTCTTCTCAACTTTTTCTCTCATCTCAACTCTTCTTGCAGATCTCTTGGCTCTTTTTCTCCATTTCTCTTCTAGGTCCATTCCATACCTCACCTCATCTTGATAATTTCTGTATCCTCCTTATCTGACCCATTCTCTCTCTTTTCTCTATTTCCCCCATCTTTGCAGAAACACCCCCGCTTTAGGATTTTTACTCGACCATTCTATTGGGATCCATGAACATCATTCTTATTTCTACGAACAACATCTTGATCCAAAGTGGAATTTCTTCTAGCATCCAATTCCTTGGACCTTCTTCAAACTTTTTTTTAGCCTCGCTGAAAGAATCACTATATTATATAACAAACTCAACAATGTAGCCTTCCTTCACTCAAGCGAACCAAGAATCAATAGCCCAAGTCCACTTGTTGTTGAGCACCTTCAAGCTATCAAGATTGTCTTGATCCCAAACTATTGGATCCATTGGTAATGTAGCTGATTTGAAATCAACTTGTCCTTTTAACCATTCCTGCAGTAGACATGGAAATTCTGTGAAGAAGAGCTCATGCATGTCTGAGTAAATATATTTTCCTTTCCATTCCATTCCTTCACGTTCACCCACAATCATTGCATCTCTCATAGGGAATACTTGTCTTCTTTCACTTCTATCCAGTATTGAATCTCCTCCTTAGAAGGATTCCAACTCATTTTTATTTTCCTCCATTGATCTCAACATGACTTCATGTCTTGACAAGAGAACCATTGTTGGGTTTCTCCTTTTTTATTCCATTCTTTCGTGCATACCATCCTTATTAATGCTGGGGAGTTTTAGACCCAGGGTTCCTGTCCAACAAAACCTCAAAGCACCGACATATCAATCCTCAACCAAGGCCGGGGAAGGTCTCACTTGAGATGTATAGAGGATCACATATACCATAAGTTCTTGTGACATGGATGAATTATTAAACATATGAAACATTACTGCAATTGGAATCCATGTAAATCAGATATGATAATATATTTAGGACTAAGAATTAAAAATATACACACACATATTCAACTCATTCATTATAGAAACATATTAGATCAAAATTTCCATATCTTTATTATTGGAATCATTCTGTCACATCATAGATATACAGTGTGTTGAACATCTTCCTATGATATCCATGTAACTTCATATCATTATTATATAAAATAGTGAAAATACAACATAATGCGCCATGCGCCTTGCCTTAGGACTAAGACATATAAAAGACACAAGAATATATTCAAAACATCACAATATTAAAGGAGGCTTAGAGTGATCTTGACATTGGTAGCTAAGATAACTCAAAACTCTCTAACTAGCCAGATAGAAAACCAACATACTCAGTAACTAAATAGATAGCTCTCATTTTGAGCTTAGAGATGCGTTTTATATCTTCTACTACTGGGGATCACTATCTCTTTCTTCTTTTTTCCATTCTCTTGTTTGATTCAACTACCTCGCACACTTCGGGTGCCTGCCAATGCTCCATGTAGACTCTATGTATCAGGGGAAATCTTAATTTCCTGGCCAAATCATCATCTGGCCACCCCACGTCTTTGTATGCTGTTGGAAATAATCATTCGGGGAGATTTCTCGATGATTCCTTTCTTTATTCTAGAAGGCATCTTCTTGGTTTCCGATGAAACTGAAAAAAATTGGACTGATGCACACTTGGTAGTCTTTACACTAGGCACACTACTGATAAAACCCAGTTTGATGTGCACTCTATGGAATTCCTTGCGAATTTCCTTAGGTGCACACAAAACTATGGATTGAGCGTGCATAACTTCATTTGTGCATGCACACAAAAATTAACCCAAAAATTTAGGTGCCAACAACCACCTCATGTATAAGTATACCCTTAAAAAGCCCAAATTGTTAAGAGGAAATGACATTAGATAGCAAGGGTTTAATTCTAATAGATATCACCTTAGAGATTATTTTATAAATAAAATTACCTAGGGAAATAAGTCTAAAATCATCAAATGTATCAAGGAAATCCACCTTAGGAATCAAGACTAATAAGGTGGAATTATAACTCCCTGACATGTTCTTAGTCTCCTTATTCTCCTAAAAAACTCTTAGCATATCATCTCTAAGAACATCAAAGAAGTTTATAATTTTTTTTGCAGTCCACCCATTTGGGCCAGGGCTCTTATCCTTTTGAAAAGTACTAAGTACAAACATAAGTTTCTCCTTATTCATTGGTTTGTAGAGGAAATTATTCTCTTATTCATTAACACATTTGGGAAAATATGACACAACGTTCAATATCTCCCCTAAGTTTGTTTTATCAAGTTCTTCACATATCTCCTTGAAGTGATGAACCCCATATTTTCCAAATCATGGAAGCCCCGAACCTTGTTTCCATCCATGTTTGTTAATTCCCAAATAGTGTCGTTTCTCTTCCCGTGCCTAGAATTGTTTTGAAAGTACTAGGTATCTTGTTCAATAACATCAATCCACAAGGCTCGACTCTTAATTCTCCACTCTGTATTTATCTAATGGAATCTTGTTCTCTTTCTTTTCTAATGATGTAGTCCTTTCTAACAAATCCTATCTAAAGTTTCAAGTGAATTGTTTAGAGTAAACCAAATCCAATTCTTTCTCCACCTCCTTAAGCAAGAAATCCCTTTTTTTGTCTCTGACCTACCCACTCAGCTACTTTTTCTTTGACAATTCTTAATGTAGAAGAAAACTAAACACTATAAACTTCCCCTAGACCCTCCTCATAATTCTTCCAATTACCCCAAGCTAACCTCTAGAAATCCTCCTCTCCATACAAAATAGGATTATATTTAAAATATGGTCTGGGCTTTCCTCTATCCTTACCTAGTTCAAGTACAATAGGAAAGTGATATGAACATATGACCTTACCAACCCAAGTTCTGTATCTTTCCACCCTTTGTAGAAGGGTATTGTGTGCAAGAAATCAATCTAGAATTTTAGATACCCCTCTTGGACCAGATCGATTATTACTCCATTTTGGCTAAAGTAGGATAGAATTTGTGTCTACCCAACTTGTCGATTTAAAATTTTCGATAAAATAATGAGCTAGTCTATCTTCTCAGGAAATTGTACCCCAAATTTCATCTATGTTCAAATTCAGATTTAGATCAACCCCTATAATGAGGTTATCCACCTGCATAATTTAATTAAACAAACTTTCCTAGAACCATTCCCTACCCTAATGTGGTCCATACACATTGAGTAAGGTCAGAGAGTGGCCCAAACTATTGTTGTGTACAACTGTACAAATAATCAATCATACAACAAAATAGTTCACTAATGTAAGATTTTCATTAAAGCTAGTAAATATACCACCAGAGAAACCATCTAAATCCAAACCATATAAATACCAGCCACTAAAAATATTATTTAGGTCAAGGACCAAAGGATCCCCTTTACCCATAGTTTCTTGAATCATAATTACATCAGGACTGTCCAACACCACCAACCATTTAAGGGATATTTTTTTTTCTTACTCCTCTAGGCCTCCCATATTAAGAGATAATATATTCATGGAGGAAACATCGTAGGGGTAGTTCCTACTCTAAGAACCCATGAAATGAGTCTCTCTTTACCCTAGTGAACCTCCCTATTCTCTTTCTTTTGAGATTGTTTAAGTGGTGATTTTTGACCTACTTTTAAGGTGCTTGAATCCTTGATTTGATCATATACCATCCCCTTGGATACCCATGTATCCCAAGAGTTATATCTAGGCCTCAAATGGAAATGAACCTTCCCACATAAAGTAATGGGAGAGCCAATATTATTCACACGAGGAAGAACATAAGTTTGTATAAATGAAGGGTAAGAATCACTAGACAAGCTAATAGAGAAGGAGCCTTCACCTCCTACAACAAATAAGGGACTAGAATTTAGAATCCCAAGACTTTTATGTATTGAGTGATCAAAACATCTAGAATTTTGATTGGAATTAGATTTGGTATTTCTTTTAGATTTTAAGATAGGAAAGTGGGAATAAGAGTTAAATTTCTTACCCAAGGGCAGGTCGACAGTTTTTCCTTTGTTCCATAAAGTGTCCAACTTGTTTCATTGCAAAACAATAATGTCTATATATCCATAGATGATTGTAGTAGTATCATTTCAAACCTCCAATTGTTGTGAATCGGTAATTAATGGGATGGACATATCACCCACTACCAACTCATTCAAAACATAGGAGCCCCCTTGTAAAACATTCAGGTCTTGCGACTCAAACCTAGAATTCATCTCCAATCCACACTATTCCTTGGAATTCTCAATAGGCATAGACAAAGTAAGGGTATTTCCATGATCTACCACCACTTGGATGCTTCCTCATCTTTCCATAATTTCTTATGAAAGTTTTCCCTCCAGTCTTCCACAACATGCCCATAATTATGGCAACACACACATCTAAAAGGGATGTTTAAGTAATCCAATATTAGAGTGTAAGCCTGGCCACCCACCACATGTTCTATGTTTAGGCACCTAAGGCCCTATGTTAAGGCCATAACAGTCATTTATTATTAGTTTATTAGTTATTATTAGGTTGTTTTAGTGGTAGGTTACTATTGGAATTTTTGTCATTGATGTCAAAGAATTAATGATGTCACTAATGTAATATTACAACATTACAATACACACAACATTTCAAATCTCTCTCTCTCTCTCTCTCTCTCTCTCTCTCTATATATATATATATATATATATATATATATATATATATATATATATATATATATTAAAAAAGGGGTGCATGTGAAAGAGTAAAAAGTGAAATGGTGGTTTCAAACCCATGGGTTTGGAGTATTTTCCCATGGTTTGAGGTATTTTCCATGGTATTTGGGGTATTTTCCCATGGTATTGAGAATTAATTATTTAATTAAGGGACATGTACTTTCATGAAGGGTTATGGAAAAAGTATTAAAAAATAAAGGATTGACAGGAAATGTGTGTGTGAAGATTAACAAATATTGAATTACGAAATCAGTTTCAGGTCATCTTGGTATTTTCTTGATAATGTTTTTGTATAGGACGTTTCGGAACTTGAAATTTGGAAGAGATGAAGGATCTATCTTGGTGTACATGTGGTACAAATTTCAGATGCTAGTTCACTACAATTTCAAAGATATTCCATGTGTAAGGTAGGGTTTCTGAATGCTCCTGAAATCAGTTTCAAATAGGTCAACTTGGAAGTGTCACTATAAATTAGTTTATGGGATGTTTTAGACCTTGAAAATTAGTAGTGATAGAGGAGATATATTGGTGTACATATGGTACAAATTTAATATGTTGGTTCACTACATTGTCATAGATATGTCATGTGGAAGTTAGGGTTCGTGGATGCTCTAGAGATCAATTTCAAATAGGTTATCTTTGAGATTTCTCTACAACTTATTTTCTGAGATGTTTCAAACCTTGAAACATTGTACAAATAGAGGATAGATATTTTTGTACATGTGGTACAAATTTAAAATTTCGTCTCACTACAATTTTGAAGATATTCCCTTTGGAAGTTAGGGTTCCTAAATTCTCCTGAAATTAGTTTCAAACAGGTCAGGTTGGAAATTTTGATATAACCTATTTTTTGGGATGCTTCAAACCTTGAAAATTTATAGAGACAAAGGAGAGATATTAGTGTACATGTGGTATGAATTTCATATTTTGGTTCTCTATACTTTCAGAGATATGCCTTGTGGAAACTAGATGTCCCTCAGTAAATTCAACTGAGACAAACACAACTTTATCCAAGTGTAAATTTTCCTTAAATAGTGAATCATAAAAACTATTCAGTTGTGTGTGTGTGTGTGTGTGTGTGTGTGTGTGTGTGTAAAACTAATCCTTTGAAAAAGATCTGGGATATCCTTCAAATGTAATTCCATCTATGAAAGACCAACACTGTGGACCTAGATCACTGTGGACCTAGATTTCATTGTTCATCCATTTGATAGTCATAATAGAGTCTCAAAATACCTATAGTTGCATAATATTTTTCTCTAAAGAACACTTAAATAGGAATAATAATTCTCTAATTCACCTCGATTATTGGTCTCCATACCCATATCTTCCTTACTAGTGAAATAGTGATTCCCAATAGTAAATAACACAAAACCTAGATTGTAGAAGTGTCCTAGACCTTCGTAGGATCTATCAAAGAAGATCCATGCATAATGATTGTTCATAATCACCTCTCCAATGACATGATTGGTTTTTTTATTTATACTAGGATTATAAGAGGAAAACATTGAAAGATATTGTAATGAAACTTTAAAAGTGGGAACTTGGACATCCTAAAAAATCCTGGCATTCCTCACCAATTGGATTCCCCAAGTAATCAAGCATGGACGTGTTATATATTCCTTAATCTTCCCTTATAATAACGTACTCTTGAAAGTAATCTTCTAACATTTCTTTATCCCATAGATGTTGAAGTGAGGTATGATTTTCAACCTCTTTTCATACCTATTTTGAGTAAGGGCATTCTAAAATAGATGTAAGGAAGTTTCTTCATTACTTCTATAGAGGATGCAAATGCTTGGAACTACTTTATTTCTATTTTGAAGTCTATCTCAAGTTAAAACCTTCTTTTGGAGAACAAGAAAAATGAATAGAGTGCACTTTGGAGGGGATTAAACCTCCCATAACTTTGTCCACCACTAACATAATTATTCAACCTTAGATGTTTGTAAAGCTACATATCCAAGTTTGGCAACATAGAAACCTCCAATTTTATTATAAGCCCAAGAAATTTCATCATATTCATCCCTAAGTATTATATGTTCCTTCCTAACCTCAAATAAAAATCCATCCCAACAGTGAGCTGGGTTACCTTCACAGCCCAAGGCCCGAACTTGTAGCCATCCCTGGATCCAAAATGAGGTGAGAAGAGGTTTATCAATTTTTTTCAATGTGTATCTTCCTTGTTCGTATATATAGAGGATTGAATATTCTAGCAGGAAAATGCCTTCACCACATCCTAGTATCGCATTGGTACCTACTCTAAATTGAACCATTGAACCATGTTTCCAAGAAAGGAATTGACCTATGAATGGAAAGGCTAATGTAAAATATTTCCACTAGTTGGATATGTTATCACTCCAGTAAACTCTTCTAGGTTGAGCTCGAAGATGCCTGGTAGATTAACTAATTCTCTCAATGTTTAACTCAATGATGGGTACGGGGTTGGATCAAGATGAATATCTACTAACTGGACCATTTTATTGAAGACTGTCTAGTGATATTCAAACAGTATAAGGCTCTCAAGAGATGAAATCAGACAAGTTGTTTATCAAATAGAACATAAGCTAATCACCTAACCAGATCACACATATATAAAACAATAAGTATGATGGGTCCAGAAACTAGGATAACCACTTATGATTCTTTGCTTGGCAATCAAATAGTGAGATGACAGTCACCTGAGGATCATATAAGCATAGACAAAGAATAACATTCACTCATAAGTATAGATAGGAAGGAAAGAAGAGATCTGATCACATCAATGAAAGAAGCTTATAGGCCTGAATATATTTAAGAATACGTCTTTATTATAGTAACAACATAGTGAATCCAAAATTGAACCTTTAGCCTTAAGGACTGAATTTACCCTCTCCCCCCTTAACTTCGTCTGAAGTTGCTGGCTTTATAGCCTTTACAAAAGATTTCTAGATCCAAGACAACTAGATCAAATATGCTAAATATGGAAAGTCAAAACAAAATCATGAAAATAGGGAAAGATCCTATTTATGTGGTCAACCTTAATCTAGATGGTCTTCATGTCTTCGAAAACTGCAACAATATTTGGCACACTTCAACATCTGACAAGGCAACAAGACTTCAAAGGTTGATAAATGAGGTCAAAAGGTGCCACCTGGGCAGATAGGTCATTCTTTGCTATGAATAGGCAACAAACTTTATATCTTTCACATTGCTGGCACCTCGAAAACTGGAATAACACATTGAAACAAATCCTCTTAATTATAACCTTCACTTATAAATCATCCTCGTGCCTTGTAGAATGATAAAACTTGGATCTGTGCAAAAAGAGTTCCATTCTGCACTTTTCTGCGGTTTCGGTGGCTAAAGAGCCGAAATTCTAACTTGTAAGCCACCGAAAGATTTTCTTTTGGTGGCTAAGGAAAGTTATGAAAGCCCTCCTAAGCCACTGAAAGCTCTGTTTTGCAAGAGAAATAATGCATTCTCTCCCAGCTTCCTGATCTTACCTTTCAAGCATTTCAAATAGAGAACAAAACAAAAGAAAAGTATGGAAGCACATCCACTGTAGACTGCTTGGTCTTAAGTTTTGGAAGTAGCTGTATTCCCTGTCTCTAGTGCCACAATTTATTTCCAAATATGCAAAAACAAATATTTCTTTAACAACAATTTCAGATAGCATGTATTTCATCAATTTATACTCTTTAAAGAGAGAGTTGTCATGCATGTCTGAACAAGAGATCCTATAGTTCAAGTAAATTTAAACTCTTGAGAAAAATAAAGATTTCTGGATTCGTCTGTGTTAACAATTGCTAATAAATAACATGTAAACAATAAAGGTAGTGCCTATTAGTAGTCTTAGTAGCAGCATGGCCCGAGCATGTAATCAAACACTAAAAATGCTCATGAATTTTGGAAGTAATGTTCTGTCTGTGCATTTGATTTTCTCCTGCATTTCTTCTCATTAGGTATATGCTTTCCCCTTCGATACCAAAGTCAATCAAACTAGCATCATTCGGATGATTTATGTGCACAATGATTCCCAGAAAATCCTGAACCCTCTGCTTCTATCCCTTACTCATCAAGTAGTTTCCAACAGTAACCTCATTTGCCTTGACCTACTTTGCATAGGTCTTAAACGGGACAGGACACGACTCTTTCCCTAAGTTGTGGTCATTGAATCTACTAATAAGAAGGAATGAGTGACATACCTTTATATCGCTTCCTTAGGTCTCTTTTGTTCCCGGTTCACTTCGGTGCTCTTGTGAAGTCAGGTCCAAGACAACACAAACCAACCAAAGTGAAGATAACAAAGTATATTCATTGTCAACCTATGCATATGATCAAGGAGTTATGCTATAAAATAAGAGTTATTTTATGGGAAAGGGACATGCCGCTGTATTATATTAAATGAAAGTAGAAGATACAACCTAATCGCCTTGCTGTCGCAAGCTTTCTTTTAGTGACCCTTGGTTCCAACACACACACTTGCTCTACACTTGCATGAAGAAGATCTAATACCTCTTGATAGACCAAATAGAGTCTTCAAGCTTCTGTCCAAGCAGGGTTCTTCACACAATTCTTTCACCAATTCTTCATTCAATCTTGCTTAACCTTTTCCATGAGAAACCTTTCAATATATAGGAGAAGGAGGGATGGTTACATGGATGATGATGATCCCACCAAATCTGAGAAGTTAGTAGGATGCCAACCATGCGAATGCCAACTCATTTTCTAGAAGATCCCCTTCTAGAATCTTCATGACTTCTTCTCCTTTCCAAGATTAAAAACAGGTTCACACCCTATCTATGGAGTAGACTGTGAACAGTTCACACCCTGAGTGTGGGTGGCCTGCGAGAATGAGGGATTTTCACACCTTGTAACATAGACAACCTACAAACTCACCTTAAAAATGTGTCTTTTGGAAGAATACAACAATCACTTTTCTCAGGCAAGAAGTCCTTGTGGGAGCCTGAATACAACACTGTAGAGACATCACTAGAGTGACCAAAATAATGTGTAACACAATTCCCCCCAAAGCATGAGGTTGGAATCTGTGACAACCGAAATACTTTGTAAACTGCGTGTGTGTGTCAGAAACCAGGAGCGCACCTAATAGGAAACCTGTAAACAACCAAGCATAGGCATAATATAATACCAGTTCTGAGGTAGGCATTCCCATGCTCAGATCACAAATGAATGGAATCATAAATGTAAGTCATGGCCACCAATCATACACCATGGATCCATGCCGTCAAAATGCTACATAGCCACCAGGAATACACTGTGGATATATGAGAGAAGACTTGAATTAAGACGACATAGCCATGTGACATACAAAGTTGATCTATGCATTGAGACAAATCATACATACTCCATAGTAGTCTGGATAAAAAATATGAGACCCATGGTCTTCAATCCCGTCACCTGAAAGTATGAATATAGCCATGCGATTACATGTGTTGAAATCGAACATGGTAGAAACCACTTGATTACCGATCATTGATGAAAACTATTAACAAGTGCGAGGGAAATCACCATTGATGTCAATGACTCCCAAGGTACCGAAGTACAATTCAAATGAATGCGAATGAATGAGTTGAAGTCGAGCACTCGAAAGAATCTCTCGATCAGGGATCAATGATGTGAAACCTCTGTCGAAAGTGAAGAGACCTGCCATTAAGGCATGCAGGTTCCAAGGTACTAAATGATTTCTAAGTCTCATTTCCATATAATGAGTTGGAGTCGACGAAACAAGACTCGTCAGAGGAGGGCCTTGATGTATCCCCGATCAATGACACGAAATAAGTAACAGATTTTGAGGATGAGACAAAGTATGAATATGAGTTGAAATAGACATAGGGAAGGCCGACATAGTAAGAATGGACAACTGCAGATGGCCGACTCAATAGAGGGCTCGTGTGAACTTCTCTTGAACATATGAATGACACGACTAAGGACTTGGCAGCACTGACTCAAAGATGACCCGAGATATGACCTGATATCAAGTCGAACGAGAGACAAATGGATTTCCCAACCTGGATTCAAATGACGAATAGGGGGTGTCATGTTCAAGAGCAACGCTTATAGCCATTAATATGAATACAAAAACACATCCCTTTCCCAAAATTCCCCCCACCATTCCTGGGGAGTACCTCTTTATTTTTACACAAGCTTGAGGAGGATAACATATGCTTGTTGATGTAATCTCATCCTTCAGATGAGTCCCTCGGAGTATATTTAACGAACCCTATGAAGGAGTGGTTCGGTCCCATTACGAGTCTGTCGATGTTTGTTTAACGAGTCCAAGGATAGAAAACTTTGGAGTTTTTCATGTTTTGAGAGTCTGAAAAAAACTTAAAGAGAAATCTCCCAGTTCCTTTTTCATAAATAAGTTTGACGAGATTGAAAAAGTGATAAACTATCACCCATCAAACGTTTTCTTCAGACACTTTAACGAGTGTGAAGAGAACAAGATCGCTAGGCAATATTTTCATTTTTATGGAGCGTGAAAAGAGCTTAAAGGATACTCCTTAACGTTCGTCGTTTTCGTGTTACCATGATGAGTACAAAAAGATGAGAAAAAGTATACTTGGTTACGTTCTCATATATTTTCGAGCACGAGAACGAACGAAGACTGAGCTCAAGGTTTTTCTAAAAACCCTAAAAAGTAGTCGTACATGTGACAAAAATAAAAAACACCCGTACCCCTTCATTCGGACTTCAAAGTTTCTATATCTGCAAAAAACCACACTCATAGGACTATTAGGGCATTAGGTTTTATAGACAAAATAATATAAAAAATCAACAAAAATGGTAAAAAGTGAATAAATATAGGTAAAAAGGGCTTTTTACCATTTCATTATGATTTTTCCAAAAACTTGTCCAACATACCTCATTTTCCCCCAAATTTCTTTTCTCGATTGCGGGAGGTACAAGCGATCATTCAGTGAACCGTTTCAGCCAATGAGGTAAGCTCTTGATCTTTCAATTTTTTCATGGTTTATTTTTAGTTTTTATTGGCAATTTTTAGGGTTTTAGGTCCAATTTAGGGTCACACCATGTGCTCAAGCATTCTCGCAGGTGGGCCTTGCGGGACCTATGATAATCTAGGATTATCGTACTGTGCCAAAGGCTCACCTGCGAGGGCCGAAACATGGATTTTAAAGTTAAGTTTTGGTTAATAAAAATTATGCAAAAGTTTGAAATCAGTTGCCGACTCTTCTCTCATGGCTCTTGTGCAGGTGTTTGACTATCACAATGATGGAGTGGCGATAAAGAGAACATAAGGAGGATGATGCCATTGCTGAGAATGACCCAGGTACAATCGCTGTCCTTCGGGACTGCGGGCTATTGAAATTCTTCAGGATTCCGAGCATGAGAGCCCAACTCAGGTTGTTGGAATACCTGGTCCATATGTGGGATGTGGACCAACAGTTATTTCACGTGGGGGTCCACACGCTGACCCTAGATATCGAGGATATCTATTTTCTAACAAGGTTGTCATGGCATGGATACCATGCTACTTTGACCAGAGGCAGAGGCGACGAGCTCCCTATGAGTGAGTATTGTCGCTAGTATTGTGTTCCCGAGGTAGAGAGGAGAAAGGGTAAGGTTTCCATTTTGGGGGTCCAAGATTTGACCCTGCGAACCATCTTGTTCAATATCGTATGCATGGCTAGGAGTGCGGCTCCACACATGGCTCTCCAGAGATACTTCCAATATGCCATAGAGTGTATAGAGCCTCGGGTCTTCAACTGGTCGGATGCAGTTCTCCGTAGTATGAAAAGACAATTGATGAAGTGATGAAAGGGTGACTTGAAGCAGTTTTGGTACGGATCACTTTTGGTGTCATTCTTCCTCGAGAGGGTCCCACTGCTGCAACTACAGGTTGATTGGGGTTTATCGGCCCCACAAGATCTGAGGATGCTGAGGTGGTGCAAACTCATGGCTCGACATGTAGTTGGGCCTATAATAAAGTACAATGATTCTTTTTTTGACTGGTTAAGGCCCCAAATGCTGATGATTGATGACTATGCATACACTGGTTTGGATTTCCAAGGGGATACGAATTTTGCCCTGCCTAAGGATGCTCAGTGAGGCGATTTAGGTAAGAATTACACATTTTTTTCTTTTTAAATATTTTTGCAAGTTTTATCATATGAAATGTTTTTATGTTTGTCCAAGAACTAATAAAAAAATCTCTTTTTGATGACACAGATGTGGGGCCATATCGACTTCCAGGAATGTCTCCTATTCAACAGTGAGGAGAGGTGGCTCCAGTGGAGATATGGGATGCCAAATACTATGAGGCAGTGGAACATAACTTGGAGGGGTTGACCGTGGACATCCCAGATATTACTATTGGGGAGATCCCTAGATGTTACCATCACCATACTGTGGGCGTGTCAAAGTCTATCAGTCGACTACTTCGTAGGGTAGCCTGAGAAGTTGTGTGTTATCGTGACCGTCATCCATGACGCTATTTTGTAGAAGCTATGGGCTTCATATTTTGAGATTTTGGTCCTTGGACAGAAACTTTTTGTAAAAACTTTTGATCGTTATATACATACATACGGCTTCTACTGGCTTATTTTGTGTTGTGTGATACATGTGATGTGTGATTGGTTTATAAATGGCCCAAATGTCTGCCTAACACATAGTTAGCTAATGCATCAGTCAATGCATTTAGACATCTAGGAATGTGTTGATACTCAATATAATCAAAATAACGTTCCAAGAGGCGAATTTGTAAATATACCTGTAATAAAGTAGGACTTCGAATATCATAGACATTACTTAGTTGTAGTACTACTAGTTGCGAATTGAGTCGTATAACCAAGTGGAAGATACCAAGCAAAATAACATCAATCAACAATTCAACGATGACGCTATATTCTGCAATATTATTGGTCGCACGACCAAGGCACACACCTCGCAGACTGATAAGTTTGTTTGTAGGTGCGTAAATTGCCCATGTAGCAAAATCAAGGTTTTGAGTACTATGGATAGCGCCATCAGCGAAGCCAATGTGGGGTAGCGAAGACTCAGACATCTGGAAACCAAACACAACGTAACATAAGCGGTCGAGGGAAGAGACCAAATAACGAAAAGTCATACTACAGTAACACACAAAAAATATGATACAATAAAATACAAGCACTCATGCACAGGTGATCTTAGGCATAGTACTTCTTTAAGTACAACCCATTTCTGGGTTCACTCAAAGGGATACCGTCGTAGTCCACCAACTCGTAAGCTTCTTTCTCCAAAACTCGCCTGACGATATAAGGACCTCGCCACATAGCTTCAAGTTTTTCGGATCCTAGCATAGCCCGATCTTGTTTGTAAAGGAGAACTAGATCACCTTTGGAGAAAATGCGTGGCCTGACATGTTTTTCGTATTGGGCTTTGACGCGTTTCTTCTGGGCTTCTATAACTAGGGTGGCATCGCAACGGGTTTCGTCTAATTGCATGAGATATAACAGACGTTCTTCTTTGGCAAAAGTGTTTGGGAGAAGTTTGATGGCTAGTTTTAGGGAGGGTATCTCACATTCAATCAGCAAGATGGCTTCTAGACCATAAACTAACTGGAATGGTGTAAACCCGGTAGCAGACTTAACGGATGTCCGATAAGCCCACAATGCTAAAAACAATATCATGTGCCAACTCGTTTTGTGAATCCCTATCATTCATCGAAGCATGGTAATGAGGACCTTGTTTATTGCTTCGACTTGGCTGTTGGCTTGTGGGTAATAGGGTGTTGATTTTTCATGGTGAAGACCTAACTTTTCAGTGAGTTCAGACATCATGAAGTTTCTAATGTGGCTACTGTCATTAGTAACGATAGCCTGAGGAACACCAAAATGAGAAATGATGTGATTGAATATGAATAATGTTGTAGTCCTTCCGGTATTGTCGAATGTTGGCATCGCCTCGGCCCATTTCGTAAAATAATCTATGGCTACAATAATGTATCCATGCCCCCCGACCGAGTGAGGGTGACATGTCATGAAATCAATACCCCATTTCGCAAAAGGACCAATGGAGACCATAGGGTGTAGAGGAGCAGGGTGTGATCGTATTTTATTGTTGTAGGTTTGGCAAACATGGAATTTTTGGATGAAAACTATACAATCGTTGAATAAAGAAGGCCAAAAATACCTTGCTCATAAGATCTTCTGGGTAGTAGCATACCCAGACATGTGACCAACACAAGCTCCATAATGGTAGTCATTTAGGGCTTTCTTGGCTTCATCAAATGTGAGGCAGTGTCAAAAAACAGAGTCAATCCCATGACGATAAAGAGTATCACCTAGGATAATATATTGATGGGCTTGGTAGCGTATTCGACGATGGTCAATGCTGGACAAAGTGGGCCAGAAATTTTGGTTTTGGAGACATATGATGATATCTTCATACCAAAGGTCATCGGAACTAATTAGGGAAAGGGATTCATCGGGTAATGAATCGGTTGCTACATTTTCCATCTCAGAGCAGGGAAGGTCGCATATCAACTCGAAAAACACCAAGGATTTCTTGGACTTAGCACATTCGAATTCTAAGTCAAACACCTAGAGTATTACGATCCATTTGGAGTATTTCCCCCCTAGCAATTGGCATGTAAGAATGTGCTGCATAGGGTTGTAATTAGAAATTACCATAGTCTTGCAAGAGAGGATATAGTGCCGGAAACGTTGAACAGCTTGGACGGCTGCCAAGGCTAGTTTTTCAACATGTAAATACTTGGTTTCAGTAGTCGTGAGACTCCAAATTAAGTAATAAATGACATGTTTTCCATGAGAATCATCCTCCTGGACGAGAACCATAGCGATGGTATAGTTCGAGGCTGCGAGGTAAAGGAAATAATATCGATTGTAATCAGGTGGGAAGAGTATTGGGGTACGTGTCGAAGACAGTTTCAAAGCTTCAAAAGATTTGTTGGCAGTGGTATCCCATATGAACTCAGAACCTTTCTTGAGAAGTCACGTAAATCCAAGAGTTAGCTCAACATAGTTTTGGATGAAACGACAGAGAAAGTTTTCCTTCCCTTGCAAACTTTGTAACTGGCGAAGTGAGGAAGGAGGAGGGAGATTGAGAATCGCCTTAACCTTAAAAGGATCTACCTTGATCCCTTGACGTGAAACAATAAAGCCTAAAAGTCGGCTGGATTCTACACAGAAAACACATTTGTGGGGATTCAAGCGTATATGGTAAAACCAACATCGAAGGAAAATGGCACGGAGGTGTATTGGATGATCCACATGGTGCATGGAATGAGCGGGTAAGTCATTGAGATATGGCTTCACAATGTGCTTTATATCATGGAAGGCGTAAGACATTGTACGTTGAAAAGTTGCGCCAGCATTCTTTAAATCGAATGGAAGTTTCTGATTGGAAAAAGTGCCCCAAGTACAAATAAAAGAGGTCTTGTGTTGGTCTGCGAGAATGATATTGATTTGATTATATCCGGAGAAACCATCCATCAGAGAGAATATTTCACTTCCGGCACAATCGTTGACGATCTGGTCAACGAAGGGGGTAGGAAAGTTGTCTTTAGGACAAGCTTTGTTAATGTCCCTATAATCAATGCACACGTGGATCATGCCTTGTTTCTTGTCGATCAGGACAATATTGGAAACCCAGTCAATTAGAGCCACAGGGTAAATAAAGACAGCTTTGAGAAGTTTCTCAACTTCAAGCTTGATAGCGACCGCTTTATGTGGGTGGACTAGACAAAGTCGTTGCCGAATGAGTTTATCATCTAGGTATGTCTTAATCTCATGTATCAAAATGTCGGGGTCAATACTCAACATTTCTTCATAGCTCCAGGCGAAGACGTCACAAAATTCTTGGAAAAGAGACTTGTAGATGACAACTTCGTCATGGGAACACGAAGCTCCGATATGCACATTTTCGACAATTCCAGGTTTTATGGATATGTTGATGGGGATGGTGGGTGAGATATTACTTAAGTTCCCTTCGTAGAATAGATCATGTGTAGACTCAGGAACAGTAGAAAGGATGACAAAAGTCAAGATCCTTTGGTAACCCTTGATGGTGTGTTGTTCCAGGAAGAGGATGGAATGATGATGTCCATCGTCCCAAGGGGTGTCTTCCATGGACATAACAGACATAATCATCTCGTCCATGGGAAAAATGACATGGAATGGATATGGAGATAAATCACCAAGAGAGGGGGTAGAAGGGGTTGCCGATTGAATGGCTTGATAAGCGGATTCGACCAGACTCAAAGGCATTTTGTCGCCATAACGAAGATGATCGCCAGGGTTGGGTACCATCCATGGGTCGTAAGATGTAGGGGTTCCGTGAATAGAGGTGGAGATCATGTTGATCTAGGTGAAAAATGGATGTGGAACATCGGGTGGTGGGATGGGGAAGTACCCATTAATGAGGAATCTTTAAGAAGACCCACACCGACGTTCTCGTATCCAGGGGGGGGGGGGTTTGCAATGAACAACATGTTGCCGATATGTGCATTGGAGTGAAAGAAGGCCAATTGGTCGACGATAACTAATTTTCCTTGATGTGGGAAACACATGACACGGAAAAGATTCAACACAACTACATGTATGGAATCAATCCAGCTACGGCCAAGTAGAAGGTTGTAATCGAGAGGAGCATCGAATACCTCCACTTCGACTTGGACCATTTTTCCTTCTAACGTAATAGGCAACAAAGGGAGGACACCGTAAGGCTTAAAACTAGAGCCATTGAAGGATTTGAGCATGTTGTGGGATTCAGTCAAAGGAGGAGAGCCGATGGCTTTCCAGCAGGTAATAGACATGACACAAGTCGAGGCACCCTCATCAATAATCATTCTACAAATGTTTTTGTCACAAACAATAACTTGTATTTGGAATGCGAGTTGAGGGGGTAACCTTGGAATGTGATCTTCCAAGTCAAAAAATTTTAAATTCGTATCCGTGGGTTCGATTCCACCAATAGATTTCAATAGTGCCTTCTGTTGTCTAGGACAACTCTGAAGGACTTCGAGGGATGACATTGCGGATGGTGCTTGGGACAGATCTTCGACAATACTGTAGTTTTTGGAAGCATGTGCATGGGGATTAAAAGTCAATTTTTGAACAACACCCTTTGGAGGAGGGAGAAGAACTATATCTAGGCTCGGTCATTCGAGATGAAGAGGACCGTTGGTAGGTGGAGTCATCGAAGATGGTTAGACCAATGAAGGAGGTATTGCGTCAACCTTCTCTTTGGAGGAAGGATAATCTTTGGCTCGAGTGGTAAGTGTGATGTCATTATTCTTTGAATCACCCATACACATTAAGACATAGGATGTATTGGAGGGGGAAGGTTGGTCATGAATGACCAATTGGGCTTGTTGTTGAGAAGGGAAGGGTTGTGACAATACGGTCAGAGTGGGGGGTTTCGTGGTCCCTTGAAGGAACTTAGTAATCTCGACTCGTCGTGGACAATCCTTAGTGTAGTGATCATCACCATAGATAAGACAAGGGTATCGAGGTTTGCGCTTATCCCTATCGTCAACAGGTGGTGTTTTGGTTTTCTTAGTTTGTGGATTATTTTTATCCTCCTTGGTCTTACCCTTTCCTTTTTTGGATTTATTTTTGTCAGTGGGGGTAGATTGAACATAATTTACCTTAGAAGTCTTGTCGGTGGGAGGGGTAGGAGAGGGATCATTTTGAACATTAGAAGAAATGGATTTGGGGTTGTTTCTAGAGGTTTGGACGGAATGAGGTTGGGCATGGAAGGTGCCAATCACACCGTCAACTACATGAGAAGTAGCAGGAGTGGTTGAAGTAGAAGGATGAGGTGCATCAGGGAGTAAGTCGTAAAGAGTACCCATTTGTGAGTAAACGAGGTCTAGGTATTGGGCATGACTGATTGCTTGTTCTTCTGTGAAAACTCCACCCATGGCGATGTCACAAGCGATGTCATTCATGAATGATTTCGTGAACCATACTACCAGCAACTGATCAGGAAGTTCGAGTTTCATGAGACGTCATCTCCGTTGCCACTCATGAATGTGATCAGAGATATGAGTGGCTTTGGTTTGTTTAAAAGAACTCAAAATCTCAGTTCCCGTTTCGTAGCGAATCAGTAACTGGTAGTGGGTGAGGAAAGCCATAGAAAGGGTGTTGAAGTCAGTGAAGAAGCCTTGTGGTAATTCGATATACCACTTCACGACGGAACTTGTGAGGGTTTGTTGAAAAAGGTGTAAACGAATAGAGTCATCCATCAAGGAATTGGATGAGCACGAAAGGTGAAAGGTCATTACATGATTGTTCGAGACCTCTCCTGGTTTACCATCGAATTTAGGGATGTCAGATGGTAGTTTGGCCGGTATGGCGGGCCATTGAGGAGAGTGACAGATCGGATCATTTAAAATCCTCGATAGATCCAGGAGGTCCAGGGTGGCTAAGAAAGGTAACTTTCTATTCACATGTGGGTACTGGTGACTTTGGGGAGGGAGTCCCGTCGGTAGACTAGTGGGACCATAAGAAGTTTGCATATAATGTGAAGATCCAGGCAGATTCGTTGGTTGGTGTGGAGGCAAGTAATTCATAGGGTTGTACCCTTGAACAAGGGCGTGGGGTTGAGTGTTCGAGCCCCAAATAGGATTAGACATGCCTGGATAAGGTTGGCCTGTACTGGGGGGTATGACGGAGCTATATTGACGTTGTTGCCCCCCAGTCGATTGAGGATTATGTTGTATAAGATAATTTCAATACTGGGCCAAGGATGGAGGTATGTTTTGTCCATAGGGTGGGGTCAGTGGGGGTTGCGTCCCAATTGGGATTCGTCCTGCAAAAGGGGGTTGAGTTTGGCCTCCTTGTTGAAATTGTCCAGCAACAGGAATCGAGTAATTAGGCGTGAAAGACGAGATGGTGCCACTAGGATCAGTGCCTCTGATAGAGGATGGAAGAGGTCCTCTGAAAGGGGGTGGAGGAATTGTCGGAATGAAACCGGGAAGATGGTTCCTAGAAGGAGTGGAACCACCAGGAGTCCCGGATATGATTTGTGTAGGAGCGGGGATAGAAGCATTCAATGCATGATATCTGGGCAGAAGTGTTGGGGTGAATCTAGGTGAAAGCGATGTGCCAATGGGGGCTTGGCTAGCTACAGTAATCTCGATGTGAGGACTTGTAGTATCTGGGACCATTGTGTAATGGACCGTTTGTAGAGGGATAGTCATGATGTGGTTAGTTGGCGGAGCATCTGAACCAGGGAAATAATAGGCAGTAGTAAAAGGTACTGCGTTTGGATCAGATGTTTCGGGCCGCTCGGGTGTGACAGTGATATCAATGCCTACTCGTGAGCCAAAGAGATCCCGTCTAAAAGTTCCATTAGTCCAAAAAGGATCTTGACTCTCAGGTCCTATGAAAGGTTCAATTGTTGATCCAAAATACTGAACAACTAAATCTCCGGAAGAATTCACTCGCACAATACGTCTCTCGGAGTCGGGAGGAAGTCGAAAGTCCTCTCGAGAATTGGTAATTTGGAACCATTCTAGAGAGTTAGTTCTTTCCACTTGTGGAGTGGTAACATCTTGGACTTCACTCTATTGAGGAGAGCCCTCTTGTGAGTTGGTAGGCAAGGGTTGAGAACCTTCCAGACCTTCTGGAGGTAAGCCTTGCATCCTACGTGAACGGCATGGAGGGTCAATTGTGATCGAGTTAGAAACTTACGAAGGAAATTCTATGGCCAACTTGGGTAAACAAACAACATGTTCTAGTAAAATCTAGGAAGAAAAACCAAGCAAACAAGACCTTCCAATTCCGAAGTCACTAGTTGGTGATGAAATCCAATGTCGCGGCGATGAGACAAGAAGGGGCTGGGCTAGGGTGGAAAAGTTATGTTGACGACCTGCTTAATGGAATTACACCCTAGTGCAAGATCCCACACATAATAATCGTGGGTATACCCTCCAAGGAGCCTGAGTGAGTTTGGCCAACGTCGATTCTAGGTACCGTGAAGACTTACCCCTTCACAGTCACCTTGTGTAAGATCCTAAGAAGGTAGGCTACTAAGGTTACCACCAACAACAATGGTTCCTAGGGGAACAGTCGACAGTCCGATCCACACGCAAGGGCAGGGTATCTAGCCCGAAATCAACTTGAGAGGCTTCCACTCATCATTGTGGGTATAGCTTCAAGTGACCCCCATAATACGTGCAATCTCTACACCGATATCAACAAAGCAGGGTGAGTAACTTTGTCAATCTCGATGCGACCTCAGGTTTGACCCTTGTGTGAGAAGGGCTTCCTAAGACAAAATGCTGCAAATGGAATTTGACACTCCTTATCACAATATGCTATTGTGTGTTTTATTCTTTGGAGAGTGTGCCTCACTGCCTATTCCAAATCTCTAGCCTATCTAATGTTGGTGTAAAAGAGCCCTAGAAAAAATTACTAGTTGAATTTTAAAATTGTGCAATATTATTGAAGGCTTTTGTTACTCAAAAGGAGACGAAAAAGAAACTGATGTTGTGTGAGACTCTGACCCAACAATGCATAAATAGGAATGAATGATACAAATTTTTTTCCGATGAATCCTATTTACAGGGAAAGAGGAGTTTTCTGGAACAATATTAACTATGATGTATGATCTTCTTTGAAATGTAATATCAAACAACCATGAACAATGCAAATTCCCTATTCGTTCTCTTTCAATACTTGAATGCCAATATTTTCAAATAAAAAGTTGCTTAAAAAAGAAAATGTCTTTAATTTTTATTAGAAACCAAACAACATGGGTGGAACTAAGAAAAAACAAGCAACCAATGAAAAAGAAATACACAACAAACACCCAAACCAATCTTTCAATGAAGACAAAAATAACAAACTGACAAGACCAGTCTCTTCAAACGCACATGGGTAACAATTTTAAAAGTAATAAGCAATTGAAAAGAACAATTGATCTCAACTTTTAAACCAATCAAAGGCTCCCAACCAAACAAGCACTCGGATTTTAAAATCAGAGATTATACCCTTGTTGTGAAAAGGTCAAGAGGTAAAAATTGAGAAAACATGATCAAGAAGATCTTAATCATTCACGAGATTTGAAGTCAAGAAACATTCAATCACTGGCCAGAGAAGTTCTTCCTAGACACACAAAAAAATCTGGGCCTCTGAGGACACAAAAGACTTAATCCAAAATTTTTGCAAGTGGGTTCGTAGGCTAGCAGTGGGGTACAGTGCGAGAATAAAGGATTCTCACAGGCTATACATAGGCAAAACGAAAGAAATTCGCACTAAACTAAACAACATGGTGTGAAATTTAGTGGTTTTCGCAGGCTACAAAAGGGTGCAGTGCGAGAAGGTCTGTAATCAAGTTATTTTTGGAAAAAAGACAAAAAAATTGAGGGAACTTCTGGAACTAGGGAGTCTATAAGGGTATCGTCAAGACTCAGAGATTGACGGGAATGAAAAAATGGTAGGTTAAGAGAAAATGGACAAGAAAAAACCACCAAAAATGGGTTGTATCCCCAGTGGAGTCACCAATTTTGTTATCGGACAAATCAGTAGGCGCAGACACTAACAGATCTCCCTAGATCCACCTAGATCTAGAAAAAAATGGGACAGGACATGACTCTTTCCCTAAGTTGTGGTCATTGAATCTACCAATAAGAAGGAATGAGTGACATACCTTTATATCGCTTCCTTAGGTCTCTGTTGTTCCCGCTTCACTCCGGTGCTCTTGTGAATTCAGGTCCAAGACAACACAAACCAACCAAAGTGAAGATAGCAAAGTATATTCAATGTCAACCTATGCATATGATCAAGGAGTTATGCTATAAAATAAGAGTGATTTTATGGGAAAGGGAAATGCCGCTGTATTATATTAAATGGAAGTAGAAGATATAACCTGATTGCCTTGATGTCGCAAGATTCCTTTCAGTGACCCTTGGTTCCAACACACACACTTTCTCTGCACTTACATGAAGAAGATCCAATACCTTTTGATAGACCAAATAGAGTCTTCAAGCTTCTGTCTAAGCAGGGTTCTTCACACAATTCTTTCACCAATTCTTCATTCAATCTTGCTTAACCTTTTCCATGAGAAACTTTTCAATATATAGGAGAAGGAGTGATGGTTACATGGATGAGGATGATCCCACCAAATCTGAGAAGTCAGTAGGATGCCAACCATGCGAATGCCAACTCATTTTCTAGAAGATCCCCTTCTAGAACCTTCGTGACTTATTCTCCTTTCCAAGCTTAAAAATAGGTTCGCACCCTATCTATGGAGCAGACTGTGAACAGTTCGCACCCTAAGTGTGGGTGGCCTACGATAATGAGGGATTTTCACACCCTGTAACATAGGCATCCCACGAACTCACCTTAAAAATGTGTCTTTTGTAAGAAGACAACAATCACTTTTCTCAGGCAAGAAGTCCTTGTGGGAGCCTGAATACAACACTGTAGAGACATCACCAGAGTGACCAAAATAATGTGTAACACATAGACTCTCTGTATCATGGGAAAATATTAACTTCCTCGCCAACTCATCATTTGACCGCCCCACGTCTTCATATGCTACTGGAAATAATCATTCAGGGAGATTTCTTGGTGATATTTTTCTTGATTCCGCATGCATTTTCTTGATTTCCGATGCAACTGATATAACTTAGATTGATTCCACTTGGTAGTGCTTACACCAGGTGCACTACTCATAAAACCCAGTCCGATGCACACTCTATGACATTACTCACACATTTCCTTAGGTGCGTGAAAAACTATGGAATGAGCGTGCACAACTTTGTTTGTGCACATACGCAAAACTGAACCCAAAACTTTGGGTGTGAGCATCCCCCAATCACTATTATAGGAATCATCCTTGAGCCAACTGTTGCATATTATTCAAGAGGGTAATTTGAGGAAGATCATATCATCGTTCTTCATAACAAATATCATTGCATCGAGTTTCCTGAACCAAAACGTTCACTAGTTCCTGTGGAAGCGAATGAGGGATCTATTTAGAGTCCCCCATTAAGAATTATCGACTAAATAGTGACGAGGTTCCCTCAAGAGAGAGCATCATTCTCTGCTTGTCATTTTTTTCTGGGACAGTCAAGCCAATCAAGTGGTCTCGATCGGTCTAATTCTGGGGGATTGTGGATTGATGACAGGAGGTGAGAGTAGGGAAGGTATGTACATTATTGACTAGAAGATTTTGGCCTGGATTTCTTTCTCTGGGGGAGGGTATGATGATGATCGGTGGAAGGAGGGAATCATGTGAGCCATTGAGTAGGGTCTTGTATTAACAATGAAGGGGATGAATCATGGTGAAGATTCAATTAGTTCTTGGTGTAGGGGGATGGGGAGTCATTTTGGGAAGAAAACACAGTTCAGAAAGCTGGGGGTTATGAAGTTGATACTGTCAAGGAAAGGGGGTGGGTAGATGATGATCGAGCAAGGGTTGACATACTAAATACCTCCTGGAATACCACAAGATAGTCTCTTCGATTTATCAATCAAATTGGTGATAAAAGAATATGGATATCCAACTAAGCCATGCCACGATAGGGGAACAATGAGATGAGAAATGAAATCGTCGTAGGATATCGTAGAGGATTACACTAGCTAGTAATTAAGGGAGTGAAATCTATAGGTAGGATATGGTGGGGACAGGGGGGAAGGATGGCACAACAATG
The DNA here is from genome assembly GCA_009831015.1 of Picea engelmannii. Taxonomy (NCBI): domain Eukaryota; kingdom Viridiplantae; phylum Streptophyta; class Pinopsida; order Pinales; family Pinaceae; genus Picea; species Picea engelmannii. Next base: position 162,031 of record ML799293.1, read on the forward strand.
TCAAGGAAGGGATGGCTTGAAGGGAAAGATGGAAGTGACAGTAAACTACAAAGGACAAATGGATTGATATAGTATATCAACCGTACTTGAGAGGTTTATCAGAGAATGTGATACTTGAACCCAATATATACTTATGACATGTGTGAATTACTAAAATGGGATTATTTTCCCTTTTCAGAGCTAAAGCGTCAGGAACTTCATCAATCCCCACATGACATGTACATAAAGAACACCCTATACTTGTTGGAAAAAACGTAGCCATACTTGGAAATATCAATGATCTACACCCTATGTCACTCGATTGATACTGCTTAGGTGATAGAGATGAATTCTTGCATTGTAAAAATGTAAATTATGCAGACTATAAGCTGTGCTAAGTATTGTACACCCTATCCTAATATTACTATATCAATATATAAAATTGACAAAATATTAAATGGTGTTTGACCCTTGAGGTCCATAATACACCTTCAACTTGCTACCATTGATGAGACCTTTGAGTGGTTTACCTTGTAGTGGTTTACCTTCATATAACAAAACTAAAGATTTTGGATAAAGAATTTTTTGGCGGATGTTACGATTATGCTAGGCCTTCCGTTGGTATTTTTCCACCACCTATATGAATCGTACCATTATTCAGTCTTCCTCGAGTTCCATAAGCTCATCCAACCTGTGCTCAAGGAACTAATCATCAGTCATTTGAGTTGTGAGGGTGACCCAGAGGCTAGGGAACACAAATTCTAATGGCAAGACCACTTCCTTTCCATAGTCTAATTTGAATGGTGTGCTCTTAATCAACCTTTTCAACATGGTTCAGTAATACCATAATACTGTGGGGATACGTTTATCCCAGTCATCATTCTACACATTACAAACTTTGGTTAAGGCATGTTCTAGAATTTTATTGAAAGTTTCAACCATGCCATTAGCTTGAGGGTGATAAGGAGTTCTCTTCTGGTGATGGATCATGAAATCCTGAGTGATTTTCTGGATGGTCTCGTTCAAAAATTGCAAGCCTTGGTCGCTCATCAATACCCTTGGACATCCAAATCTGGTTATAATGTTGTAAAAAATGAAGTGCATCGTAGTCTCTATTGTACAATCCTTGACTAGTGCTTCTTCAACCTGTTATCTCTCTGTAATTTTCTTGGCTGAGGGAGTAAATAGGTATAGGAGTAACCTTAAAACCAACTTGGGTATGGAAGATATCCCTTCCAACCAGAGAGGGATATCTCTCTTTAAATTAATCGCCGAAAGGGTTAATTTGGTTTTAAATCAAAGGCTACATCTCTAAGATAAATGAATTTATAGGGTTGGTGGCAATATGAACAGAAAGTACATTGGGCTATGGATTCACTAAAATCAAAAGTCGATAAAACTTGTTGGATATTGAGAAAATACTGAACATAGGCAAGATAGAAAGTAATATTTTAAGCCAAATAAATATATTTGTAGATAGAAGATTATAGAGAAAAAAATAATCCTTCAAGGCATCTAACAAGTATGAATCTCGAAGAAATTATAGTGGAAATACAATTTGAACTACACGAAACAAAGCATCTAACAAAGATGAGTTTTGATACATATAATTCACATCAACATAGAGAAGAAACCTTGTAAAATCAAGTATAAGACATGAAAACAAAGATTAAGAAATCACATGCATAAAATACCACAATCACATGTATCTCTGTGGTCAAAACTCAAGGGCTTCTGATCCAACAATTTTCATTAACAACAAAGAAAAATTACAATATGTTCAATAGTATTCCCTTACACATTTGCAAACCCTTTTGTTTTCATGGCTTCCTGAATATATACAAAATCATATGTCTATAGTGTCAAATTCAGATTCAACTATGATCCTAAAATCGGTGCTAATAGTTGCACATAATCGACATGAAATGTTTAATGAAATGCCAAAAAGAAGGAGTCAACTGGACTCATTTAATTTAAACCATAACAACTTTGATATGACAATAAATGAAACCAAAAATTGTGATTTCCACTTCTGATGTTTGTCGGAGATGAGATGGAATATTTTTCGAAACATTCAAGCTGAGCTGAAGATGTTCTATTAATTTTGTCATTGTTGCACAGTAAGTCCACTGCGTGACGCAGGAAAAACACAACAGAGTGTGTGCAACAATGGGTGATTAAAGTTGCGCAACAAAGTCGTTGTGTAAATTTATGTGAGTTTTTCCAAAATGAAGTCAAAATGGAAAAATGACAAAAATATTTCAGTTCGAGTTCCAGCGGTTCAGTTCTCTGCTGCATCAACTAGAAAATCAAGTTTTCCCTTCTTTCTAATCTCCACTTGTTGCACTGGGATTTCCTCTTGATGCCACAACTTCTTAGTTGAGGACCTTGTTAAGGGCTCATTAGGTTGATGAATCTCCTTTACCTCTGGAGTTTGTTCTATTTCTTTCCCTTTATTCTTTGTTTTGGAACCAACTGAAATTGATAGTACCGATCATTCTCCTATCACATAAATATCTTTCATGAAAACCTTTTCTAGAGACTTCTTCTTCAATTCTCTATTTTCATGCTGTAACTGTGCTATGACAAAGTGAGCCTTCTTCAACTATTCCTACAACTCAATAATTGAAGTATCTTTGTCATCAGAGAGAATTGGTTGTATGAAGTTTTCTGGAGTTTCACTAATTTCATGCATTATATGTACAACAAGCTTTCTCTTTGTTGTATATTTGGTGCACAGTTTACTAGGAGCTTCAATCACTTTTGAAGAGAATTGGAGTTTCTTTCCTTTCTTCTTAGCCTACTGACTTGCTACAGGTTCTTTAGTTTCTCCTTCCCTTTTCTTTACAAAACTCTCAGAGATTGATGTTGCATTTATTTATACTGATGAGGGTGTATTTCTCCAGCTTTGTTGGCTTATTAGGGAATATACTACTATGCCTGATGAATTTAGAAAGACTCCTAGTCTTGATTTCTCTTTCTCTTTCTCAGTTCCTTTAATACTAACAGTTTGATCAAAGAAAAATGAAAAAGGATAACATCTCCTTGCTCTTTCCTCAATTGTACTCTGCCAACCATCTTTCCAAGACTTCTGAAAAGATAATATGGTAGATTCAAAGGATTCTTACCATTGAAGTGCATTAAGAGCATGATGTGATATTGGTAAACCTTGTTAAATCTCCCATTCACATGTAAAAAAACCTCTGGATAACCCTCAACAAATCACTGACTTTTCAATAAAAATTCCCTGGGCATGATAGCTCCAAATTTAGAATTTCTAAATTTAGGCTTTAGAAGATCATGATAGTGAGATAGATCTAACTGCATAATTTTGAACCACTGTTATCCATGGGCAGGGATTTCTATTGCAGCAACGACGCTATCTTCAGAAACTTGCAACTGGAGGTTTCCCACTTTAGTCTTAGTGCCATCAAAATTCTCTACAAACTCCCTCGCCACTTGTTTGTTGTACCCCTAAAGTTTATCACAAAACCTAATGCAACCCACTTGTTCAAAGGATGATATAATTGCTTGGCCTGCATTTACCAAATTTAAACCTTGTGGCTCAACCCTCATGATTTCACTACTTCTTACATTCTTTCTTCGTCTTTTAGGAGTTGTCATGATGCTGGTATATGTCAACCTTGTGTGAACTGCAGGTGCGCAACAATAGATTGCAATTTCCTATGTGCAGTAAAATGAGAACAATAACCTCTGTATAGAAAACGGGATCAATAACCTATATGCATAAAATGAAAATAGTGACCTCTTCGCATTGTGCAATAACAAGTAGCAACATAAAACTCTACACAACAACGAACAACATCTTCTGTGCGACAATATTGGCCGAAAGGTTTTGAAATCATAGATGAAGAGAAACAATATCTTGATGCTTTCTTTACCTCGATGAATGATACATTTGAAATATAACTTCAATTAAATCATGAATTATTTCTATGATACCTCATCGTTCTCCACACACAACATTAGGATGTCGTGTAACAACTTGCGCTACGCAATGATTTTATGGATGATGCCACATGTCCTTAATAGATACGATATCATGAAATCGTTATAACTATGACAAGACTGACTCTAACTGTTTTTAAATGACATCATGATCCTTCATAATGACCCTTTAGTGACATGACAACCCACATCTTGGCACAAGAGAAAAAACATAAATTACATGGTTAAAAAAGAAAAAACTTTCCCCTGAAAAACCAACCTATGACTCACGATTTAAGAAAAATTAATACAATGTCTTATCTAACCCAAGACATGACTTTATCCCATACTTTTATTGAAAACCTAACAACCTATTTACAAGAACTTAACACAACTCATGTTGTTAGATATTCTATCGCAGTAATAATGTATCGTGCCCCATTGCGATGTGTGGTCGGATTTATGGGCCCAAAAAATTCTATTTCCCATTTTTCAAAGGGCTCAAGTGTAGTTACTCAGAAGAGTAGGATCTCATCTCTGTGTGAGGGATTTCCCACTCGTTGACATACATTGCAACATTTGCAGTAATATTTAGAGTGTACGGAGAGAGAGGGCCACTAGAGCCCTGCACATAGAACCTTACACATGGTCTCCTTGCTGACATTATGACCTCCAAAAATACCTTCATGTGCCTCATATAAGAGGGAGTTTCGTTTGTGTTCCAAATCATAGTGACGTAGGATTCCATCCGCACCCAAATTATACAATTGTCCAGTAATCAATTGATAATCAACACCGTGGGTCACCAGTTGATGATGTTGTGTAGGAGTATATTTGATGGGAGCCTGTCCGATGATGGGGAAATCTACTATTTATTCCAATTAATCCATGATGGCTTCCACTCAGAATATCTACACATCCAGAAGTTCATCATTGAGGCTTTGATAAACTTCCCCAGTATAAATTTGCGACAGATGATCTAGGCCCACATTGTGTTTTCCTGGTTTAACAAAAGCTTTGAAGTCAAATACTTAAAATAACAACAACCACCGACATATGCATCCACCCAACATAGGTTTGTTAACTAAATACTTGAGAAAAAAATAATCAGTGAAGAATTTGAAAGTGGATCCCAAAAAGTAGTTTCATAACTTTTGCAAGGTGTATACCATAGCTAGGCCCTCGCGCTCAGTTGTAGTGTAATTCCTTTCAACATCATATAACTTTCGGTTGGAAAAGTAGAATGGATGATTGATATTGCCTTCCCCTGGTCGTGCCAAAATGATTCCCAGTACAATGGATGAAACATGTACATGGACATGGAAGAGCTTGGACCAATCTGGAAAGATCAAAATGGGTGTAGTAACTAGTTTTACTTTCAGGGTATTGAAGGATTGCTGAGATTTTGGTGTCTATTCATATTTAATATCCTTGCGCAATATCCTTTCCAATGTGACTGCAATTTGAGCATAGTTTTGGATGAACCTCTTGTAGTATCCGGTATGTCCCAAGGTTGCACGCATTCCATGAACTGAAGTAGGAGCCACCATATCCAATATGGAAACAATCTTAGCTGGGTCCACGAGGAAGCCAAATTTACACACGACATGGACCAAAAATATATGAAAGGGTGTATGGTGCAGTGTCCCACCTCGGTGGGGTGTGCATGAACTCCTGGTCAATGGATATTCAAATCTATGAGTTGAAGTAGCTCTTCAGGTCCCTATTGGAACCTTCAAGGAATGAAACCTAGAGGTCCTCACAAAATTCCACCTGCGTGAACTAGCTTTGGGCACAAGCTTCCCCTCACGTGACCATCGACTGTGACCAGGCACCTACCCGAAAGGTGCTTCATGACTCTGAACTTCAGGTGTTTTGATGTGAGCCACTACCGAGTTTCCCTATTCTCTAATTGGTGGATTTATAATCCAGCTGGTGCTAACTCCTCTCCTCTAGCTCCCTTCAATGTGACCTTGGGCTATGACCTTGGGCCCAACTTTTGAGCACTTCAGGACTTCGATCTTTGTGTCTTCAGGAGATAGCTTATCCCTCTTCTTCTGAAGTCTGAACCCCAAATTCTCTTCGTGTCGGATCGATGGTCCATGTCTCCTCGCAACCAACGGTTCTGATCTACCTTCGCTCTTCACGAATTTATGCTCTACTCCTCTCGATTTCCCCGAATCACGAATTCTCATTTCCACCGAAAGATCCACGGTCATATATTCTTCCCAATAGACGATACAAAATAGATCTTTAGAACTTCAGAGTGTCGATTGAATTCCAGATCCTATCCTCCTCGCAACTCCACTGGATCTAATGGTGCACGATAGGCGACACTTTCTCCCTTCAAGAATCTCCACCATCCTTCGATATTTTTTCAATGGGATTCCCTCATCAAGAAATTGGGTGTCAACCCTTCTGAGCTTGAATTCTATCAGGTGACTTCAACCCTCGTGCTTCCTTCGAACTCTTCCAAGTCTCTATCCTTCCTGAGCTTGATTCTTGCTGCAACTTAGGGATTCTCAGGAATCTTTCTCGCACACCTTGCGACTTTTCTCAATAACTTCTGAGTATCCAGAATAACGCCAAATCTGCGCATTCCTTGCAACATATATTTTTAGACCACTCCCTCTCTAGTTGAGAAATATAAGGCTCAAATTGGCCTATGCACACCTTGTATGAATTTGTTCTACTCTTGCACTTGTACAGATATAAATTCAATGATATATCTTTTGAGCTTCTCTGAGATTAAATCAGAGTTTGTCAACACACTCCTTGCGGGTTTTCACTGCATTCCTTGTAGGAATTCTTAGGAAGAGAAACAATTGAAACTTATATACCTTTCACAGGCTTACTCATTCAACCATAAAATCACATTCATAAGCATAGAAACAAATGAATAACATAGACTGTAAACAAACTACAAACATACCATTCATATGATGAACACGCCAACCATAATACACCATACAATTGGGTCAAATAATTCTCTATTATGTTTGTTATCACTGAAATTTCATCCACAAATGGTTACAGGAATCCAACATCTTCAAACAACTATTAGTTCACCCATCGACCAAAATTACCAAAAAAGCATTTCCAAAAGGTCCAAAACTATACAACTAGTTATAAAATCAGGATGCGCTATGACTATACAGGGTGAGCGTGCACATGTGCCATCAAGAAATGCAGGAAAAGCACACATGCACATGATGAATGATTGTGGACGCTAAAAGCCGTGCACATATGAGAACGGTGCATTTATGATGTTGGTCGGCCTCCCACCCACTTCTAGCTCAACTTCCAAGTCGATTTGACATCCAAATATCGGCTGGATCTGGTTGGGTGGCTGGTCAAAGACCTAAAGGTTCCCTAAACAACCCCTTTTCACACTAAAATATGGTTGCACAATACCTCAAAGTGGTGCTATAAAACAAGACCATGGGTGCACTACATCTTCAAGGAATTCATTTGCAAGGTTATGCTACTGCTATTCTCTTGGGGAAACCTCTTTTCTCATCAAGAGCATACTAGCACTATTCCATTTGGGTAATCCACATCACGTTTTGAGTGGGTTAGATTGGTATTCTTTCACCATTTCTTTCAAGTTTTCAAGTTGTAAGAAGAGATCAATCTTGGGGGTCCAAGAGCCCTCCCTTGGAGGAAGAAGGGACCCAAAGTCCCCTTTCTCTTTGGTGTTTTCTTTTCACTAATACAATCCTTTCTATTGGTGACATGAGTCTTGTTTGTTTCTTGTTCTTATACCTTATGCACAATAGTTTAATTGTTTTTTCCCTTCCTAGTTTAATTCTTAGCTTAGTCTTTTATGTTTATTCTTCTAACCCTTTCCTTTACTACTATCTTTCTTAGCTAACCCAACTAAGCTTGCAAGCACTTATGTTTTTCTCATTTAGGTGACAAAAGAGGCGCAATAGATTGGCGACTCCCACTGGGGAAAGGTATTAATTTCCTACCCCATTTGGGTTATTTTAGATCTTCTTTTTACTTATTTAACCTGTAGGTACCATAACCAGCCCAAGCTGACCTGCAAAACATCAAATTCAAAGCTGATTTGAGAGAATTCCATCCAGAATTTTCTTCACGGTCGTGTGACAGTTGTGCACGAGTTTATTGGCCCACAATCATGCATCGTGCGCACGTGCATCAAAATCATTGCATTACTCAGCGCCTTCTGTGCACCTGCGCTCAAAATTCTTTCTTAGTTCGCACATTGGCACTCAGAGCACCTCTGTTTAGTCTAAAATCCACGCACACCTGAGAACGATGCATTTATGATGTTGGTCAGACTCCCACCCACTTCTGGTTCAACTTCCAAGTCGATTTGACATCGAAATCTCGGCTGGATTCAACTGGGTGGCTGGTCAAAGACCTAAAGGTTCCCTAAACAACCCCTTTTCACACTAAAAGTTGTCTACACAATACCTCAAAGAGGTGCTATAAAACAAGGCCATGGGTGCACTACATCTTCAAGGAATTCATTTGCAAGGTTATGCTGCTGCTATGCTCTTGGGGAAACCTCTTTTCTCATCAAGAGCATACTAGCACCATTCCATTTGG